>CM033469.1:23999378-24201878 GCA_019447015.1 Hymenochirus boettgeri
TCTCTATCTATCCATCTATCATCTATCTATCTATCTATCTATCTATCTATCTATCTATCTATCATCATCTGCCTATCTATCTCTCTATCATCTATCTATCTAATCTCTCTATCTATCCATCTATCTAATCTCTCTATCTATCCATCTATCTAATCTCTCTATCTATCCATCTATCTAATCTCTCTATCTATCCATCTATCATCTATCTATCTATCTAATCTCTCTATCTATCCATCTATCATCTATCTATCTATCTATCTATCTATCCAGCGGACCCCTGCTCTCCCTGGCAGTCCACCCAAGCTGCTTTCAGTGCTCCGCGCGGAGTCTAACAGCTTAGACCGCACCCCTTCTGCTTCCTCCTGGATTATCTCACATAACCCCGGCTTCTCATACTTGCTTCCGGCGTATACGGCTCTTCATTTGATCAAAGGTACTTTTTTCAGGTACTTCCGTGTTATTATCGGTGCGCTACTGCGTAGTAGCGCGCCGATTATAGGGATATTTTTTACAGTTTATGCCCATAGGGATCAATGGAAGGGGTGGGTTATAAGGTAATAATGTATTATCTGTTCTTATCAGTTGAAGGTTAGTATAGTACAGTACAGAAGTAGTATAGAGTTAGTATAGTATAGTATAGACAGTATAGTTAGTATAGTACAGTATAGTATAGTACTAGTATAGTATAGTATAGTATGTATAGTCAGTATAGTATAGTATAGTATAGTATAGTATAGTATAGTACAGTATAGTATAGTATAGTATGTATAGTATCGTATAGTCTGTATAGTATAGTTCGTAGCTAGTATAGTATAGTATTGTATAGTATAGTTATTGATAGTATAGTATTAGTTAGTATAGTATAGTATAGTACAGTACAGTACTGTATAGTATAGTATAGTATAGTAAGTACGTACAGTACAGTACAGTACAGTAAGTATGTATAGTATAGTATAGTATAGTATAGTATAGTATAGTATAGTACAGTACAGTACAGTACAGTACAGTACAGTACAGTACAGTACTGTATAGTATAGTATAGTATAGTATAGTATAGTATAGTATAGTACAGTACAGTACAGTACAGTACAGTACAGTACAGTACAGTACAGTACAGTACAGTACAGTACAGTACAGTACAGTATAGTATAGTATAGTATAGTACAGTATAGTACAGTATAGTATAGTATAGTACAGTACAGTATAGTATAGTATAGTATAGTATAGTACAGTATAGTACAGTATAGTATAGTATAGTATAGTATAGTATAGTATAGTATTTGAGGTTGAATAAAGAGATACGTCCATCCAGTTCAGCCCACTCATTAAACATTTGGCCTTCATCACTGTGAGCTTTGATCTGCTGCTGGTCCTCCTGGTCATTGTGTTAAACTGGTTCACTATAGACTTGATTTGCAGGCACAGGAGACAAGTGAGAGATGCAATGGTGGAGAGGGGGAATAACTGCTGTGCAGGGACACACTGGGGGACCCTTACAGGTTACCTGGGTGTCTCTGGGGTGCTCCCCCCTGGTAAGAATGATATGAAACTTGGTCAAGGCCTTAAGCTGAGGGGTGCAGAAAGCTTGGGCTTTCCTTATATGCACGACTGTGCACTGGATAGCACATGTACTAAGCACTTTCTTACACTTCCTGCCATAGCTTGGCAGGAACTCCCTGGTTGAAAGGATAGGGCCTATTGGGCACAATTATTATTTTTTTTTTAAACTCGATTTATTTTGAATATAAGGACAAAACAAATAAAAAAGAATACAATGCTTACAGCGGTATTAGCATTCCTCTTGAAATATAAACATTGTGCATTGTTTTACAAATATAAATAAAATGTAACATTACTGTAGCTTTGTTTGGTTGTCTTATTACTTAACTTGTAGCTAATATCATTACTCCTATATACAGTTTATAGTTATCGTATTTCAGGATGGTGTGGGGGTTGGGGCGGTGGGAAGGGGCGGGGGTGGTGGTATTGTGCCCTGAGCCTGTTGGTTTCTTGGGGTTAGACAGGACTGCCCGCGAATATTAATTTACTGATCCTGTTGTAAGGGGGATTCAAGCCATAGTGACCAAATCCTTTTAAATTTCTTCTCACAGTTTCTATGCTTGTATATCGGTTGTGAAAGGGGAGAGTGTTGTTGAACAGAGCTATCCAGGAATTTGCTTGAGGTGAATCTGGAGCCATCCACTTAAGGACTATGTCTTCCTTGCCCAAAAAGAGATTCTCTTATAGATGTTAAGTGCGGGGGTTTTCTATTTCAATCGTGTTTATTCCCAGTAGGCAGAGTTTCGGGTCCATAGGAACCGACCAGGGAAGGAGACTGTTAACAGATGTGTGACCGCATGCCAGAAGTTTTGTATCTGTGTACAGTCCCAAATTAGGTGCCAGAAATCCGCCGCCTGTTGATTGCATTTGGGACATCTGTCTGATGATGTTGGGGATATCCTGTTTAGTCTTTTGGGGGTGAGGTAGGCCTGGGGTTATGTATAGTTGGATTAGTTTATTATTTGCTGAAGGGGCAGCCTGAACATGCGCGCTCCAATCTCATCCCAGTCCTCCCCGTCGATATTAGGGATTGATTTCTTCATAGTTTGATTATTGATTCTCTCGTTGGACGGGGTTACAGCAATCAACCTGGTGTATTCGTGAAATAAGGCCTTGTAGGCCTTGGGTTTTAGAATCCCGATGATGGGGTGTTTAGTCGTTGGAGTACTTAGTGGGGAACTGTGTGTGGATGCAATGTCTTAACTGTAGATATCTAGAGAAGTATGAGCGCGGTAGTTCATACTCAGATTTCAGATCCTCGAGCATTTGAGATGGTTTCCTGCTATGATAGATCAAATTGTTTTATTCTTTATTTTCCCAGTCGTTCGCTAGGACAAGGCTGCGAGATGTGGGTAACATTGATTGTTCCACAGAGGGGTTTCATTTGGTATACCTGAGAATTTTAGCACTTCGTTGACTTCTTTCCAGATATACACACCTGGTTGTGTAGAGGAGTTGGTGGGCTGGTCATATGTGTACCCGGTGCTTCAATCGTAGCAAGTTGATGTCCCGAGCTGTAGGAGGCCAGCATTTGTTCTGCTGCAGTGGGGGTTTCATTGGGATCCACCCATTGCCTTAAAAATCGAATCTGTCCAGCCAGGTAATAATATCGAAGGTTTGGCAGTGCCAGGCCTGCCTCATCTTTGGGCTGTTGGAGTTTGCTGACTTAAGTCGGGCTCTATCGTTAGCCCAAGGAATGAGGTAAGTTACTTGTAAATTCAGAGAACAGTTTTTTTGGGAGGTAGACTGGGGAGTGTTCTATATATATAATATTTTAGGTAGGAGAATTATTTTAATAAGATTTATTCTCCAATTAAAAATGGGGAGAGTAGACCAGGATTGTGTTTTGGACGTAGGTACGGAGGAGGGGGTTATATTAACTCTCTGAACTCCTTAGGGTTCCTGGAAATCCATATACCCAGATACTTGAAATGAGAACCTTCGGGATTTGCCAAGATAAGTCCTGGGAGGAAGTATTTTCAGCATCAAGAAGACATATGGATTATTTTCCCCCAGTTAATTCCCAGTCCAGAGTATGGTTTGAAATGGGTGTGTGTTTTCTCCACTTGAGTTAGAGATTGACGGTATCTGTAGGAATAGAATCACGTCATCTGCATATAACCCGATTAGATCTGTGTGAGGACCTCTGCTTAATCCCTTTATAAGGGGGTCAGATCTGAGTTTGATGGCTAGCGGTTCGTGATGAGCGAGAAAAGATAGGGGGAGAGCGGACATCTGTCTAGTCCTCTGTTTAGGGGGAATGGGTTCGATGTTAGTCCATTTATCATTACATTGGCCCTGGGGTTAGCATATAGTAGTTTGATCCAATTTATATATTTGGGGCCAAAACCAAACCGGATCATACACGCCCATAAAAAATTCCATTCAATGAATCAAATGCTCTGGTCACATCTAATGATAGGATCGCTTTATCACCCATATTCTCATGTCTGATCTGAGTATGGATTTGCGCTCGTCGAATATTTATTGATGTACTTTTCCCTGGCATAAAACCTGTTTGGTTTTGATGGATGATGTTGGGTATCACTTTTTGTAGACGGTTAGCTAAGGTTTTGCCAATAGTTTATAATAAGCGATATTGGTCTATATGCTGTTTGATCTGCTGGGTCCTTGTCTGGTTTTAGGTGTGGGCACAATTATTTATTAGCACTAGTGTCACAAGCACTCCTTTTGTTTTCTGTTTGGTTATTGTTCATGTCTGTGGCGGGACCTCCGACCAGACTAAAATTAGCTCCCTAAAAATGATCGGAAACAGAGTAAGTCCGCCTTCATTAGAAACAACAAATCCGAGAGGCGATTCCAACAGGGTCGTTTCCAGAGGCATGATCACCAGGACTGTGGGTCCCGGGTCGCATTACATCCTTACTACCTCCAATAGTACTTGCCACCCAGCTAGACCCCTAATCCCTTTCTAGAACAAACGCCGTTTGAAATCCCAGGTTATTCCACCGGGTCGAACTTCCGCTCTTTGGGCCACCCAAAAAAGGTAGGAATGCCCCACTAGCCAAACTGAGGGCTGACGACACCTAAAAGAAAAAAATCAGTTAATGACAGTTCAGGACGGATGTAACGTGCCACGCAATTAGATCGCCAGCGCCCTAACCTGCAAACCCTTTCCTCAGAAAAACCCCAAGTCGCGGGTTCCAAATTCCTTTGGCTGAAGACCTAGCTGACCAAGGGCTTTACGTAGACTGCCTCAAATTGAAACCTAGATAGTGGCAAACCATTCTGGTGTGACAAAAAGGACGGAGATGCTGACTGTTGCTGCAAAGTTACAGCCTGAATGGGCACCAGGAAGATGAGATGGGAAATATAGAGAACCATCTTCCTTCACCCAATGGATCTGATTGGACCGTTTTATATTAACTCTAATTGATGATTGGGAAAAATAAATCCTCTCATCAACCCTCCCGGCCGTTAGAGCTGGCTGAAATCAATTCCCCAACCCGCATAGCTCCAAAACCGCAAGCGTGAAACTAGCCTCCAATGACTTCACTTTGTAAGCAGAATTAGAAATCAGAAGTAGGACCCCAATTAATCTGATCAGGAGCTTAAAATTAATTGGCCGCCTGGACTTGCTAGCCACCTGCTCTTTTCTCCAACCTTTCAGATGGCTCTTACTATAAATTTTTGAAACGTTCCTCCAGCCCAATAACCTGAAAAAGAAAGACAATCCTGCCATTCTTCGTTGGGCTACTAGACCAGACGATCCTGAAGATCGTAGATGTTCAAGAAATCCAGGAGAGTTTCTAACCTAGCTGAGAGTTAACGTTAATATCTCTCTCCTTAGCAAAATTCAACCATTCAGACCACGCCTTACTGGACTGGTCCAGGTAGATGGGGCGACCGATGATTGGACCAACTGCATCAGCTGCTGTCTACTATCCCCCATGGAAATCTGGGCATTCCAGTCCTTGTAGGTTGGCATCCGGATTCATCCCACTGAAAACGAGATAGAGCATCGCAACACAATTAGCACACCTGGTACATGCCTAGCTCTGAAACATACATTGTATTCAAGCACCTAAGCACCAAATGCCTAAGAACGATAGAACCGGACGAGAGGAAATGGTAGATTATTAATGGCGTACACCACACTCTCATTATCGTCCAGAATTAAATCTTTTTATTCTGTATGACAGCCCCAGTGCACACCTACTGGAGTGGAAGAGTTCCAGGAGAGTGAGGTTCCTACACTGACCCCCCTTTTCCAGGAGGGCGGGCCAACAAGATGCGCACCACTCTTTGCCTAATATGGCACCAAAACCAACGGATCGGCCACACCCGTATACAGGGCGTCTCTAGACTTTTTGCCACCTGACAAAATTCCAAATGCCGCCCCTCGCCGCCGGAAGGGGTGTGGTTTTAATTGAAAGTGGGTGGTGCTTTGTCCAGAAGTGGGAGGGGCTTTATACACATTGATTTAACTTGTGTCATTATCATTGTATTTACAATTCATCCTCCATTTATTTACAATACATGAAGGACCCACCCTCTAGAATAGTATCCTCAAAGAACATCTGTCTATATCTATCTATCTATCTTCTCTATCTCTCATCATCCACTACTATCAGATATCCATGAGCTATCTAGCGCTCGAATCATCTCGCGGAGCTGATCGAGGTAGCGAGTGAGGAGAGAGCGAAGCTAGAGAGGAAGAGCGAGGAGGGAGCGGAGCAGCAGAGGTCCCAGCGCGCTATCGATAGATGAGAGCGAGCGCGCAGGATCCAAGCGCGCAGGCGAGCGAGGAGCAGCTAGCTGAGCGAGCGAGCGAGCAGGTCAGCGGCAGAGCGAGCTGCGCATCATCGAGCTATCTAATCGCGCTATCTATCCATCTATTCGAATCGCGCTAGTGAGCCAGCGATCGGAAGCTCGAGAGGCGAGCCAGCGAGCAGCTAGCGGTAGCGAGCTAAGTGCGCGAGCGTCTCTATCTATCCATCTATCATCTATCTATCTATCTATCTATCTATCAATCATCATCTGCCTATCTATCTCTCTATCATCTATCTATCAAATCTCTCTATCTATCCATCTTCTCTAATCTCTCTATCTATCCATCTATCATCTATCTATATATCTATCTAGCTATCATCTGGCTATTTATTTGTCTAATTATTTATGCTAGGCCTGGGCACATTATATTATTTATGGTTGCTGCCTGCAAGGCACTGGGCCCTGGGCACATTATTTTAATTATTATGACTGCTGGGCACATTATATCTGTTTGACTGGGCCTGGGCAGTGCCGCGGTGGGCACATTATATTATTTATTAATATAATATACTGGCCCGGCAGGCAGCCAGCAATCATAAATAATATGCCTAGTCATAATTGTATGCTTGTGGTGCCAGCGGGTGTATGTGATGTGCTTGTGCTCTGTGCAGCTGGCACAGTTATATAGTTGGCACAGAGAGCACTGGCACATACCCTGGCAGGTTGGCAAACAAACACTGCATACAATACAAATACGGTTACCCCCACCCCCAGGGCCTCATAGCACATAAACAAAATATATAGTTGGCACAATGGCACAGCACTGTGGCCCTGGCACTGTGGCACAGCAAATACCTATTTGCAAATGGCTTGCTGTGGAGCTGTGCCACTGCCAAACCTTTCTGTGCCATCATGAGGGGAGTCTGGGACTGGGAATCTGGGACGCATTTATGTGCTGATAGATAGTGCATGGTGCTACCTAGTTATAATAACCACTGACTGTGCTGTGCCTGTGCCCAGTGCCCCCCCCCCCCCCCCAGCCTGGGTATCACCAACCATGCTGCAAGCCCAGGCCCACCCAGGAAAATTAAATTGTGTACTCAGCTCTTGGGGTGGGGTACAGAACAGAACCCATCCCTATTAAAAGTTGTTTGCCTTGCTTTAGGATTTTATGATTCACTCACTTGGAGGAGTCTCGGACACTCCAGACACCAGAGTCCGCAAGGCAAGCTGAAGCAAGGCGGCAGCCGCAGGCCACAAGCGCAGCTGTAGCAGCCTGTCCTGGTCCTGCATGGGCTGAACTTGCGGGCTGAACTTCACTACATCCCGGTCACGCCGAGTCGCCGACGCAGCGCACGCACCACGCAACGCTGAGGAAGCAGCTGGTTCTGGTACGGGATGGAGGACTGGACAGATCATCATCGCATTGCGTAATTTGCCTTTGCCTGGTACAGAGTCAGATCACATCAGTTGGTACAGTAATCATATTCCACCACCGGTAGCGTCACCCCCCCCACTGGACAGATTATAGGGAGCAGTCGGCGGACGCGGACGCCAGCCTCCAGTTAAAAAAAAAAAAATCCTGCCTTCACCGTCTCTATCCAGTGCCGCTTCCCTACAGGGTGCCGCTCTGCAGCGTGCTGCACCCTGCATCATTAGCGAGGCGGCCCTGCCCGTATACAGTTGTAATTCCCTGTTGGCCGACTCCTCCTGAAAACAAGTTCTACCGCAATAACTGGTTAGAAATGTATGCCAGACTTTCAAATCGTCGCTCAACTCTTTAGTTATCCGAATATGGTGGTGAGGGGACGGAGCACCGCGAGAGGCTAACGATAACCTTCTAGAAAAAACCCTTCCCATCGGCATAACGCTGCACGCAAAATTCAATGAACCCAACACAGATTGTAACTGTTGTATTGTCACTTACTTAACCTGGAGGAACACAGATATCACGTCCAACATGTCCTTTACCTTCCCTGCTGGTAACCTGAATTCCATCTTAATTGTGTCTATCTCAATCCCTAAAGCTGGGTACACTCGATGAGATATTTCTGTCCGATCGACCGATAGTTCAGTGTAATGGTCGATCGGACAGAAATTATCGCACCCGAATGTGCCCATGTCCGATCGACCGTTCGGACGAAAGGACGATCGGACATGGTGGAAAACCTTGTCCGATCGTGCGGTCCTCTATGGACCACACGAACGGTCGCGGTAACTATCGGACATGGCTGCTTTTGCCGCGACCGACAGTCCTTCCTCCTGGCCGACCGGTCGAAAGTATCAAACAGTCGGTCAGGAGGAAAAATCGGTAGGTGTGTACCTAGCTTAAGAAGGACAAGACTGTAGCAGGTCCAACTGTTTTTACTTCTGATAAGGGGACCCCAAACTTTTTCATTAAAAAAGAAAGGAATGTAACAGAAATGAACACTGAACTGAGTCTCCCGGGCCAACAAACAGTAAATCGTCAAGTAGTGCAAGATATTTGTAGAATTGGTTTCGTAAGATATGGCCCATTGCAAAAAGGAGCTAAACACTTCGAAAAGAGAACAAGATATGGCGCAACCCATAGGGAGGCATCTGTCATAATAGTACTTTCTGTCTAACTGATAACCCAACAAGTTAAAGCAGTCTGGATGAATCGGTAACAGCCGCCTCGATGTCCGAAATGGCTAGCAAGGCCCTGACCCCTGCCCTTCTCACCAGGTGAATTGTCCTGTCAAAAGAAACATAAGAAACTCTTCCTTTGAAATGCCGTCGTTTACCGAGTTGCCCTTAGGGTAAGATAGGTGATGGATCAATCAGAATTTACCATTCTCCTTCTAGGAGGTACCAAACTCAAAGGGTAGCCCAGTCTTAGCCAAGAATCAGTTAATTTTTGTTCCATCCCATCCCTGGCCTAACCGCCAGACGCCTCCTAAACTACTCATCATACTGGCGCCAGGCTGACCCCCTCATGTGTCTTATATGCCCCAGCGATCTAGCTCCCCCTGGTGAGGTGACGAGCCAGTTGGCATGGTGTCAATTTCACCCATCAATGCCCGCAACACCTGAACCAGCTCACCACCCTCACCCCCACTCACATTACCCCAAGCCCCAACACATGTGTACTCACCGCCTCCGGGAGCTGGGACCGTGCTGGTAGCTGCTGCCATGGGCTCTGGGGTGTCAACTGTTGTTGTTGGGGACCTTCCTGCGGGGTACTCGTCTCCCTCCTGTGCTCTCTCCCTGCAGGGGTGGCCGATGACCTCCTGCTTCTGTCAGATGTCGATGAGCCCTAGATCTCCTGCTTCCAGAGTGAGGTCGACGGGGCCTGCTATGTTCTTTGGAGCATGATCGATATTTACGGCGACCCCTCCTTGCTGCTCTTATCGGACGAGGAGTACCTGCTCCTCCTTCTACCATGTCTGTGGCTACTGCTCTCCCTTCTGGGCTGGCTCCTATCTCTGGACCCCCTTCTTTCCTCAAATTCCCTTATCCTAGTTGGCGCTGGTGTGATCCCTCTAATGGTGGACCTAGTGTCAACAAAATCCTGGTCACCGTCATCTGATGCTTCCTCTTGCCTTACAGGCTGAGTGTCTCTGGCTACTTCCCCCGCCGATGCTACATGGCCTCCCCTGCCCGTAGGCCTCCCTCTATTTGATGCTGACTCTGGGACAGCAGGGGGAACGGACTCCTCCTCCACTGCGGACCATTGGGGGTGGTGTACCTCGACCTGTACTAATTGGGAGGGATGTACAGTATTAAAGGCCCTTAGCAGGCCCTCAGTGGCCGCCTGCTGTCTAGGGGTACCTGCCCGCCTGACCTGTGCCCCCCTGGCGTCTACGGTAAGTGTGGGGACTGGGACTCAATCGGATGGGGGCGCAAGGTTGGCGAACCGGTCTGCCAGCCAGCCAGCTGGCAGATCTAGTAGTGGGCCTAGCCCTTACCCCTAAGGTGAACCTCCTTACAACAAATCCTGCAGCCAGCCAGCCCCCTCCACATTGATTCTCTCCCTTACCCTATTTAGCATCTGCTCTGCATCTGCCATTGTAATCCTCTCTCTTCTCCCAGCTGCCTGTGTCTTATTGCTTTGGGCAGGAGCAAAAACTGAATCCTACCAGCAATGTGACAAAATGGCGCTGGCCACCTTGTGGCCCGCCCTTTTATACCCCCTGTGACGTAGGCGGTGACGTCACGTTCGCGCATCTTGCAAGACCTGGCGCAGCCAATCCGGATTCACGCACTGACGCGGTGACATCATTGACGTCACTCACCTAGGCCGTGACCGGGACCCGCAAGATGGAAACTGAGGGGAGGAACTCCAATGGAGGGACTACATCTCCCAGCATCCCCAGGGAGCACCTCCTGCCCCAGGTCAGATGCTCCAGCTCCTTACTCGGGCTGGAGCTACCATGTAGGCAGTAGAGAATGTGACCAAGCAGAATGTAGTCAATTGAATTCTCAACCCCGAACTTGACTCAAGACTATGGAGCCATGCTGGGTGCCTGTGAGGTCAGTTCCCCTTTAAATAATGCCGATAATACTAGAAGAAAACAGAAAATGACAAACAATGAAGGACACAAAATATAACATTCTTAAAGGGTATGTCCACCCACCCAAAAAAATTTTTTATATATGGTTTGCAATGCCCCAAAACCTCAACCTCAACCAGTCCTTACCTAGCCTTCCTTCCCCCGTCGCGCTTCTGCTTGCTTCCGTGCCTTTTCCATGCACCGAAGCAAGTAAAAGGGGCTGGACCGCCAGTGTCTCCTGTGATTGGCTGAGATGCGATTTAACCCAGATATGCAGGAAAGCCTTTAACCCAGAAAAGGACATTTGCAAAATCAGATTATCAGATCAAATCCAAATGGAATTTTGGGAAATGCTTCAACCTCATGTTTCAAAGCCAATCATTTTTGTCAGCACTCTAAACGACAGAGACTCACTAATTAGAACTAATCTAGAAGTTACACGTTTGATTTTGGGTGACAGGTTTTCTCAGTATTGTTATTTCTTGTCAACAGTCACAAAGGTAACCAGGAACTGTAGATTTTACCCATCAGATAACGAGCGAAGTGCGATTTCCAGACAACTAGAGCTCTGAGAATATGCAGGTGGTTACGAGATAAGCCGTCGTTTTATTTGTACTCGCTAGGGTTTGTTTAAACAGCCAGCTGCCTACTTTGGTGCCTCTGAGCTTCTAAGGAACTAGTTACTCAATGTGGATTTTAAGGAAGGGCCATATAGCGATTTAATAGTAAGAAATGACTGTACAGTCCTTAGATATGAATATTTACTTAGAAGGTAATTAACAAATAGCTCATTGTATGATAACTGCCCAATGATTTACTTAGAAGGTAATTAACAAATAGCTCATTGTATGATAACTGCCCAATGATTTACTTAGAAGGTAATTAACAAATAGCTCATTGTATGATTACTGCCCAATCATGTTATCACAGCCCATAAACATTCTATTTTATGGGTAATATGCAGCATATGTATATTGTTATATAAACGTATATACTATAACTGGAGCCATTTAGTAGCTGTGGATCGTATGCCATCCGAATAACAGAACGCAGTGCACAGCAGCGCACCAAGGGCAAGTTTGCAATTTGTGCCTTTATAAATATGACCCCTAGTGTGGCCAGACCAGACACTAGTGTGCGTTTCTAAATACGCATTCAGATGGCAAGTTAAAACGCGCTGGTGTGACCTAACCCTAACTCTTTCTACAGCTTTCAAGCTGGCTGAATTATGAGGGAAGGTTAGTTAAAGATGAAGGACATGTAATGATAAGCAGACAATTACCGATACTGTGGATCTGTACCAGCTGCATTATTGGTAATTTACATTGCTTTATTATTGTAAGAGCATCACACCAGAGTCTGTTTATAAAAGATCCTTGATGTGTATTTATAGAACTTGGTGAATCTTTTTCATTTACATTTCCTCTTATTAACAGTAGACCGATGGCTTCACTTTAATTAGTAAAAATGCCCCTGTACAGTGTGAAAACTGATATTCTGATAATTTACAGTACGGGATACATTATGCATTACACTACATGACTGGCACTCGTTTGCACAAGCTGATATCCTTATAAACTGCAGTAAGGCATTTTAATTTGGGTATTATAATATATAAGGCAGCATTTCGGATCAGTGGAGGAATGCTATTACATGGATTTTTTGCTGCTGAACTTATATAATTTACCTATTAATAAAGCTATTCATTCATTTCCGGGAAGTTTCCAGGAGTAATCCGTGAAAAAAAGAATTCCTGTTGAAACAACATTTGGATTTTCTATTGTAAAAAAGATAGAAATGCATTTTATTCCCCTTGGCTAAATATTAACCACTTTTATAACGTTATATTGATAGAACTCAATACAGTACTGAGGACTTTCCATTAATGTCTATTTGTCCAGATCTAAAATTACTTTTTATTGGATCTCCTACTAAGATTACTGTGTCATCTTCCTGCCATTAGATATTGTACAATGTTAGATAAATCACCCTGAATGATTGTTTACAAAATGGCTTCCCTTAAAGGACATGTCCACCCTTAAAACTTGCCCTCAACCCTAACTGATATATTATGCACATTATTGCATCCATTCTGGCTCCTTCCTCCATGAAGTCAATCAAGGCTGTAACTGCTTAAACCACCAACCAATGATTTACTGCAATTTCCCCTGATGCCTCCTCTGCACTTGCTCAAGCATATAAAAAGTTGTGGTTGCAGGCAGATAATTGACATGTCACCAGTTTTTTGCTTTAAAGGAGGATGACATGTCCTTTTAAGTAAATGTTTTTTCAGTAAGTTGGATCATTGCAAAGCAGCTTAATAAAATGTACAGACGTATTCTTCTATTGCAGGGCAGTGTGATCAATAATAGTGTAAGCTCTTTGGCAAGAGTCCTGTATCTCTATAAGGCTCATCTGTTTATCAGTGTTTATCAGTAGACAGGAACAACCTAGTACAGATTAAACAAATATTAGCAAATTTCCACACCAAGTGCTCTTGTTATAGATAAAAACCCACACAACCATTAGTTTCACACACTGATTTTTCCATTTTATTAAGGGGGAAGATAAAGGTTTGATATTTCTACCTAATACTACAACCTTACTTAGTTTAGTTATTCTCCACAGCTGAGTACAACGAATTGATGTTTGTTTATCAGGAGTGAAATACTGATACAGTTTTGTGGTCAGTTGAAGGCCATGGAGGGGAAACATTAAGGGGCATCTTTTTTGGGGGCATCAAGACTTTTTGGTTGGGGTATTAATCTTTTCTACTTGCCCCAAGGTCCTTTTGCCTCTATTTCTGCTTCCTGGTTCTTACTGTTAGTAACTGTCAGTCAGGGATATGACCTTTGACCTCACAGCCAATGACTGAATGCTAATCTTCTAGCTGTCTCCTCTGAGCACGCTCAAGCTCATAACCAGCTCACTAAATTGCTGAAGGGGGTGTAAACAAAAATAGCCATTAACATACACTACCCCTTAGTTTACACAAGGCATCTAGAAGCATAGCAGGCATAAGCTAATGATTCCTGAGGACAAAGTAGTATTTCCCAACATATTTTAAAGGGGCCATTCATTATGAGGGGGGAGTTGTCCTTTAAGAAGCATCCATATTCTAAATCCAACCAGTTCCATTGGAGGTGCCTGCAATTTGCTTACACACAATGTATATTTTCATTTGCTGATACACTATTAGCAGAAATGGGCTGAGAATTTCTCAGTGTTTAAAGGGCATGCCCACCCTTAAAGCTAGAAACTGGTGACTTAAGTTATCTACCCACAAACCCCAACTGCTATTTTTACCCTTTTATTATTCCATTTTATTTGTAATGCGATATTAAGGTATAATTATCGTCCCCCATTCTGGCAGAGTAAGATGGCTCCTCCCTCCATGCAGTCAATCAACGCTGTGACAACTGAACCAATGATTGACTGCTGTTTTACCTGCTGCCTTTGCTGCACATGATCAAACTTATAAAAAAAAACTCATTGAGCAGAGGGAGGAGAGATACCTTTCTCAGAATCGAAGAGAACTCACCATTAAATATCTGGTTACAAATGCCTGTAATAAACTGGGAAAAATAGCCGTTGGGGTTGCAGGCAGATAACTGACAAGTCACCAGTTTTTGGATTTAAGGGTGGACATGCCCTTTAACAGAAAGCACATTGTCAGTGTAGCTAGCAGTAACATTTTCATTCATTTTTTTGGGAATAGAATTTTTATTTGATTTCCACCTGAAATGAATTATTGTTGCAGAATCCTTGTTGCCGGTGAAAGACAATGGGACATAATTTTGGTTCCATTGCTTTACCATGTAATGATGCATTGTGGGATTTTGTTTTTATTATGGGTGTAAAAACATTAAACAAATTTAATTATTTGACTCTTGTTTATTGGTTAAGTTTTAAAGAACAGGAAATCCTGAAAATCCTGAAATCCTTTCTTTATGTTTTGGTAATGCGATTACTAAAAAACATTTTTTTTTACACTTGTTTCTATAATACATCATAATAAGATACCTGGTGCCATAGGTGGTGTGGCATATACCATTAGTCTAATGGCCATGTAAAAATCCTGGGCCCAGTTAATTTCTCCCCCAGATATACAGAATCTGCTCATCTACCTTATTCTCTTTAATTTGTTTTATTGTGGTTTTGCCACTAGGTGGAGCTTGTGCTCCATCACATATCTATGATTTGTCTAGGATAAATTGATTATAGCCGTATTAGTGCACTTGTAGCATAGAAGAAGATGAGAGTAAGTATAGTATGTGACAATAGTTTTCTTAATAGATTAGCTTTCGGGAGCTTCCTCCCTTCTTCAGATCTTTACATCATCTGGCAACTAACAAACTTTCACAATATACAAAATATACAAGACCACAAAATGCCACTGGGGGTGAGGATAGCAATATGCTATGATCGGCTGTAGTTCTTTAATGAAACTCAATAAAGAACTACAGACGATCATAGCAGAGGATGAGACTTTAAAAGAAACCGTTGCAAACTATGTGATCACATCAGCCAGTCACAAAGTATTGCTCATGCTATTGGGACTTTTAACATCACAGGATCCTACTGCTGCTCCTCCAGTAATGTCATGTACCTTATACAGTGTAACAAATGTGATAAGGGATGGTGAGACATCACAGCCTTTAAAAAAAAGAATGAACTCACATAGGAGGATCATTGTTAGCCTGTTGGCCATAATTTCAGCCAGGCAGGGCACACAGCTGGAGATTTAAATGTCTTGGTTTTGAAGGGAAATTTTAAAACTACGAAGGAAAGAAAAACCTTTGAACTCAGAATGATAATTCTGTTCAACACAAGACAAACTGGACTCAACATTGACTTGAGCCATTTAAATCACCATCAGACACTTTTATAAACACTCTCTCTCCCTTTATCAATTATTCTCTTCCCCCTTTCACATTCCAATTATCCATCCCTTATCTTTTACCGTTTGTTTATATTGCTATCCTCACCCCCAATGGCATTTTGTGTTCTTGTATATCTTGTATATTGTAAACGTTTGTTAGTTGCCAGTTGATGTAAAGATCTGAATAAGGGAGGAAGCTCCCGAAAGCTAACCTATTAAGAAAATAAAAAGAGGATCACATACTATACTTACTTTCATCTTCTTGTCTAGGATAGACATTTTTTACAATGGAAAAAAATTACCTGACTGGGCCCAGGTTGTAATTGTGAAGTGATTGTGCCCTTTAATATTCACTGTCCCTGTTGCACTGTTTGGGTAACCTCTGCCACTCTCTTCTTGCAGCAAATGAACTTGGATAAATACTCAGTCACTTTCCTATAACCAAACACCATGATGCATGAACTGACAGAGTAGTAGATGGAGGACAAAGTCCCATAGACGGCTAAAAGAATGTTCTTTTCATACTGGCTTCGAATCACACCAGAAACCATTGCAATCCAGACCAGGTCACTGGAGATCCAGCAGATCACATAGAGAAGAAGCAGAGAGAGTAGGGTCTTAGTAGCTTGAGCCGTGCGTTTGTTCCATCCGTGGTTGATGGTCATCGTGTCTCTCACTTGCCTCCTGTGTCTCCAGATTAGGTCTATTGTGAACCAGTTCAACACAATGACCAAGATTATCAGCAGGAAGTCTATGCTCAAGGAAAAATAGGTAAGAACCTTAAGGAAAGAGCTTTCTGATGGACCTATGCAGTTTGTACTAGTTATAAATATGTTGTTATGGTCATGCATGTCCACTGAGTTGGTGTACAGAAGATAAGGTATGTGAATGGTGATTGTAAAAATCCAACAGCCAGCGAGTGACCAGTTGACATATCGACCTTGGTGCCTGTAGATGAATTTCGACCACTGATAACTTGGCCTCCTTATCTTGATAAGGTGAAGGAAGCTCAGGTTCTCCACTGACCAAATGCTGACTAACCTTAATGTGTGGTACATATAAAGGAGAATCCTACAGCCCACAAAATCAAACACTTTGGTGTGGAAAAACACCAGCATTCCAGGGATCTCCTTGTAACAACAGAGCAAGAGGTTGACCAGAGCCATGTTAACGATGATTCTGTCCGGGGGATGGAACACTTTATTCTTGAAGGCATTGCTGATGAAGGCAAACAGAACAATCAGGTTCCCCGCGGTTCCAAAAAGTGCAGAGAAATAGATTGCAACAGACACGATATCTGGTGCACTCAGCATTTTATTTTAACGTTTTTATTCCCGTCAGGATGTTGGCTTGTCTACATCGTCATTAGGATTGAACATCTTGTTTCCTCTACAGGTCCTAGAGATGCCTCGTGTCTCTGTAAAGAAGCCAAATGCTGAAAGCTTTGTAGGATCTTGTGCGGTAGTATCTGTCGTTCTCTTATCTCCATATCCATGGCTACCTCTCATTTCCAGTAAAGATTGATTGTGCTTCAACCAACAGCTGTGTTAGGATAGTAGGATAATGGAGGCAATGCTGAGATGACTGGGAGATAACTTTCCTTCTCCTGAACCAGAGATTCTCATATTGAATTAACGAGCACTGGGAGGTTGGTTGTATTACACACATGGGTCCTTTCTTTGTGAGAGACGTATGCAGATCCATAATTTCCAATGGGCAAACTCATAGAGCCACACGCACTGATGTCACCAATAGTAATGTCTGAGTTGGTCAGTCAGGACGAATTACTGTCAGTCGCGGAAATAGTAGCCTTGGCTGAACAATCGGCTGTGATTTTCCGACATAACAGTTTGTCCGGTCCAGATGAATGGGCAACCGAGATCGGACGTGGCTGCCCGGAAATACGTTTTTCAATTTTTCAGGGCAATACACAGTAAAAATGGACAGTCATCCCCCAAAAATTGGATAGTTTATACCCAGCCTTAGTGTACTGTTTATACATCGGATACGGTCCACATTGGAAAATAAAACTACTTCTGGGTATTCACAGCCAATGGATCTTCTCAGGTCTGTTACATTAATTGTTAATTGTGCAAACACTGGACCTGCTGTGTTCACCAAGGTTCCAAATGATCGTGGAATGTACCAGTTAGATAACACATAGTTATCATTACAGGACAATGAGAGCTGTGGGAACATACGGGTGGTTGGAAGATAGCAGCCACGTTACGTACACAGGGTAGGTTTGAGGATTGAGTTGCCCATATTAATGACTGTTAGAACCAGCATAATTTTTTTTTGAAGAATTTCACATGGACTCATTCTACTGAGCAGATAAATACTGTAAAGCGACATCCTTACAGGGAATTAAACAAAATCTCCTTAACTGGTTGATAGATGTTCAGGCCCATGTAAATGAGGGCGTAAACCTATATACTGCATCAATTCAAGGTTAAGGTGTAGTAAATAGTTTATAAAAGACTGTTATTAGAGGGATTCGTCCAATAGGTTGGTTGCAGGATTCTATCACCAATCAGGGAACAGGGCTGGATATGGCTACTTGGTGTCCCAGATGGTCATCTCTCTTCTCTCCAGTCTATCTGAAACTCAGTTTGGTAGAGATGTCTGAAACTCGTAAGTTTCGTACCGTTCATGGATTTACTGAACTTGGGAAAACCCGATGATCCGAAAATGGAACTTACTTTTGAGGGTTCAGACCGTATTTTCGTGGATTACGAACGTTCAAGGTTATTTTCAGTAACCCTCGAAAATAACCTTGAACGTTCGTTAATCCTCGAAAATGCAGTCCTGGTTTCGGCCTGGTTTTGGATGGAACATTGTGATCTCAGAACTGAGAGGTTCTGTGTCGGATCCAAGTCGGACCTGGATCCCATCTCTACAGTTCGGATCATTTCACTCTCCTCCAAGAGAGACCCTGCAACCCAGATACTGCAGTCTATAGGGTGACTTCACATCACAAAAATGACAGTTCATATGCTTATTTTAAGGATATGAAACTTGATATAATATATCCAATTGACAGTTGCAATGTTGTATGCAGTTTTGACAGTTGGTTTGTGGGGAAAAAAGTCAGGTCAGATGGAAGTGGGAGTGGCTAAAAGAAGGTGTGTTCCTAGGGGTTTTGACACCTTAAACAACTTTTAAATGCAGGCGGGGGTGGGGGTGGGGGGGGCATGTGAAGCGGGCATGGCTTCATCAGGGAACATAGGCGTGGCTTGTGGAGGTGAGTATGGAGGGCTGACTAACACTCTCTGGTGAATTGGAGGGCTGATTTAACACTGACTGGTAGACTGGAGGGCTGCCTTAACACCGATTGGTGGACTGGTGTTGAAATGCGGTATTGCAGGAGGATTTTATTTTAACTGGCGCCTTTTCAGTGTTCCGCAGGGGCACACCCTGAGCAAATGTTTCACTTCATGGTAGGGGCACCCCTGGGAGGGGGGGATACTACTGCAGAGCAAAGTATGTGCTGGATTAAAGGTATGCAGCAACACACACACTTCAGAGTAAGGGCTACTTACGTGTATTTATTTATAGATTAAGATGAGGAAAAGCTATAAAAAAAAAGCTCTAAACAATAGATTCATTCAGAAAATGAACCTATCCTTTTTTGCATTAATTGTAGAATGGGAGGAAATTAGCATTAGTGCGCATAGGCTTGCATGTGTGCTATAGTTAAACAGTCGGGAAATGTCAGAGGAGCCAGTGGGGGATCACGTTCGTGGGTATATTCTATTTCTTCACTACCGGCTCCTGTTAGATTAAAAAAAGAACGGGAGGTAAGACATAGCTCCTTTACCTCCTGATCTTCAATTAATGCAAAAAAGGAATAGTTCACTTTCTTCTTTCCCTTTTCGCTGCTCCCTACCTTTGGAACTCTCTCCCTCTTTTACTTTGCCAGGTGACATCCATTAGTACTTTAAATGTAAACTTTTATCCTTATAAATTTATGAAAACCAGCACAATTAATCACTGTTGGCCATGTTGTACGCACATTGTGTTGGGCAATCGGAGTGCAAAAACATTTGGATCGCATGCGCTCAGATTAACGAATTGCATGCGCAGCGTACAGCAGCGCACCAGTGTGGCCACAACAATTGAGCCACACTAGTGTCCGCTTTTAGAAAAATGCAATCCAATCGAGCTTAAAAGCACATCAATGTGGCCTAGTCCTAAAGTGTCAAGGCATATCACACTTACTGTATATCTATCCAATATCCAATCATATGGACACTAAAAGGAAGTGGAATTTTCCTATCATCCAATGAGGTCATGAGTGGATGGTGTCATGTGCTCCTGCAGATGGGTCCCCTTCCGTGCATATTAACAGGTTTGTTTTAGCATGTAGTATGATGTCATGACTCTGTCACTCACAGCACAGTAATGAACAGTTTTTCCCTTTTTTCCAATATTGAAATATTAATAGGATGAGGCTGTGAAGTACATTTTGTTGTAAGAAGGCACAGCAGTTATATTTTACTGTGGTGTTCGGACTGAACTATAACACTCTATACAATGTTATCATTAATGTATCAAAAGAACCCAAAACCCTGGATTTAAATCTCTATAAATTCATCAGAACGGATAAACAAAATAGAATAAAGTAATAGTGTTATACAACAAATATAAGATGGATAATGTCTGCCTTATCTAATATTCATCTAGATGTGAAGTTGTACTTTATGTACATTTACCCCATGTATTTCTAAAGCACTTTTAATACTTCAGCACTTTCATATATAAATGTTTTGTATGATTAATAGGTCTTTCGATTTGGCAATCGGAAATATACAATCGCGGTCGTAAATCAACGATCACCATCATAGATCTACACCGATATCGTAGATTAACGAACGCCCATAGAATACCATTGCGGTATTTTGCCGGATAGTCTGGGTTCTTTATAGGTGCTCGGGTTCTCTAATAGTGATCCCTCTCTAACAGACTCTGCACAGCAGTTGTAATTCGCTGTGGTGTTTGGATTGAACTATAACACTCTATACAATGTTATGATAAATATATCAAAAAAATTCAAAAACCTGGATATAAATCAGA
Source organism: Hymenochirus boettgeri (assembly GCA_019447015.1). Lineage (NCBI taxonomy): Eukaryota > Metazoa > Chordata > Amphibia > Anura > Pipidae > Hymenochirus > Hymenochirus boettgeri. Next base: position 24,020,145 of record CM033469.1, read on the forward strand.
ACAAATGGATAAAGAAAGCAGAAAATGCGATAGTGTTATACAACAAATATAAGATGGATAATATCTGCCTTATCTAGATTTTATGTATATTTCACATGTGTTTCTAAAGCACTGACACTTCCAGTACAATACAAAAGGTGGCACTGGTGTGTGTACTAAATGTATCCATTCTAACTTTAGTGAAGGTAATTACCCTTCATTGGTTGCATATACGTTTGATTATTACCGTATATCTAATTAATTTATCCTTATATGTGTAGTTGAGTGCTGGTGTTTTTGTGTAATATATATAATATATATAATATATATATATATATATATATATATATATATATATATATACAAATACATCCACATCACGATTGCACTCCATCTATCATAATAGATAAGCGCTGTAGTTTGGGAGCACCCCAGGGCAATTTCGTTTTAGGTTTAACATCCTTATTTAAATCTGTCTTGACTAATAAGTTATGAAGAGTTTTCCCTCTACGTTTTTGTACTTTTTGATATTATATTTATTGTATAATTAGTTTATACCAGTTTAACTTGTTGATATATTTATTAGGAGGGAGAATAGGATATATGTTCCCCTTAGTTTCATGACGGATTGGCTACTATATATCTATATCATTTGGATATGTGTTTGTTCTCGCTCTCTCGATATAGGGTACTGCACTTCCGGGTTTGTTGCTGTTTGTGTGTGGTTGCCATAGTTATGTTGTGCCGCTGGGGGAATGACCATGTGATCCATCCTCGTGGCTGTCTTGGCGTTTCAGCTGACGCTCCCGGAAGTGGGGTCAGCCCGGTATTGATTATCTTTAGCTCTGCTGTATTATTTGAATCTGCCGTGATTGTCTTACACTCTCGACAGTGAGGTAAATCACCATCAGATATTTAGATCGCTGTGTTGTATATATGATATATATTGTGTTAGCTATGGATTGATGGGATATGTAGTTTGGGGTTTTATGGTTTTATTATGTACTGGTTACGGGGTGTTTTTGGGGGGGTGGTCTTTGGGTGGCTATTTAATCTGGGTGGCTGGTGTGTTTTATTAGTCCTGATGACGGCCTGATATAGGTTGAAACATGTTGACCGAATAAACTGCTTTCTTGAACGTTTTGTTACCAAGACCTGTGAGTGCGTCGTGCTTTTTTCAGTATATATATATATATATATATATATATATATATATATATATACAGGGGTGCCCCTACAATGAAGCAAGTTGAAACATTTGTTCAGGGCGCACCCCGCGGAACACTTAAAAGGCAGCATTAAAAAAAAAAAAACTCCTTTCTGCAATACTGCATTTCAGCACCAGTCCACCAATCAGTGTTAGTGAGCCCACCATACCCTATGTTTCACGTCCCTTTCACGTGCTGCCCCCCATCTGCTGATAGGAGGCATTTAAATGTTGTTTCAGGTGTCAAAAACCCTAGCAACACCCCTGTATATATATATACCAAATTTACTTAACACACATCATGCAGATAATCAATGCACATTCCTAGGCCCCATACAATATCATATTATCTGCACACTGGCATACATTATAAAGGTGGGCACACGGCCTGGGAGAGGCGGAAGGAAGTGTTCTCTCTCTACTTTTCGGTTTCATCCAGGTACACAGAAATGTTTGTGGCTTAATGCACGGATCGCTCCTTGAAGCTATTGGACCATAAATTGACACCATCCGGCTTTGGATGATTGATTGATTTTTGGGAAGCGGTTTCCAGATCCAAGCACCAGTGGATACCTGCGGTTTGTTAACAAGGCAGATTTCCAGCGATGTCTAGTGTAAATTCTGGGATGAGTGGGACCACGTCCACTGAAGGAACCGGACCAGCAGGTGTGACTGATTCAACAGGTGGTGAGAAACCTAATTTTAGCCTTTCCTTCTTTAACAGAACTTTCAGGGATCTAAGACACACAATTGTTTTCACAGGATACAGCATTGAATTTGGAGGCAAATACTTTGGGGTCTCTCTTCAAGGAATTGGAGACTGTTTTGTATTATGACATTCTGTCTTTTAATCAATATTTGGAACAGGAGTTAATACCCAGAGGTTTACTTATTTATAAAAAACCCACCTTTCAAACGCAAGATGATGAGTTCACCGGAAGGTGGAATAAGGTGTTAAACGATTGTTCTCATGGGTTAATGTCTCTTATAATTGAGTATAAAGAAAATTAGATGAATAAAACTAAGGAAAACTCAGGGGGATATAGAAAAGTTTGAAAAGGATAGGGTTTTCTTGGAACTAGATGGTAAACTTAAGCAAAAGGTAGAAAAGATAGACAAGGAAACATATGAAAGACAGATGTCTGAATGCACAAGGGATAAATAGGATTACGATATTGGTTTGGTATACACCTGGAAAAAGTGTTGAAAAGTGATGAACAACAAAAAAAGGTTGAAATCGATACTTAAGTCTCCTAGAATGAATGTGACCTTTTCCAGTAGTGGAGAGGAGACCTCTGATGGGGAATTTTCCTCCTCCTCTTCTTACAATTCGCCTTACTCAGATAATAACGGGAAACCTGAACAAGGTTCCAAACAAATTGCCTCCCAGCCTCCAAAAAAGGGGAAGCGTTGGCAGAAGGAAAAGAAGAGATACAAAGAGGGAGGCGCATTAGGAGAGGAGGAAGGAGATGGAGGAAATGTGGAATATGATGTAACTAGTGATGGCCCGGTTCGCGGATCCGAAGCCGGATCCACGACAGATTTCTTTCGTTCGCAAAAGGCGGATTTCGCCTCGTTTTCGAAAATATGAGAAATCCCCGTAAATTCTACATTTCGCGGATTTTTCACATTTTTGGACGGAGCAAGCCACATTTTCGGGTCCGTATTTCCGAAGAATTCTCGTATTTTGCCGAACTTTCAATTTAATAGGTTTTAATGGGTCTGATCGCGGATTTTAGAATTTTCGAATTTTTTCGAAAATTCACGGATCCTTGAGCGGACCGGATTTTGCGAAGTTCGGATGTAACACAGAAAAAATATACATTGAGAAAAAGGGATATATGGACCAAGAGGTTCAATTAATTTGTCTGACAGGATTTTGGAACCAATCGAGAATCATTTGTTATCCAGGGGTCTTTCCCCACCCATCACTTTAATCTTTTAATACTGTTAGATGTGAATAGATTGGTACGCAATATAACACCATTTTAGTGATAGTAGTGATAGCTGTGAGTGAGTGGGTAGTCCCAATCAGATTGTATCACAAGGGGATGTTGAGGTGGATGCCATTGAGCCCAACTGTAATGTGACCAGCCTACAGGAGTTCGAATCAATGAGTGTACACTCAAACAAAAAGAGGGCTATTAGGTTAGACAGCCACCTGAGAAAGAAATCCTATTTCTATCCAGTTAATTTGAGAACATTGGAGATAGACCTTTTCCCACAGGTGGTAGAGGAGGACCTTAAGGAGTTAAACTTTCAGGTTTTGCATAATAAGGATATAAAGATCATGAATAATTTAAGGAGAGGTATATCAAGGAGCTTGATAAAGGATGAGTCAATAACAATAAAAATGGCAGACAAGGGAGGTGCTGTTGTAGTCCAAAACACTTTGGAGACCTACCGCCAGCTGAATGATGTGAATACCTACCTTAGATTACCCTCCGATCCAACGAAGAGTTTTGACAGGTTGTTATGTGAATATGCAAACTTGGGAGTTTGCACTTTGGAGACCTACCGCCAGCTGAATGATGTGAATATCTACCTTAGATTACCCTCCGATCCAACGAAGAGTTTTGACAGGTTGTTATGTGAATATGCAAACTTGGGAGTTCTCTCCAATGATGATTATGATTTCATAAAATGTGATAACCATATCATACCTATTGATCAAGCATATAAGGTTTTCAAAGGGAAGGACAGGAGATCCCTTCTTTTTGAAAATAAGGAACGAGGTAATAGGTTTAAACAAGACTCCAATGATCTTTTATTTGTAACAGAATTTAGTGAGGAATATAGGAATATAAAATATATTCTATATAAAAATCTGCATATTTTAAAACGGGACCCTGCTTTGAAGGAGGTACTGAAGGGGGGTCTTAAGACACTAGCAAGGAGAGGGCCCTCATTAGAAAGGCAACTATCACCAAGTTTATGCTGGAATGATAGGAAGAATATGTTCCGTAAAACATGGTTATCCACAGTTGGAAACCATAGATGCTGTCAGCGGGGCGTGAATTTGTAAAACTTGCAAAGTCATATCCATTGGATCCACTTTTTTTTCAAATTCTTCAGCAAAGGAATATAACATTGTTTCGTATATAAATCGCAATACTTTCAGGGTAATCTATCTTGTTATGAGTATGGAAAAAACCATTCTCTAAATAGGTATATAGACATACAGAGGGGAGTCAGTAATAAGTACTTTCGTACCGGTGCTAGAGGTATGTAAAATACATAAATATAAATATATGTACCCCAAAAGAGGGTAATACAGTACCACCTCCACCGCACCGAGAAAGGGGCGGGCACCTCACTCTGACATAGATCCCACAAAATAAATAAAACAGGGTATCAAACCCTAATAATTACTGCATGGTAATCCAAATACAAATCCACTTTATTTTCACATAAACTCTTAGCATATATAGAATAAAAAACATGTGTATCCAAAGAGTGCACTAATAAAATCCCAGAAAGGGAACCGAGAGGATAGGTAGCATGTAGTATCAAATTCATATACACCCCTATAGTACACGGCCATAATCATAATTAAAACAATAATCCCGAGGTTTGGACAATCCACATACAATATAACCAAGTCCAAAGTCCAATGTGGATGTCCTTGATATCTTAGGCAACAGTAGCAGAAATAGATGCAATGATACTGTGAATGATGGGAAATGTAGGCAACTCAACGATGTGTAAATATGATAGAATGTCAAAGTTCCCAATTCACAAATGTATACCAATAATGCGAGTAAATGGAGCAATCTCACCCATCCAGGGGTAGGGTCCCTCCGCACTTCCCACAGTAGTTGCACCTGCGGGAGCTCCGATATCGGCATCAAAAAAGACCCCCAAAATTTGCCTATTAGAAAGTTCCAATGCTGCCAATGGATCCCACGGGTTAATGGAAAGGCCGTGTATATGGTCCGGTTCCCCTCTGGTAACGGTAAGTTTGACCGACGCGCGTTTCGGGACAACTTCGTCCCTTCTTCCGGGTCACATGACTGTTCCCACATGTGCACTTAAGTACTCTACTTAGCGGTAGTGCTCTTCCAATGATGTTACCGGTGGGAAACAGAACCTTAAAAAATATAGTTCCCAACGGAATAGCACCAATTACCTTATATTTCTAAGACAGCAAATGAGGTGAAATAAATAAGTACAAAAGATGTAAAACATAAACATGGCCTATTTTAGCACAGTAAACCTTAGAGAAACATATTGAAATTCAATTCTTCATTGAGACCAATGGGGTTTTTAGAATTGAGCACATAAATCCATCTTGCTTCATGGCGCAGGATGGCTTTGTCCCAATTTCCACCCCTTTTTGGTTTCTCAATTTTCTGTATACCCCATATTAATATGCCTTTGGGGTTACTATTGTGGAAATCCTTAAAATGTCTTGCTACCGAGCTTTTTTCATTATTATTGCCTATGTCCCTAATATGTTCTAATGCTCTTTGGGCTAATGGTCTAATAGTTTTCCCTACATAGATTTTCATACAGGGGCATTGCAAAATATAAACTACTCCACTGGTTTTACAATTTATAAAACTTTTGATGTGGTATTCAATACCATCACTGGAACAAAAAGACTTTTTCTTATTTGCCATAAATGGACACGCTTTGCATTTTCCACATCGGTAATTGCCCTTACATTTCCTCAAACCCTCGTCCAACCAATTCTGTTGGACTGGTGGTTGGTAGAAACTATGGACCAAATTTTGTCCTATTGTGGGGGCTCGTCGGGCCGTTACTCTAGGTGTGGCAGATAGACATTGTTTTAAACATATATCCCTGTAAAGGATATGCCAATGTTTCCTTAATAACTTATTAACAACATTCCAATCACTATTATAATCAGTAATTAGTCTGATGGTCCCATCAGACACACAGGGTTTATCCTTAAATACCAGATTACCCCTTTTTGTAGCTTTAGCCTTGTTATATGCTTTACGACACCAAGTTTTAGGATATCCCCGTTCACAGAATCTTTCATTAAGATTAAGAGCTTCCTTCTCAAAATCCTCAATAGTAGAGCAATTTCGACGGGCTCTGGTATACTGTCCTACAGGGATACCTTTCAAAAGTGCAGTAGGATGCATACTGGTTGCTTGTAACAGAGTGTTCCCTGATGTGGGTTTACGGTATATATTAGTATGCAATGTATTCCCTTGTCTCATGATCATTAGATCTAGGAATGGGATTTGTTGCTTATCCATTACATAAGTGAACCGAAGGTTCCAAGTATTGACGTTCAATTGTTCAAAAAAGGTTTCCCACTCCTGCGGGGTACCATCCCACAATATAATCACATCGTCAATATATCTGGCCCATAGGGTAATCTTATCCGTGGCCCATGTATATTGTTCAGTACAGAAAATTTCTCTCTCCCATTCACCTAGGTACAGGCCTGCATAGGTAGGTGCGCAGGCCGTACCCATTGCCGTCCCACATTTCTGGTGGAAAAAGGTACCCCCAAATACAAAAAAGTTATTTTCAATATATTTGTAATAATGTAACAATAAACTTGGAGCTATTAGCATATTTCAGGCCCCTAGTTGCCAAGTACTTTTGTATAACACTTATACCTTTATTATGGGGGATTGAGGGATATAAGGCTTCAACATCCATTGCAATTAGGTAAGTATTGTCCGTAATTTTAATGGAATCTAGTCTTCTCAAGACATCTCTAGTGTCTTTGAGGTATGCAGGTAATGTATGTAGGAAGGGGCGGAGCATTTTGTCAACATATCTTGAGATCATCTCTGTGGGCCCTCCAACCCCCGAGATAATGGGGCGCCCTGGTGGGCATTTGATATTCTTATGTATTTTTGGTAGCCAATACATACATGGTGCAACCGGATTTTTAACATACATATATTCAAATTCCTTCTTATCAATGACATTTTTTCCCAGAGCATCTAATAACTCAGTCCTAATTTGTTGGTTTTAATTATGACTATGGCCGTGTACTATAGGGGTTTATATGAATTTGATACTACATGCTACCTATCCTCTCGGTTCCTTTTCTGGGATTTTATTAGTGCACTCTTTTGATACACATGTTTTTTATTCTATATATGCTAAGAGTTTATGTGAAAATAAAGTGGATTTGTATTTGGATTACCATGCAGTAATTATTAGGGTTTTATACCCTGTTCTATTTATTTTGTGGAATCTATGTCAGAGTGAGGTGCCCGCCCCTTTCTCGGTGCGGTGGAGGTGGTAATGTATTACCCTGTCTTTTGGGGTACATATATTTATAATCTATCTTGTTACCTGTACCAAATGCACAAAGCTATGTGGGTGAACGATATGTCTATTAAAGAAAAGAATAAGGAAAAACATTCACGCGATCAAGGTTAAAGGACAACTCCACCCTCATAAGAACATCTTTTAGAAAGAATGGCCTCTTTAAAATATGTTGATATATCATAGTTTGTCCTATGAATTCATTACTGTATGCCTGCTATGCTTCTGGATGCCTCATGGAAACTGAGTAATTTAGAAACCTGTACTGAGCCTGTACTGAGCCTGGGCATGCTCAGAAGAGGCAGACAGGGGATTAACATTAAGTCATTGGCTGTGATGTCTACTGTCAAATCCATAACTGACAGTTACTAACTGGAAGAACCATGAAGCAGAAACAGGGGAAACAGGACATTGTGCAGGATTTCAGGTTAGATTTATATATTTCACAATTCAAACTATTACAGTTTAGGGTTTGGGGGGGTGATTTACCTGTATGTAAGTTTTCATTTTAGGGCTGGACTTGCCCTTTAATGATCATAAATTCCCAGTAGCAAGACATTTTGCATACTGTTCCTCAGGGAACTTAAGCTTTTGTAAAGTATAAGGAATTGAACGAGTTTTTAAAAAAATAAGAGGGGGTGACATTATGGATGTGATTAATAAGTGCGAATCATTCTGGATCTTAGAATTGGATACTAGGATCCCGAATGGTTTAAATAGTTAGTGGGATATTGCATTCATTGTTTAAGTGTCATACAACAAGAGACCTTATTTGTTGCCCTATATTTGTTTTGGGAGTGCTATGGGCCCCAAATTTACCCCTTTGGGATTTAGGGGATTTAATAATGATATAAGGCCGGTGTTTGCGGCAGGTATATCGTCTCATAATGTTGTCTCAAATATATTGCTACATATGTGTGCATATTTATCTTTGTATATATTTATCTTTGTATATATTTATCTTTGTATATATTTATCTTTGTATATATCTTTCCATATTTTTTCTTTTCATTTTGGCTATAGCTCTTTGGATAAAAGGGTGTTGATTAACATATAATTCTGTAATGATGCAATCATATAATTTGCTGAATACCCTTCTTGTGGGAATTTATATTTTTATTAAGTGCTGTGTCTCTTTAAGAATAGGAATTAATCTGTTGAAATAGGAGGTTAAGGGTTAAAAACAGGGAAGGGAGGGTGTGATTGTGTTATCTGTTTTTATTGGATCTTCAGCAGTAATTGTAGCATTTACCTATGATTAAGGACAACTTGATTGTCCTAAACATGTCAGGGTGTTTTTCCCCTTACCTTGGGTTGTTGCTGTGACCCACCGGAATATGGAGTTTTAACAGGTACTTAAAAAAGTGATGTTTTTATTATAGCCTTATTGTGGTGCTGCAGCTCTTTTTCCTTTTCTATTGCATATACTGGTGGGGAGCGAGCGTCCCTTCGGCTGAATGTACACACAGGATGGGCTTCACCAGCAAGTTGGTCAGGAGGAAGATCGGAGCTGCCAAACTCCTTTGAAAGATTACTTTATAAACAAAGGCGTTTTAATACACATCACTGTGATCACATGAATGAAAAGCCTTCTGGAAATATCAAGTGGAAAGGATGTCGATATGCACTGATGCTGGACCCACCTGCTTGTACTGGCCATGTGCCGTCTTCTATCCAACACCCACTGGTGGGTCCGGGAAGCCCTCTGGGGGTGTGATTCTGTATGAAATTGGGGGTTTGCTGGTTTTCCATTAATGAAACCCATTCTAAGATTTCACCCAAACAACATTTACATTTTAAATATCTTTATATAGTCTGTCCTTTAATACAACCATTTAAAAAAAAAAACAAAAAAACCTGCTTTGTACTATTGAAAATATACACAGAAGATAATCACTCTGGCAGCCTTGACATGTGTCTACTTGGGTCTACTATGCAGGTAACATGCCTACCCTAAAGGCTGGTGCATTATGGGATAAAGGACTGGATATGACCAAGTGTCAATCTGTATATTCTGAGCAGTGACCGCCTTGAGTGAGAACTTTTTTGTTTGATCACTAATTCACCTACATTTCTACCACCGTGGTAAGAACAATTTGATAGATTGGTGAACAGATATCCCATCTTGGGATTCTAAACTGTGATCTTAGAAGGGGTGACCACCTCGAGAATTGACTGAGCATGTGCAGCATCTCTCTGGGTCAGTGACACACTCTGTAAAGCTACAGACACATCAGATAAAAAATGCTGTTGATTTCAGGGGTGGGAGATACAGCTAACTGCTAGTTAGCAATGATAGAATTTATGCAATCTCCTTCCAACAGATAAGTTGCCTGAAATGGTCTATCTACTGAAATAATAAATGGCAATTAATCATTTTTTGACTAATTCAATTGAATCAGTGAAGTAAAACTGTTCAGTTTATGGCTAATATAAATACAGAAAACCAAACATACAGAGATATACAGTCGGTTCTCATATTTATAAAGGAGCAGTATTGTTATTTTGTGGCAAGGTTTGTTAAAGGCACAGTATTGCAAAATAGCAATACCACAAATCTACAATCGTGGCCTTAAATCTACCATAGCGGTCATACCCATAACTTAGCTCGTCCATACACTTACTACCTCATGGAATTATAAGAACAAACAATGAATTGTACATTTACAAAATGTGCGATTGCGGACGTACTTTTACGATAACCAATGGAATCACACAATTTGCCCATGTCTGACTCTGACGCACATTTCATGTAATAGGCATCAAACACCATTAGAGGGCAGCAAACTATCACTAATGTACAACCTTAACCATGAACTTATTCGGAATATTTAATTTAAAATGAAAAGTAAAGCTTCATTCCTGAACTAATTTACAGTTCTCTGTGTACAGCCAATTTATTTGTCTATTAATAGTGTTGAATTACTTCCATTGAAAATATTTGTTATGGATGTTTAAACTCAAAACGGGAAAACGGGAAAGTCTAATAACGAATTAAGTTTGGGTGATTCTGCATGTAATGAGGATCCAAACTGTTATATTTTTAACCTTTAACCAACTAACCTTATTAATTGCCTACAATTTGATTTTATCGGTGGTGCACCTTCTTTCTGGGCTTCTCTGCTTCTGGTTGCAAATCCCTGTGAGACAAATCCATATTTAGCACAATCCCATAGAGTTAAATGGGGCTCAACCACCAGCAAAGAACTATGGGAAACAGGAAGAAAGGAAGTATTAATCAAAAATGAAAATTTATAGCAGATAATGAGCTAATTGCACAGGGACTCACCTGGATATGATTACAATATTGTTTGAACTATATCAGTACAAAGAAATGTAAATTTATGTACATAACCTGAAATGAGACCTTCATGTTATTAGGTAATGTTTTTTAATTATGTTATTATAATATAAGGTTATAATATACGGTATGTCTGAATAATATAATTGTACTACAATTTCAAGGTCTTGACTGACTACAAACAGGCTCAGGCCTGTTCCGGGCAGTTCTGAAAATACCCCCAAACCCCACCTCCCTCTCCTCTTCCCATTTCTTTTCTCCCCCACCGCAGGAAATACTATTGGGAGTGAAACCCAAAGTTCTAACCATATAAAACCTTCACTCACCAGAAACAATCATCTCGGTGAGATCTGTCTCCTACTGACCCACACCCAGAATATCACCTATTCTAATGGTGATCTGCCTTGTATGGGAGCCACTCAACACCACCCACCAATATATTCTATGTACTCCATGGCTTCTTCAAGGCTAATAAGAAATGTTTATTACTTGTTTAATGTTTCACTGTTTAAAGATTTATTTCTACACAGTTACCTTGCAGGTCCAAACCCACAATATACAGTATCTAACGGTCCCAAACCTCTCCCACTACTATCAACAGAAGACTAAGAAGTTGAGAATAACCCTAGCCACTTACTCAACCCAAAAGCTTCCTTTGCCCCCACCAGACAGTGGTTAAAATATGCTCATTAAATGTCGGAGGATTTCATTCTCCTTAAAAACGAAGCTTAGTGCTCAAAGAGATAAAACACCTACAAGCGGATGTAGTCTTTCTTCAAGAGTCGCATTTCGACTCCTCAGGTTCCTACAAATTCGCCTCCTCCCAATACCCTCTAGCCTATCTTACCTCCAACAACAAAAACACAGGAGTAGCCATCCTCTTCTACAAAAATTGCACCTTCAAAGTATCTCACAAAGAAGAGGACCCACAAGGTAGATACTTACTATTACAAGGCCTCCTAGACCAAACCCCTATACTCCTACTGAATGTATACTCACCAAACTATGCACAAATCTCTTTCTTTCAATTTTTTTTAATGAAAAACCCAGTCGTTCTCCTTCCCATATAAACTACTGGGTGGAGATTTTAATCTAATTCAATCTCTGGACCTTGACAGGCACCCCCACTATCTAACACAAACCCACAAGCCTCCCAAACAGCTACCACTCCTAAAACTCCTACATAAACAAAACCTACACAATCTATTCAGGATATGAAACCCAACAACGAGAGCCTTTACTTTCTTCTCACATCCTCATAACTGTCACACCAGAATTGACTACTTCCTTGGTACGAGTCCCCTACTAAAATGTCCATATAAAACTGAAATCCATGGTCAGATAATGCTCCAATTGAATTGGACATACTACTAACCCCTCACCACCAGCAACTGGCGTCTCAATGACATTATACTTCAAAAAAAAACAACTCAGAGAACAACTAAGAAGCACCTTCTAAGAATTTTTCCAACAAAATAAAGGCTCAGTCCGCACACTCTCCACTATATGGGAAGCACAGAAAGCCATCATCAAGACCACATCCTCCCCACTTTATCCCACCTGAAAAAAGCCGCACACTCACAATATCACACCTACACACAGGATTACAAGCCGCGTAACAAGCCCATTTTCTCAACCCAAGAATACCCTCGCTCGGTAGAATACTAGCCATAGGAAACCTACTAAAAGTAGATCTGTCCCTCCTATGGCTTCGAAGATACTAGTATAACAAGGGAAATAAAGCTAATGCACTACTTGTACGACAACTCAAACACAAACAACAGGAAAACACTCCATATAGGATTAAGTGCCAAGAGGGTCACACTTGCGCCACCCCCCAAGAGATAGCAAACACTTTTGCACAATATTATGAAAAACTCTATAACATACTGCCCCAAATCCCAAATAATAACACCCAATAGGGAGATTCAATTAAAGTTCTTATAGTTTAAAATGGTGCTAATTTTGCCCCAACCAATCAGATCTAGTTTAACATTTGAAAGATAACATCCGATTGGTTGGGGAAAAATTAGCACGATAAGAACTTTTATTGAATAAGCCTGATAGACATGCAGTCCAAGACTTCTTTAAGAAAGCAAAACTTCCTAAACTCCAAACATCTGACTTAGATTCTCTAAACACCCCATTCACAATTCCTTTCTACTCCTTCTTCTCTGCTGATCTGGGTTCCCGCCGCTGCGCCCTCCCTTTTGAGCCTTTTCTGCTGTCTTACCCTGCCTATAAACTTGCAACACTGTTGCACCCCCCTTATTGTAGCCCTGCTACTTTTAAATCCACCTATCCTGTCAATGGGGGGGGCCCTTCTCTGCTGGCCATGATCCCTGCAATTGCGGTGCCGACGCATGACATGTGCGAACGGCCATTTCGGATTATATTCGTGCCGTGTATCAACAGAACGCCCATTTTACGCGATAAAGTGCCCATACATGGCACGATTATCGCCCGTTCGTACACATCGTGCGTCACGGGTTGGCACCTGCGATCGCATGTGTGTAAGAAACTTAAGGCTGGGTAAACACCAGTAACGAACCAATAGTGCCACGGATTAGTCGGCTGGAAATATGTGATGGTGTGGGGCAGCCAGCCGTGACCAAGTTTGGTCGTCCGTATCAGACAAATGGGTCAGTTAGTAAATCACAGCCAATCATGCAGTTCCCTATGGGACCACATGATCAGTCTGTCACATGCACTGCTGGCTGCAGCCACTGTTACTGTGACCAACAGTCATCTGTCCTGGCAGGGCTCTCACACAAAGCAGATCCTCAGTTGACATATGTATTATATGTATCCAGACAAAATGGTATTAACCTGTAGATCTGAACACAGATCCAGGCAATCCGGCCACAATGTGCAATTCAATCTGAACAGCTCCATTGGACATCCTGAGACCCTATACAGGATCCAGAATAACATGCTAGGTTCATACTTATTGGTAATTACCACAGCAAGTTCCAGATTTACAGTAACTATGGGGTTAGGAAACACAGGATTCTGATTAGCTTGACAAGTCATGGAGATGTTTGGATAAAGGAGCTAAAAGCTCCCCACAGGGTATAAAATGAAGTAGAGCCTTCTTATAACTGAATGTACCTGACAGCCTCATGTTTAATATATTAATATTGGGGTAAAAACTGCCCAGTTTCAGAGACATGCAAAGTAATTTAATCATAAACAGACACTTCCTGTCTAGCAAACAGAAACTGGATTGTCTCATTACTTTCTATGGAGTGGGGAGGGGGAGTAAATATGAGAGTGTGAAGAATGTTCTAATTGGCTAAGTCTGTCACATGTTTTACAAACAGCACATAACTGGGTGTAATACAGGAACTTCCTTACACTTCCTGTCTTTTCATGGACAGTGCCTAAGAGAATTTTTTGATTTGCTTACAGTGGAAGATCAGAACCTCTCATTGGATGTTAGTAAAATTCCACTTCCTTTTAGTGTCTACATGGAGACCCTGTAGAAATCCTGGAGGTGTGTCTTAACCTATCATTTTGAGTTTTCCATTCAAACTTAGGGGTGTCCAGTAAAGTAAGTTTAGTTTATTAATTGTATATAAATTGTTTTGTAATTCAGTAGTAGGTAGTAGTACTATACTTTGTATGGTGTTATTTTTATGGGGATTTTAATTAAATAGTGCTAATTACACACATACATATGGACCTTTCCTATGTGTTATAGTGCTATATACCCCTACCTAGTTAGTTGCTCTTAAAAACTCAATGCAATCTCCGTAAAAATATAAATTTATTTATATTATATTATATATATATATATATATATATATATATATATCATATATAATAAAATCCTAAGTGTGCGTCCCTGTGTCCGTGTATGTGTCACTGCAGTTTCTATGGATTCACCACTAGAGGGAGAGTCTCTGCAGTTCCTATTGACTCACCACTAGAGGGAGAGTCTCTGCAGTTCCTATTGACTCACCACTAGAGGGAGATTCTCTGCAGTTCCTATTGACTCACCACTAGAGGGAGAAACACAGGAAACACGCGGAGGGAGAACAGCAATTAAACAGACTGCAGGTAAGGTTGCTTGGGACAGGGGCCCCTGGATTTGGGACAGAGGGGGGGCCCTGGATTTGGGACAGGGGGGGGCTGGATTTGGGACAGAGGGGGGGCATCTGGATTTGGGAAAGAGGGGGCCCCTGGCATTGGACAGAGGGGGGACTCTGGCCTTGGGACACTAAGAGGGCACTCTGGCATTGGGACATGGAGGAGGACTATGGATTGGGACACTAAGGGGGCACTCTGTGCTTCTAGCGCCCTTTATTGTAGCGGACTTAATGTCTAGTATATATATATAAGGGAAAGGGATAAGGGATATATGCCTTTAATATAAAGCACTGGATGGCCTATTCCCTCATTTTAAAAAGCCAAAGGGCTGGGGGGAAGTGAGAAAGCCTGTTATATGAATCCAGTGCACAACTATGAGAAATGCAAAAGTTTGCTAATGGGAATTGAAGTTAAAAAGGTTAGAAGTTAGGACCTTCCAGACTGGGGTTACCTTGACGTGGTTGGAAGGCTTTTCATTCATGTGATCACAGTAATGTATACTAAAACCCCTTTGTTTATAAAGTATGCCAGTGTGCAGATAATATGATATTGTATGGGGCTAGGAATGTGCATATGGATGGCTCATCAACGACAACAACCTAACACCCATACACAAACTAATCTCCGAGACGTGTGATATCCATCAGACGTTGCGTGCGATGTAGCACGTCTGTACTTGGCTTTAGATAGCATGTAATTGGTTGCTGCAATTTGCACATCTGTACTTACTGTGTGTGTTTGTTTCACTACAATAGAGAAGAGTTTACTTCTCACCTCCCTTGTGTGTTTAATAAGATTTAGGTGTTCGATGACTCTCCGGGATTAAACTGACACGCATAATCTTCCTGTAAAATACGATCATGCCGTTGGGTAATATTTATTTATATCTATAAAAAAATAAAGGAACCGTCCATCTGAATTAGATAACTAGATTTCTCGTCCTCTTGGCTGGCGTTTACGTGCTTAATAATGCATGGGGTGTCCATTCAAAATTGATTGAGTGCCTTTCACATGAGTGGACGTGGTTGTCCTATTTATGTACAGTTTCTCGTGGAGGATTGGTTCCATCGAATAATAACAAGAGGGAAAGAAGGATATAGTGAAGAGAAATGTTGTTGTTGCCACATAACAGAAACGTTCGTAAATTAATTATAAAGTTTTGTTGGATAAAAAAAGGACTTTCGTGTGTTACATTAAAACCCCTCACAAATAATTAAAAAATAGTTCTATTGCATACGGTAATCCACTGCAGCTATTGGTGTCATACCTATTGACTAAGTGGAAGAGGGATAGAGGAGAGAATGTGTAGGAGGGGGGACTGGGGTGGTGGTAGTGCTCATGACACAGCTGATGATGTCTGTCAGTAAAGAGGAGCAAAACAGGAAGTAAAATTTGCATGTATGTAACTTTGGATTCTGAGCAGCTAGAGACATTATCATAGGCTTGTTTGAAAGGTGTGAGAACGTTATTTTCAGTGTCCCTATTGAGGGCACTTGTATGAAGACCACAGTTTCATTTTAAGGTTTCCAAAAGTTAAGATTTTTTTAAATGAATTTGCCTTATAGAGAGGGGTTTGTGTAGATACTGGAGGCCAGGAGGTCTGTGGTGAAAGTACTGTCCTAATTGGGAATTTCCCACAACCAGGCAGAAGTAAATCTGATGCTATTTTAACGCTAACGAAATAGCGAAAGAATCTTAATGCGGTTTGTTGTTTGGCTAGCTTTAATTCCATAGTGGTTTAGGACTACATTCTAATTAAAAAAAGCAAAACCCAATTTACAAACCTAATTACCGCCAAATTATACTACATTTGTATGCTAATTGGGTGCATTTTTACAATTTACTTAATCCCCCATTCTCTGGACCGCAGGGTTTCCCGTATGTGGTAAAAACAAGGAAGGTTGGATTGCAGGAATCAGTTAAATAAATTAAGGGCACCGACGGGAAGCAGCAATGAGCTGTACTAGGTACTGAGACCTGTAAATAAAACCACTGAACTGTATTGGTTTATGTTGACTTTAAATGGGGATTTGTTTAATTTCAAGGGCACCAAACTGCAGATCAAAGCATACAAGTCTGCAAAGGTGTTTCGAGGGTTTCTGGCACCTCAAACAACTTTTAAATGCCGCCTTTAGGCAGACTGAGGGTCATATTTTTTTTTTAACTGCCGACTTTCCACAGGGCAAATGTTTCAGTTTGCTTCATGGTAGGGGCACTATGGCAAGTCTGGACTAATGATTTTAGGGAAACCCAAATCACACATTATATTAATTTTCTTGACTTGTATGATCAAGCCTGTTTGCTTGCAGTCTGTTTGGCTTAAGCTAGGTACACACAGTACAGATTTCTGAAAGATGACACTGTCTGCCATCTTTCAAAGATCTGCATACACACAGTCCCGAGCGTTCTCCCTATACGGAGAACGCTCGGGACTGTGTGTTTCCATCGGCCGCGCTAGACTCCTATAGGGAGTCTAGTGCGGCCGATGGAAATTTTCGGCCTTTCCCGAACGAGCGTTCGGCCGACCCGATCGTTCGGCGGCCGCGCGCTCGTTCGGGAAACGAACGTACACACAGTAACGATAAAGCCCCGATACCGTCGGATCCGACGGTATCGGGACTTTATCGTTACTGTGTGTACCCAGCTTTAGACTATATAGTCCATTCAACTATAGATGTCAGATTATTGCGCCCTGTTTAAATGTCCTGTACAGGAACAGGCACCAAATATATTCTGGCCGTTAGATTTACATGTATAATAACTGGAGGTTTAATTAAGATATATAGATGTTACCCTAACCATGATGGCTATCTATCCTGTGTGACCATATCCTAAGGCCTTTTCTTCGTGTGAATATCCCTGAGGCCTAGACCCCACTAAACCGCTACAAAAGTCATGCACGATTTTGCGTGTCAGCACATGCCCATCTGTTTTCCACTAAAATTAACTTACATGACAAGTGTTGTCAAAACGGATAGTGGGGCACGGACACTGCGATTACTATATCCACGGTGTCCATGTGATACGCAAAGCAAATACGATCCAAAAAACAGATTGCGCACATTATGTGCATAGTGGGGCATATCCCTAACTTGTCTAATCTGCCTGCATAGTCAAGCCCCTCCATTCCCCTTATTATTTTAGTTGCCCTTCACTTAACTCTCCCTTTAATCTATTCCCCTCTTTATACAAGACATTGACCCTGGTTCAACTTAAAACCATAGGCAGGTTTTACATAAAGGGTGGGGTTCCAGTAAACTTAGAGGGTTCAGTTAAAGGACAACTGTATTGTCCAAGCTCAACACTGCATGTACATGTCTGTATATTTGTATTTAAAGGGAAAGTCCCACAAATTGTATAAAGGTAACATACCCTCCAATAGTTAGAATTCTGAGAGATGTAAGGCTGGGTACACATGGGCAAATTATTTGTCCCGACCGAGCGTTCTCTACTAACAATTGCTAGGTCAGAACAAATGACTGTTGGTCAAGGCAATGGTGGCCCCGGCCGACAGTTTGCGCGACCGATTGTGCAGTCCCATAGGGAATTATTTTAAGCCCAAAAACAAAACAAGGTTTGCTAGCCATAGTGCAGCGAGGACTTTCAGCGTATAAAAGGCAAGTACTGATAGCGTAGGACCCGGCTGAAAAAGCAAACCTTGACCTGGTGACTGGGCTTAAAATAATTTGGCCAAGTTATTGAACTAATTGCTTTTATTTATCCAGAGAGAAGGGCAGGCTTTTTAAAGCAGCATCATAGAGGGAATAAACATGTAAGTAAATCGAATTGGGAGTGCACTAGGCTTTTATTTTGTATGTATACGATATTAAATTGGCACTAGTTGCACTTTGGATGTATACTATCCCATCTTTATATATATTGTGTGTTATAATGTATGACATCACAGCCAATGACTGAATGGTAATCCTTTTGTCATCCTTAAGGCCATTCTCTTCACCTCCCGACTAGACATGAGTTTCATGTTAAAGTTCTGAGTTGGAACGTTCGGATTTGATATTCCAGTTTTTAGAACTCTTGGAAAATTTAAAATTTTCAGAGATTTCATAGAATTTTCACAATCTAATTTTTCAGGATTTTATTGAAACTTGCTGCCAAGCAATTTTCATCTTCTTCTCAGGAGACAAAGATCCTCTGCCACCCCATGTCAGTCATTGTATCATAAAATTTTAAAAAACGTCTTTTCTGAAGATCGATAAAACTAACCTATCCCATGCTGAATAACAGCAGCTGAAATAATCCAGTCTTGAAAATTCTTTTCCGTTTTTTTTTTAAATTCAAAAAATATTGAAAAACGCAACTTTCTGTAAATACATTTTAAAAAAACATTTTGAAAATACAATGCGGTTTTATAACGTGTTTTATAATAATTGACAAAAATCTAGAAACCTGTATGTTATCTATTATTAAAACTGCGCAAAATAGAGTTTCCTTGAATTTTTTTTTTTTTTGGGAGCCACTTAATGAATCTACAAGCTCTGCCTCTCCTTGAAGTGAATTTTCCTGTTTTTACTGCAGAGAACATTTTCTGCATTTTAAGATGAAACCTTTCTTCTGTACTCCAAGGACGTCCTTGTGCTCTCGGGGACAATCTACTGGTGTACAGGTGCTAGGAGAGTTTAAGTCCCACTGATGTTTTTCTTAATTGAAATAACAGTCTTAGCCGTAGCAAATTATGGCAGCTAGAAAGATACAGAAGGTCTTAGTGGGTTAAAATCACGCTAACCGATTTAGGGACGGTTGCGTCAGATGCACGACTGGAGCTAGAGACACTCACGCAGCTGCCATAAGCCTATTTACCAGAGTTTCTGCACGTATGTGAATCTCTCTGATTGTGTTTTGTAGATGCATGGAAAGGCGGTGTACCGTTTTAGCCAGTCAAAATGTTTACAGGGTAACCCTTTTGAAATAAAAAATAATAAAAGCGGTATAAAGGTGATACCTTTATTGGCTAACTAAGATACCATATATACTCAAGTATAAGTCGAGGTTTTCAGGCTGTAAAAACAGCCTGAAAACTGAACCTCGAATTATACTTGGGTCAGTCACTAACTTGATGGAGGAATCTGGCTGCCGCATCCACTGATGGTCGAATCCACTGACATCACTACTGGCGCCGGGAAATGAGACCGGCGCCGAGTAGTGACGTCAGTGGATGTGACCATCAGTGGATGCGGGCAGCCGTATTGTTCCACCAAGTGAGTGATGTCGGGGGCCCGGACTCTCCTGCAACATGACTGTTGCACCAAGCACCTGGAAAAGGTAAGGCTGCATAAAAAGAAGAGGTACTGTAGTGCAGGGTGAGAAGATGGGTGCAGGGAATAGGGTTTTATTCCTGGGGTGGGGGGCTAAAAAGGGAGTCATTTGGGTCAAGGACAGGATAGTTTGTTTGGGGTTGTAAACAGGTTAGTGTGTGCAGTTCCACTACAAATGTTTGTAAACTACAACTCCCAGCATCTAAAGCATGCTGGGAGTTGTAGTTTCCAAACATCTGGAGTGCAAATGAATTGGGGATTACTGTTAATTTAAAGGGCAACTAATGTCTGAACAATACTGAGGATGGTACCTATTGTTAAATAGATTACCTTCTGATTCTGTATGTTTTGGCTTTAGTTGCCCTTTCAATGGACAGCAGAATTCCCATACAGTATTTCCATACAGTAATATACCATACTGGATTTGGCTATTACTGTATGGGACTACTGTATGGGAATGCTGCTGTCCATTTAAAGGGCAACTAAACCCTTGAAACAATACAGAATCAGAGATCAAGGTAGTAGTCTAATTTCTACCCTCGACTTATACTCGAGTCAACCAGTTTTTACTAATTTTTGAGGTAAAAAGGGTACCTCGACTTATACTCGGGTCGACTTATATTCGAGTATATACGGTAATCATAGCAAGCTTTCAGAACATTCTAGTTCCTTTCAGCTTGAAAAAGGAACTAGAATTTTCTGAAAGCTTGCTATGATTATCTAGTTAGCCATAAAGGTATCACCTTATAACCATGTATTCAGCTTGAAAAAGGAACTAGAATGTTCTGAAAGCTTGCTATGATTATCTTAGTTAGCAATAAAGTTATCACCTTTAACCATGTATTCAGCTTGAAAAAGGAACTAGAAAGTTCTGGAAGCTTGCTATGATTATCATAGTTAGCCATAAAGGTACACCTTTATCCATGTATTCAGCTTGAAAGGAACTAGAATGTTCTGAAAGCTTGCTATGATTATCTTAGTTAGCCAATAAGTTATCACCTTTATACCATGTATTCAGCTTGAAAAAGGAACTAGAATGTTCTGAAAGCTTGCTATGATTATCTTAGTTAGCCAATAAAGGTATCACCTTTATACCATGTATTCAGCTTGAAAAAGGAACTAGAATGTTCTGAAAGCTTGCTATGATTATTATAGTTAGCCAATAAAGTATCACATTTATATCATGTATTCAGCTTGAAAAAGGAACTAGAAGTTCTGAAAGCTTGCATTGATTCATAGTTAGCCAATAAAGGTATCACCTTTATACCATGTATTCAGCTTGAAAAAGGAACTAGAATGTTTTGAAAGCTTGCTAGATTATCATAGTTAGCCAATAAAGGTATCACCCTTATACCACGTATTCAGCTTGAAAAGGCAACTTAGGATGTTCTGAAAGCTTGCTATGATTATCATAGTTAGCCAATAAAGGTATCACCTTTATACCACGTATTCAGCTTGACCTTCCCCCCTCACTGCAGATAATCAATGCACATTCCTAGGCCCCATACAATATCATATTATCGCACATGGCATCATTATAAAGGTGGGCACACGGCCTGGGAGAGGCGGAAGGAAGTGTTCTCTCTCTACTTTTCGGTTCAATCCAGGTACACAGAAATGTTTGTGTGTGCTTAATGCACGGATCGCTCCTTGAAGCTTTGGACCATAAATTGACACCTACCGGCTTTGGATGATTGATTGATTTTTTGGGACGGTTTCCAGATCCAAGCACCAGTGGATACCTGCGGTTGTTTAACAAGGCAATTTCCAGCGATGTCAGTGTAAATTCGTGGATGAGTGGGACCACTCCACTGAAGAACCGGACCAGCAGTGTGACGGATTCAACAGTGGTGAGAAACCTAATTTTAGCCTTTCCTTCTTTACAGAACTTTCAGGGATCTAAGACACACAATTGTTTTCACAGTACAGCATTGATTTGGAGCAAATACTTTGGGTCCTCTCAAGGAATGGAGACTGTTTTGTATTATGACATTCTGTCTTTTAATCAATATTTGGAACAGGAGTTAATACCCCAGGTTTACTTATTTTATAAAAAACCCCCTTTCAAACGCAAGATGATGAGTTCACCGAAGGTGGAATAAGGTGTTAAACGATTGTTCTCATGGGTTAATGTCTCTTATATTGAGTATAAAGAAATTAGATGAAAAAAACTAAGGAAAACTCAGGGGGATTAGAAAAGTTTTGAAAAGGATAGGGTTTTCTTGGAACTAGATGGTAAACTTAAGCAAAGGTAGAAAAGATAGACAAGGAAACATATGAAAGACGATATGTCTGAATGCACAAGGGATAAATAGGATTAACTATTGGTTTGGTATACCCTGGAAAAAGTGTTGAAAGTGATGAACAACAAAAAAGGTTGAAATCGATACTTAGTCTCCTAGAATGAATGTGACCTTTTCCAGTAGTGGAGAGGAGACCTCTGATGGAAAATTTTCCTCCTCCTCTTCTTACAATTCGCCTTACTCAGATAATAACGGGAAACCTGAACAAGGTTCCAACAAATTGCCTCCCACCTCCAAAAAAGGGGAAGCGTTGGCAGAAGGAAAAGAAGAGATACAAAGAGGGAGGCGCATTAGGAGAGGAGGAAGGAGATGGAGGAAATGTGGAATATGATGTAACTAGTGATGGCCCGGTTCGCGGACCGAAGCCGGATCCACGACAGATTTCTTTCGTTCGCAAAGCGATTTCGCCTCGTTTTCAAAATATGAAATCCCCGTAAATCTACCATTTCGCGGATTTTTCACATTTGGACGGAGCAAGCCACATTTTCGGGTCCGTATTTCCGAAGAATTCTCGTATTTTGCCGAACTTTCAATTTAATAGGTTTATTATGGGGTCTGATCGCGGATTTTAGAATTTTTCGAATTTTTCTAAAATTCACGGATCCTTGAGCGGACCGGATTTGCGAAGTTCGGATGTACACAGAAAAATATACATTGAAAAAGGGATATATGGACCAAGAGGTTCAATTAATTGTCTGACAGGATTTTGAACCAATCGAAAATCATTTGTTTATCCAGGGGTCTTTCCCCACCCATCACTTAATCTTTTAATACTGTTGATGTGTATGATTGGTACGCAATATAACACCATTTTATGATAGTAGTGATAGCTGTGAGTGAGTGGGTAGTCCCAATCAGATTGTATCACAAGGGGATGTTGAGGTGGATGCCATTGAGCCCAACTGTAATGTGACCAGCCTACAGGAGTTCGAATCAATGAGTGTACACTCAACAAAAGAGGGCTATTAGGTGACAGCCACCTGAGAAAGAAATCCTATTCTCTCCAGTTAATTTGAGAACATTGGAGATAGACCTTTTCCCACAGGTGGTAGAGGAGGACCTTAAGGAGTTAAACTTTCAGGTTTTGCATAATAAGGTATAAGATCATGAATAATTTAAGGAGAGGTATATCAAGGAGCTTGATAAAGGATGAGTCAATAACAATAAAAATGGCAGACAAGGGAGGTGCTGTGTAGTCCAAAACACTTTGGAGACCTACCGCCAGCTGAATGATGTGAATACCTCACCTTAGATTACCCTCCATCCAACGAAGAGTTTTGACAGGTTTTATGTGAATATGCAAACTTGGGAGTTTGCACTTTGGAGACCTACCGCCAGCTGAATATGTGTAATATCACCTTAGATACCACCCTCCGATCCAACGAGAGTTTTGACAGTTGTTATGTGAATATGCAAACTTGGGGTTCTCTCCATGATGATTATGATTTCATAAATGTGTAACCATATCATACCTATTGATCAAGCATATAAGGTTTTCAAAGGGAAGGACAGGAGATCCCTTCTTTTGAAAATAAGGAACGAGGTAATAGGTTTAAACAAGACTCCAATGATCTTTTATTTGTAACAGAATTTAGTGAGGAATATAGGAATAAATAATATTCTATATAAAATCTGCATATTTTAAAACGGGACCCTGCTTTGAAGGAGGTACTAAGGGGGGTCTTAGAACTAGCAAGGAGAGGCCCCTCATTAGAAAGGCAACTATCACCAAGTTTATGCTGGAATGATAGGAAGAATATGTTCCGTAAAACATGGTTATCCCAGTTGGAACCATAGATGCTGTCAGCGGGGCGTGAATTTGTAAAACTTGCAAAGCTATCCATTGGATCCACTTTTTTTTCAAATTCTTCAGCAAAGGAATATAACATTGTTTCGTAATAAATCGCAATACTTTCAGGGTAATCTATCTTGTTTGAGTATGAAAACCACTTCTCTAAATAGGTATATAGACATACAGAGGGGAGTCAGTAATAAGTACTTTCGTACCGGTGCTAAGGTATGTAATAATAAATATAAATATATGTACCCCAAAAGAGGTAATACAGTACCACCTCCACCGCACCGAGAAAGGGGCGGCACCTCACTCTGACATAGACCCCACAAAATAAATAAACAGGGTATCAAACCCTATAATTCTGCATGGTAATCAAATACAATCCACTTTTTTTCACATAAACTCTTAGCATATATAGAATAAAACATGTGTATCCAAAGAGTGCACTATAAAATCCCAAGGGAACCGAGAGGATGGTAGCAGTAGTATCAATTCATATACACCCCTATAGTACACGGCCATAATCATAATTAAAACATAATCCCGAGGTTTGGACAATCCACATACAATATAACCAAGTCAAAGTCCAAGTGGATGTCCTTGATATCTTAGGCAACAGTGCAGAAATAGATGCATGATACTGTGAATGATGGGAAATGTAGGCAACTCAACAGATGTGTATATGATAATGTCAAGTTCCAATTCACAAATGTATACCATAAATGCGAGTAATGGAGCAATCTCACCCATCCAGGGGTAGGGTCCCTCCGCACTTCCCACAGTAGTTGCACCTGCGGAGCTCCGATATCGGCATCAAAAAAGACCCCCAAATTTGCCTATTAGAAAGTTCCAATGCTGCCAATGGATCCCCCGGGTTAATGGAAAGGCCGTGTTATGGTCCGGTTCCCCTCTGGTAACGGTAAGTTTGACCGACGCGCGTTTCGGGACAACTTCGTCCCTTCTTCCGGGTCACATGACTGTTCCCACATGTGCACTTAAGTACTCTACTTAGCGGTAGTGCTCTTCCAATGATGTTACCGGTGGAAACAGAACCTTAAAAAATATAGTTCCCACGAATAGCAACATGCACCAATACCTTATATTTCTAGACAGCAAATGAGGTGAAATAAATAAGTACAAAAGATTGTAAACATAAACATGGCCTATTTTAGCACAGTAAACCTTAGAGAAACATATTGAAATTCAATTCTTCATTGAGACCAATGGTTTTTTTAGAATTGAGCACATAAATCCATCTTGCTTCATGGCGCAGGATGGCTTTGTCCCAATTTCCACCCCCTTTTTGGTTTCTCAATTTTCTGTATACCCCATATTAATATGCCTTTGGGGTTACTATTGTGGAAATCCTTAAAATGTCTTGCTACCAGAGCTTTTTTTATTATATTATGCCTATGTCCCTAATATGTTCTAATGCTCTTTGGGCTAATGGTCTAATATTTTCCCTACATAGATTTTTCATACAGGGGCATTGCAAATTAACTACTCCACTGGTTTTACAATTTTAAAACTTTTGATGTGGTATTCAATACCATCACTGGAACAAAAAGACTTTTTCTTATTTGCCATAAATGGACACGCTTTGCATTTTCCACATCGGTAATTGCCCTTACATTTCCTCAAACCCTCGTCCAACCAATTCTGTTGGACTGGTGGTTGGTAGAAAACTATGGACCAAATTTTGTCCTATTGTGGGGCTCGTCGGGCCGTTACTCTACAGGTGTGGCAGATAGACATTGTTTTAAACAATATTCCCTGTAAGGATATGCCAATGTTTCCTTAATAACTTATTAACAACATTCCATCACTATTATAATCAGTAATTAGTCTGAGGGTCCCATCGACACACAGGGTTTATCCCTTAAATACCAGATTACCCCTTTTTTTGTAGCTTTACCTGTTATATGCTTTACGACACCAAGTTTTAGGATATCCCCGTTCACAGATCTTTCATTAAGATTAAGAGCTTCCTTCTCAAAATCCTCAATAGTAGAGCAATTTCGACGGGCTCTGGTATACTGTCCTACAGGGATACCTTTAAAAGTGCAGTAGGATGCATACTGGTTGCTTGTAACAGAGTGTTCCCTGATGTGGGTTTACGGTATATTTAGTATGCAATGTATTCCCTTGTCTCATGATCATTAGATCTAGGAATGGGTTTGTTGCTTATCCATTACATAAGTGAACCGAAGGTTCCAAGTTTGACGTTCAATTGTTCAAAAAGGTTTCCCACTCCTGCGGGGTACCATCCCACAATATAATCACACATCGTCAATATATCTGGCCATAGGGTAATCTTATCCGTGGCCCATGTATATTGTTCAGTACAGAAATTTCTCTCTCCCATACCTAGGTACAGGCCTGCATAGGTAGGTGCGCAGGCCGTACCCATTGCCGTCCCACATTTCTGGTGGAAAAAGGTACCCCCAAATACAAAAAAGTTATTTTCAATATATTTGTAATAATGTAACAATAAACTTGGAGCTATTAGCATATTTAGGCCCCTAGTTGCCAAGTACTTTTGTATAACACTTATACCTTTTTTATGGGGGATTGAGGGATATAAGGCTTCAACATCCATTGCAATTAGGTAAGTTTGTCCGTAATTTTAATGGAATCTAGTCTTCTCAAACATCTCAGTTTCTTTGAGGTATGCAGGTAATGTATGTAGGAGGCGGAGCATTTTTGTCAACATATCTTGAGATCATCTCTGTGGGCCCCTCCAACCCCCAGATAATGGGGCGCCCTGGTGGGCATTTGATATTCTTATGTATTTTGGTAGCCAATACATACATGGTGCAACCGGATTTTTAACATACTATATTCAAATTCCTTCTTATCAATGACATTTTTTCCCAGAGCATCTAATACCTCAGTCCTAATTGTTTGTTTTAATTATCTATGGCCGTGTACATAGGGGTTTATATGAATTTGATACTACATGCTACCTATCCTCTGGTTCCTTTTCTGGGATTTTATTAGTGCACTCTTTGATACACATGTTTTTTTTCTATATATGCTAAGAGTTTATGTGAAATAAGTGGATTTGTATTTGGATTACCATGCAGTAATTATTAGGGTTTTATACCCTGTTCTATTTATTTTGTGGAATCTATGTCAGAGTGAGGTGCCCGCCCCTTTCTCGGTGCGGTGGAGGTGGTAATGTATTACCCTGTCTTTTGGGGTACATATATTTATATCTATCTTGTTACCTGTACCAAATGCACAAAGCTATGTGGGTGAACGATTGTCTATTAAGAGAAAGAATAAGGAAAAACATTCACGCGATCAAGGTTAAGGACAACTCCACCCTCATAAGAACATCTTTTAAAGAAATGGCCTCTTTAAAATTGTTGATATATCATAGTTTGTCCTATGAATTCATTACTGTATGCCTGCTATGCTTCTGGATGCCTCATGGAAACTGAGTATTTAGAAACCTGTACTGACCTGTACTGAGCCTGGGCATGCTCAGAAGAGGCAGACGGGGATTAACATTAGATCATTGGCTTGGATGTCTACTGTCAAATCCATAACTGACGTTACTAACTGGAAGAACCATGAAGCAGAAACGGAACGGACATTGTGCAGGATTTCAGGTTAGATTTATATATTTCACAATTCAAACTATTACAGTTTAGGGTTTGGGGGGTGATTTACCTGTATGTAAGTTTTCATTTTAGGGCTGGACTTGCCTTTAATGATCATAAATTCCCAGTAGCAAGACATTTTGCATACTGTTCCTCAGGGACTTAAGCTTTTGTAAAGTATAAGGAATTGAACGAGTTTTTAAAAAATAAGAGGGGGTGACATTATGGATGTGATAATAAGGGCGAATCATTCTGGATCTTAGAATTGGATACTAGGATCCCGAATGGTTTAAATAGTTAGTGGGATATTGCATTCATTGTTTAAGTGTCAACAACAAGAGCCCTTATTTGTTGCCCTATATTTGTTTTGGGAGTGCTATGGCCCCAAATTTACCCCTTTGGGATTTAGGGGATTTAATAATGATATAAGGCCGGTGTTTTGCGGCAGGTATATCGTCTCATAATGTTTGTCTCAATATATTGCTACATATGTGTGCATATTTATCTTTGTATATATTTATCTTTGTATTATTTATCTTTTGTATATATTATCTTTGTATATATCTTTCCATATTTTTTCTTTTCATTTGGCTATAGCTCTTTGATAAAAGGGTGTTGATAACAATAATTCTGTAATGATGCAATCATATAATTTGCTGAATACCCTTCTTGTGGGAATTATATTTTTATTAAGTGCTGTGTCTCTTTAGAATAGGAATTAATCTGTTGAAATAGGAGGTTAAGGGTTAAAAACAGGGAAGGGAGGTGTGTTTGTGTTATCTGTTTTTTATTGGATCTTCAGCAGTAATTGTAGCATTTACCTTATTAAGACAACTTGATTGTCCTAAACATGTCAGGGGTGTTTTTCCCCTACCTTGGGTTGTTGCTGTGACCCACCGGAATATGGAGTTTTACACAGGTACTATAAAAAGTGATGTTTTTATTATAGCCTTATTGTGGTGCTGCAGCTCTTTTTCCTTTCTATTGCATATCACTGGTGGGGAGCGAGCGTCCCTTCGGCTGAATGTACACACGGATGGGCTTCACCAGCAAGTTGGTCAGGAGGAAGATCGGAGCTGCCAAACTCCTTGAAAGATTACTTTATAAACAAAGGCGTTTAATACACATCACTGTGATCACATGAATGAAAAGCCTTCTGGAAATATCAGTGGAAGGATGTCGATATGCACTGATGCTGGACCCACCTGCTTGTACTGGCCATGTGCCGTCTTCTATCCAACACCCACTGGTGGGTCCGGGAAGCCCTCTGGGGGTGTGATTCTGTATGAAATTGGGGGTTTGCTGGTTTTCCATTAATGAACCCATTCTAAGATTTCACCCAACACAATTTACATTAAATATCTTTATTAGTCTGCCTTTAATACAACCATTTAAAAAAAAACAAAAAAACCTGCTTGTACTATTGAAAATATACACAGAAGATAATCACTCTGGCAGCCTTGACATGTGTCTACTTGGGTCTCCTATGCAGTAACATGCCTACCCTAAAGGCTGGTGCATTATGGGATAAAGGACTGGATTGACCAAGTGTCAATCTGTATATTCTGAGCAGTGACCGCCTTGATGAGAACTTTTTTGTTTGATCACTATTCCCTACATTTCTACCACCGTGGTAAGAACAATTTGATAGATTGGTGAACAGATATCCCATCTGGGATTCTAAACTGTGATCTTAGAAGGGGTGACCACCTCGAGAATTGACTGAGCATGTCGCATCTCTCTGGGTCAGTGACACACTCTGTAAAGCTACCAGCACTTCAGATAAAAAATGCTGTTGATTTCAGGGTGGGAGATACAGCTAACTGCTAGTTAGCAATGATAGAATTTATGCAATCTCCTTCCAACAGATAAGTTGCCTGAAATGGTCTATCTACTGAAATAATAATGGCAATAATCATTTTTTGACTAATTCAATTGAATCAGTGAAGTAAAACTGTTCAGTTTTATGGCTAAATAAATACAGAAAACCAAACATACAGAGATATACAGTCGGTTCTCTATTTATAAAGGAGCAGTATTGTTATTTTGTGGCAGGTTTGTTAAGGCACAGTATTGCAAAATAGCAATACCACAAATCTACAATCGTGGCCTTAAATCTACCATAGCGGTCATACCCATAACTTAGCTCGTCCATACACTTACTACCTCTGGAATTATAAAACAAACAATGAATTGTACATTTACAAAATGTGCGATTGCGGACGTACTTTTACGATAACCAATGGAATCACACAATTTGCCCATGTCTGACTCTGACGCACATTTCATGTAATAGGCATCAAACACCATTAGAGGGCAGCAAACTATCACTAATGTACACCTTAACCATGAACTTATTGGAATATTTAATTTAAAATGAAAAGTAAGCTTCATTCCTGAACTAATTTACGTTCTCTGTGTACAGCCAATTTATTTGTCTATTAATAGTGTTGAATTACTTCCATTGAAAATATTTGTTATGGATGTTTAAACTCAAAACGGGAAAACGGGAAAGTCTAATAACGATTAAGTTTGGGTGATTCTGCATGTAATGAGGATCCAAACTGTTATATTTTTAACCTTTAACCAACTAACCTTTATTGCCTCAATTTGATTTTATCGGTGGTGCCCTTCTTTCTGGGTCTTCTCTGCTTCTGGTTGCAAATCCCTGTGAGACAAATCCATATTTAGCACAATCCCATAGAGTTAATGGGGCTCAACCACCAGCAAAGAACTATGGGAAACAGAAGAAAGGGTATTTAATCAAAATGAAAATTTATAGCAGATAATGAGCTAATTGCACAGGGACTCACCTGGATAATGTACAATATTGTTGAACTATATCAGTACAAAGAAATGTAAATTTATGTACTAACCTGAAATGAGACCTTCATGTTATTAGGTAATGTTTTTTAATTATGTTATTATAATTAGGTTATAATATACGGTATGTCTGAATAATATAATTGTACTACAATTCAAGGTCTTGACTGACTACAAACAGGCTCAGGCCTGTTCCGGGCAGTTCTGAATACCCCCAAACCCCACCTCCCTTCTCTTCCCATTCTTTTCTCCCCACCCCGCAGAAATACTATTGGGAGTGAAACCCAAAGTTCTCCCATATAAAACCTTCCTCCCAAAACATCATCTCGGTGAGATCTGTCTCCCTGACCCACACCCAGAATATCACCTATTCTAATGGTGATCTGCCTTGTATGGGAGCCCCACTCAACACCACCCACCAATATATTCTATGTACTCCATGGCTTCTTCAGCTAATAAGAAATGTTTATTACTTGTTTAATGTTTCACTGTTTAAGATTTTTTTCTACACAGTTACCTTGCAGGTCCAAACCCACAATATACAGTATCTAACGGTCCCAAACCTCTCCACTACTATCAACAAAGACTAGAAGTGAGAATAACCCTAGCCACTTACTCAACCCAAAAGCTTCCTTTGCCCCCACCAGACAGTGGTTAAAATATGCTCATTAAATGTCGGAGGATTTCTCTCCTTAAAACGAAGCTTATTGCTCAAAGAGATAAAACACCTACCAAGCGGATGTAGTCTTTCTTCAAGAGTCGCATTTCGACTCCTCAGGTTCCTACAAATTCGCCTCCTCCCAATACCCTCTAGCCTATCTTACCTCCAAAACAAAAACACAGGATTAGCCATCCTCTTCTACAAAATTGCACCTTCAAAGTATCTCACAAAGAAGAGGACCCACAAGGTAGATACTTACTATTACAAGGCCTCCAGACCAAACCCCTATACCCTACTGAATGTATACTCACCAAACTATCACAAATCTCTTTCTTTCAATTTTTTTTAATGAAAAACCCGTCTTTCTCCTTCCCATATAAACTACTGGGTGGAGATTTTAATCTAATTCAATCTCTGGACCTTGACAGGCACCCCCACTATCTAACACAAACCCACAAGCCTCCCAAACATCACCACTCCTAAAACTCCTACATAAACAAAACCTACACAATCTATTCAGGATATGAAACCCAACAACGAGAGCCTTTACTTTCTTCTCACATCCTCATAACTGTCACACACCAGAATTGACTACTTCCTTGGTACGAGTCCCTCTAAAATGTCCAATAAAACTGAAATCCATGGTCAATAATGCTCCAATTGAATTGGACATACTACTAACCCCTCACCACCAGCAACTGGCGTCTCAATGACATTATACTCAAAAAAAACACTCAGGAAACAACTAAGAAGCACCTTCTAAATTTTTCCAACAAAATAAAGGCTCAGTCCGCACACTCTCCACTATATGGGAAGCACAGAAAGCCATCATCAAGACCACATCCTCCCCACTTTATCCCACCTGAAAAAAGCCGCACACTCACAATATCACACCTACACACAGGATTACAAGCCGCGTAACGCCCCTTTTCTCAACCACAGAATACCCTCGCTCGGTAGAATACTAGCCATAGGAAACTACTAAAAGTAGATCTGTCCCTCCTATGGCTTCGAAGATACTAGTATAACAAGGGAAATAAAGCTAATGCACACTTGTACGACAACTCAAACACAAACAACAGGAAACACTCCATATAGATTAAGTGCCAAGAGGGTCACACTTGCGCCACCCCCCAAGAGATAGCAAACACTTTTGCACAATATTATGAAAACTCTATAACATACTGCCCCAATCCCAAATAATAACCCCAATAGGGAGATTCAATTAAAGTTCTTATAGTTTAAAATGGTGCTAATTTTGCCCCAACCAATCAGATCTAGTTTAACATTTGAAAGATAACATCCGTGGTTGGAAAAATTACACGATAAGAACTTTATTGAATAAGCCTGATAGACATGCAGTCCAAGACTTCTTTAAGAAAGCAAAACTTCCTAAACTCCAAACATCTGACTTAGATTCTCTAACACCCCATTCACATCCTTTCTACTATCCTTCTACTCCTTCTTCTCTGCTGACTGGGTTCCCGCCGCTGCGCCCTCCCTTTTGAGCCTTTTCTGCTGTCTTACCCTGCCTATAACTTGCAACACTGTGCACCCCCCTTATTGTAGCCCTGCTACTTTAATCCACCTATCCTGTCAATGGGGGGGGCCCTTCTCTGCTGGCCATGATCCCTGCAATTGCGGTGTCCGACGCATGACATGTGCGAACGGCCATTTCGGATTATATTCGTGCCGTGTATCAACAGAACGCCCATTTTACGCGATAAGTGCCCATACATGGCACGATTATCGCCCGTTCGTACACATCGTCGTCACGGGTTGGCACCTGCATCGCATGGTGTAAGAAACTTAAGGCTGGGTAAACACCAGTAACGACCAATAGTGCCACGGATTAGTCGGCTGGAAATATGTGATGGTGTGGGGCAGCCAGCCAGCCGTGCCCAAGTTTGGTCGTCCGTTCCAACAATGGGTCAGTTAGTAAATCACAGCCAATCATGCAGTTCCCTATGGGACCACATGATCAGTCTGTCACATCACTGCTGGCTGCAGCCACTGTTACTGTGACCAACAGTCATCTGTCCTGGCAGGGCTCTCACACAAGCAGATCCTCGTTGACATATGTATTATATTTATCCAGACAAATGGTATTAACCTGTAGATCTGAACACAGATCCAGGCAACCGGCCACAATGTGCATTCAATCTGAACAGCTCCATTGACATCCTGAGACCCTATACGGATCCAGAATAACATGCTAGGTTCATACTTATTGGTATTACCACAGCAAGTTCCAGATTTCAGTAACATATGGGTTAGGAAACACAGGATTCTGATTAGCTTGACAAGTCATGAGATGTTTGGATAAAGGAGCTAAAAGCTCCCCACAGGGTATAAAATGAAGTAGAGCCTTCTTATAACTGAATGTACCTGACAGCCTCATGTTAATATATTAATATTGGGGTAAACTGCCCAGTTTCAGAGACATGCAAAGTAATTAATCATAACAGACACTTCCTGTCTAGCAAACAGAAACTGGATTGTCTCTATTACTTTCTATGGATGGGGAGGGGGATTAAATATGAGAGTGTGAAAATGTTCTAATTGGCTAAGTCTGTCACATGTTTACAAACGCACATAACTGGGTGTAATACAGGAACTTCCTTACACTTCCTGTCTTTTCATGGACAGTGCCAAAGAATTTTTTGATTTGCTTACAGTGGAAGATCAGAACCTCTCATTGGATGTTAGTAAAATTCCACTTCCTTTTAGTGTCTACATGGAGACCCTGTAGAAATCCTGGAGGTGTGCTTAACCTATCATTTTGAGTTTCCATTCAAACTTAGGGGTGTCCAGTAAGTAGTTTAGTTTATTAATTGTATATAATTGTTTTGTAATTCAGTAGTAGGTAGTAGTACTATACTTTGTGGTGTTATTTTTATGGGATTTTAATTAAATAGTGCTAATTACAACACTACATATGGACCTTTCCTATGTGTTATAGTGCTATATACCCCTACCTAGTTAGTTGCTCTTAAAAACTCAATGCCTTCCTTAAAAATATAAATTTATTTATATTATATTATATTATAATATATATATATATATATATATATCATATATTAAAATCCTAAGTGTGCGTCCCTGTGTCCGTGTATGTCACTGCAGTTTCTATGGATTCACCACTAGAGGGAGAGTCTCTGCAGTTCCTATTGACTCCCCACTAGAGGAGAGTCTCTGCAGTTCCTATTGACTCACCACTAGGAGATTCTCTGCAGTTCCTATTGACTCACCACTAGAGGAAAACACAGGAAACACGCGGAGGGAGAACAGCAATTAAACAGACTGCAGGTAAGGTTGCTTGGGACAGGGGCCCCTGGATTTGGGACAGAGGGGGGGGCCCTGGATTTGGGACAGGGGGGGGCTGGATTTGGGACAGAGGGGGGGCATCTGGATTTGGGAAGAGGGGGCCCCTGGCTTGGACAGAGGGGGACTCTGGCCTTGGGACACTAAGAGGGCACCTGGCATTGGGACATGGAGGGGACTATGGATTGGGACACTAAGGGGGCACTCTGTGCTTCTAGCGCCCTTTATTGTAGCGGACTTAATGTCTGTATATATATATAGGGAAAGGGATAAGGGATATTGCCTTTAATATAAAGCACTGGATGGCCTATTCCCTCTATTTAAAAAGCCAAAGGGCTGGGGGGAATGAGAAAGCCTGTTATATGAATCCATGCACAACTATGAGAAATGCAAAAGTGCTAATGGGAATTGAAGTTAAAAGGTTAGAAGTTAGGACCTTCCAGACTGGGGTTACCTTGACGTGTGTTGGAAGGCTTTTCATTCATGTGATCACAGTAATGTATACTAAAACCCCTTTGTTTATAAAGTATGCCAGTGTGCAGATAATATGTATTGTATGGGGCTAGGAAGGGGCATATGGATGGCTCTCAACGCAACAACCTAACACCCATACACAAACTAATCTCCGAGACGTGTGATATCCTCAGACTTTGCGTGCGATTGTAGCACTTCTGTACTTGGCTTTAGATAGCATGTAATTGTGTTGCTCAATTTGCACATCTGTACTTACTGTGTGTGTTTGTTTCACTACAATAGAGAAGGTTTACTTCTCACCTCCCTTGGTGGTTTAATAAGATTTAGGTGTTCGATGACTCTCCGGATTAAACTGACACGCCATAATCTTCCTGTAAATACGATCATGCCGTTGGGTAATATTATTTATATCTATAAAAAAATAAAGGAACCGTCCATCTGAATTAGATAACTGATTCTCGTCCTCTTGGCTGGCGTTTACGTGCTTATAATGCATGGGGTGTCCATTCAAAATTGATTGAGTGCCTTCACATGATGGGACGGGGTTGTCCTATTTATGTACAGTTTCTCTTGGAGATTGGTTCCATCGAATAATAACAAGAGGGAAAGAAGGATATAGTGAAGAGAAATGTTGTTGTTGCCACATAACAGAAACGTCGTTAAATTAATTATAAAGTTTGTTGGATAAAAAAGGACTTTCGTTTGTTACATTAAACCCCTCACAAATAATTAAAAAATGTTCTATTGCATAGTTAATCCACTGCAGCTATTGGTGTCATACCTATTGACTAAGTGGAAGAGGGATAGAGGAGAGAATGTGTAGGAGGGGGGACTGGGGTGGTGGTAGTGCTCATGACCACAGCTGATGATGTCTGTCAGTAAAGAGGAGCAAAACAGGAAGTAAAATTTGCATGTATGTAACTTTGGATTCTGAGCAGCTAGAGACATTATCATAGGCTTGTTTGAAAGGTGTGAGAACGTTATTTTCAGTGTCCCTATTGAGGGCACTTGTATGAAACCACAGTTTCATTTTAAGGTTTCCAAAGTTAAGATTTTTTTAAAGAATTTGCCTTATAGAGAGGGGTTTGTGTAGATACTGGAGGCCAGGAGGTCTGTGGTGAAAGTACTGTCCTAATTGGGAATTTCCCACAACCAGGCAGAAGTAATCTGATGCTATTTTAACGCTAACGAAATAGCGAAAGAATCTTATGCGGTTTGTTGTTTGGCTAGCTTTAATTCCATAGTGGTTTAGGACTACATTCTAATTAAAAAAAGCAAAACCCAATTTACAAACTACTATTACCGCCAAATTATACTACATTTGTATGCTAATTGGGTGCATTTTTACAATTTACTTAATCCCCCATTCTCTGGACCGCAGGGTTTCCCGTATGTGTGTAAACAAGGAAGGTTGGATTGCAGGAATCAGTTAAATAAATTAAGGCACCGACGGGAAGCAGCAATGAGCTGTACTAGGTACTGAGACCTGTAAATAAAACCACTGAACTGTTTGGTTTATGTTGACTTTAAATGGGGATTTGTTTAATTTCAAGGGCACCAAACTGCAGATCAAAGCATACAAGTCTGCAAAGGTTTTTCGAGGGTTTCTGGCACCTCAAACAACTTTTAAATGCCGCCTTTAGGCAGACTGAGGGTCATATTTTTTTTTTAACTGCCGACTTTCCACAGGGCAAATGTTTCAGTTGGCTTCATGGTAGGGGCACTATGGCAAGTCTGGACTAATGATTTTAGGGAAACCCAAATCACACATTATATTAATTTTCTTGACTTGTATGATCAACCCTGTTTGCTTGCAGTCTGTTTGCTTAAGCTAGGTACACACCAGTACAGATTTCTGAAAGAGGACCTGTCTGCCATCTTTCAAAGATCTGCATACACACTCCCGAGCGTTCTCCCTATACGGAAACGCTCGGGACTGTGTGTTTCCATCGGCCGCGCTAGACTCCTATAGGGAGTCTAGTGCGGCCGATGGAAATTTTCGGCCTTTCCCGAACGAGCGTTCGGCCGACCCGATCGTTCGGCGGCCGCGCGCTCGTTCGGGAAACGAACGTACACACAGTAACGATAAAGCCCCGATACCGTCGGATCCGACGTATCGGGACTTTACGTTACTGTGTGTACCCAGCTTTAGACTATATAGTCCATTCAACTATAGATGCAGATTATTGCGCCCTGTTAAAATGTCCTGTACAGGAACAGGCACCAAATATTCTGGCCGTTAGATTTACATGTTATAATAACTGGAGGTTTAATTAAGATATAGATGTTACCCTAACCATGATGGCTATCTATCCTGTGTGACCATATCCAAGCCTTTTCTTCGTGTGAATATCCCTGAGGCCTAGACCCACTAAACCGCTACAAAAGTCATGCACGATTTTGCGTGTCACACATGCCCATCTGTTTTCCACTAAAATTAACTTACATGACAAGTGTTGTCAAAACGGATAGTGGGGCACGGACACTGCGATTACTATATCCACGGTGTGTCCATGTGATACGCAAAGCAAATACGATCCAAAAAACAGATTGCGCACATTATGTGCATAGTGGGGCATATCCCTAACTTGTCTAATCTGCCTGCATAGTCAAGCCCCTCCATTCCCCTTATATTTTAGTTGCCCTTCACTTAACTCTCCCTTTAATCTATTCCCCTCTTTATACAAGACATTGACCCTGGTTCAACTTAAAACCATAGCAGGTTTACTAAAGGGTGGGGTTCCGTAAACTTAGAGGGTTCAGTTAAGGACAACTGTATTGTCCAAGCTCACACTGCATGTACATGTGTATATTTTATATTTGTATTAAAGGGAAAGTCCCACAAATTGTATAAAGGTAACATACCCTCCATAGTTAGAATTCTGAGAGTGTAAGGCTGGGTACACATGGGCAAATTATTTGTCCCGACCGGCGTTCTCTACTAACAATTGCTAGGTCAGACATGACTGTTGGTCAAGGCAATGGTGGCCCCGGCCGACAGTTTGCGCGACCGATTGTGCTCCCATAGGGATTATTTTAAGCCCAAAAACAAAACAAGGTTTGCTAGCCATAGTGCAGCGAGGACTTTCAGCGTATAAAGCAAGTACTGATAGCGTAGGACCCGGCTGAAAAAGCAAACCTTGACCTGGTGACTGGGCTTAAAATAATTTGGCCAAGTTTGAACTAATTGCTTTTATTTATCCAGAGAGGGCAGGCTTTTTAAAGCAGCATCATAGAGGGAATAAAATGTAAGTAAATCGATTGGGAGTGCACTAGGCTTTTATTTTGTATGTATAGATATTAAATTGGCACTAGTTGCACTTTGGATGTATACTATCCCATCTTTATATATATTGTGTGTTATAATGTATACATCACAGCCAATGACTGAATGGTAATCCTTTTGTCATCCTTAAGGCCATTCTCTTCACCTCCCGACTAGACATGAGTTTCATGTTAAAGTTCGGAGTTGGAACGTTCGGATTTGATATTCCAGTTTTTAGAATCTTTGGAAAATTTAAAATTTTCAGAGATTTCATAGAATTTTCACAATCTAATTTTTCAGGATTTTATTGAAACTTGCTGCCAAGTTTTTCATCTCTCTCTCGGAGACAAAGATCCTCTGCCACCCCATGTCAGTCATTGTATCATAAATTTTAAAACTCTTTCTGAAGATCGATAAACTAACCTATCCCATGCTGAATAACAGCAGCTGGAAATAATCCAGTCTTGAAAATCTTTTCCGTTTTTTTTTTTAAATTCAAAAAATATTGAAAACGCAACTTTCTGTAAATACATTTAAAAAACATTTTGAAAATACAATGCGGTTTTATAACGTGTTTTATAATAATTGACAAAAATCTAGAAACCTGTTGTTATCATTAAAACTGCGCAAAATAGAGTTTCCTTGAATTTTTTTTTTTTTTGGGAGCCACTTAATGAATCATAAGCTCTGCCTCTCCTTGGTGAATTTTCCTGTTTTTACTGCAGAGAACATTTTCTCATTTTAAGATGAAACCTTTCTTCTGTACTCCAAGGACGTCCTTGTGCTCCGGGGACAATCTACTGGTGTACAGGTGCTAGGAGAGTTTAAGTCCCCTGATGTTTTTCTTAATTGAAATAACAGTCTTAGCCGTAGCAAATTATGGCACTAGAAAGTACAAAGGTCTAGTGGTTAAAATCACGCTAACGATTTAGGGACGGTTGCGTCAGATGCACGACTGGAGCTAGAGACACTCACGCAGCTCCATAAGCCTATTTACCAGAGTTTCTGCACGTTGTGAATCTCTCTGATTGTGTTTTGTAGATGCATGGAAAGGCGGTGTACCGTTTTAGCCAGTCAAATGTTTACAGGGTAACCCTTTTGAAATAAAAAATATAAAAGCGGTATAAAGGTGATACCTTTATTGGCTAACTAAGATACCATATATATCTCAAGTATAAGTCGAGGTTTTCAGCTGTAAAAACACCTGAAAACTAACCTCGAATTATATTGGGTCAGTCACTAACTTGATGGAGGAACTGGCTGCCGCATCCACTGATGGTCGAATCCACTGACATCACTACTCGCGCCGGGAAATGAGACCGGCGCCGAGTAGTGACGTCAGTGGATGTGACCATCAGTGGATCGGCAGCCGTATTGTTCCACCAGTGAGTGATGTCGGGGGCCCGGACTCTCCTGCAACTATGACTGCTTGCACCACAGCACCTGGAAAAAGGTAAGGCTGCATAAAAAGAAGAGGTACTGTAGTGGCAGGGTGAGAAGATGGGTGCAGGAAATAGGGTTTTATTCCTGGGGGTGGGGGGCTAAAAAGGAGTCATTTGGGTCAAGGACAGGATAGTTTGTTTTGGGGTTGTAAACAGGTTTAGTGTGGTGCATTTCCACTACAAATGTTTGTAAACTACAACTCCCAGCATCTAAAGCATGCTGGGAGTTGTAGTTTCAAACATCTGGAGTGCAAATGAATTGGGGATTACTGTTAATTTAAAGGGCAACTAATTGCTGAACAATACTGAGGATGGTACCTATTGTTAATAGATTACCTTCTGATTCTGTATTGTTTGAGGCTTTAGTTGCCCTTTCAATGGACAGCAAAATTCCCATACAGTATTCCATACATTAATATACCATACTGGTTTGGCTATTACTGTATGGGACTACTGTATGGAATGCTGCTGTCCATTTAAAGGGCAACTAAACCCTTGAAACAATACAGAATCAGAAGGTAGTAGTCATAATTTCTACCCTCGACTTTACTCGAGTCAACCAGTTTTTACTAATTTTTGAGGTAAAAATGGGTACCTCGACTTATCTCTCGGGTCGACTTATATTCGAGTATATACGGTAATCATAGCAAGCTTTCAGAACATTCTAGTTCCTTTCAGCTTGAAAAGGAACTAGAATTTTCTGAAAGCTTGCTATGATTATCTTAGTTAGCCAATAAGGTATCACCTTTATACCATGTATTCAGCTTGAAAAAGGAACTAGAATGTCTGAAAGCTTGCTATGATTATCTTAGTTAGCCAATAAAGTTATCACCTTTATACCATGTATTCAGCTTGAAAAAGGAACTAGAATGTTCTGGAAGCTTGCTATGATTATCATAGTTAGCCAATAAAGTTATCACCTTTACCATGTATCAGCTTGAAAAAGGAACTAGAATGTTCTGAAAGCTTGCTATGATTATCTTAGTTAGCCAATAAAGTTATCACCTTTATCCATGTATTCAGCTTGAAAAAGGAACTAGAATGTTCTGAAAGCTTGCTATGATTATCTTAGTTTAGCCAATAAAGGTATCACCTTTATACCATGTATTCAGCTGAAAAAGGAACTAGAATGTTCTGAAAGCTTCTATGATTATTATAGTGCCAATAAAGGTATCACATTTATATCATGTATTCAGCTTGAAAAAGGAACTAGAATGTTCTGAAAGCTTGCTAGATTATCATAGTTAGCCAATAAGGTATCACCTTTATATACATGTATTCAGCTTGAAAAAGGAACTAGAATTTCTGAAAGTTGCTATGATTATCATAGTTACCCATAAAGGTATCACTTTATACCACGTATCAGCTTGAAAAAGGAACTAGAATGTTCTGAAAGCTTGCTATGATTATCATGTTGCCATAAAGGTATCACCTTTATACCATGTATTCAGCTTGAAAAGGAACTAGATTTTTTCTGAAGCTTGCTATGATTATCATAGTTACCAATAAGTATCACCTTTATACCATGTATTCAGCTTGAAAAAGGAACTAGAATGTTCTGAAAGCTTGCTATGATTATCTTAGTTAGCCAATAAAGGTATCACCTTTATACCACGTATTCAGCTTGAAAAAGGAACTAGAATGATCTGAAAGCTTGCTATGATTATCTTAGTTAGCCAATAAAGGTATCATCTTTATACCATGTATTCAGCTTGAAAAAGGAACTAGAATGTTCTGAAAACTTGCTATGATTATCATAGTTAGCCAATAAAGGTATCACCTTTATACCATGTATTCAGCTTGAAAAAGGAACTAGAATGTTCTGAACACTTGCTATGATTATCTTAGTTAGCCAATAAAGGTATCACCTTTATACCACGTATTCAGCTTGAAAAAGGAACTAGAATGTTCTGAACGCTTGCTATGATTATCTTAGTTAGCCAATAAAGGTATCACCTTTATACCATGTATTCAGCTTGAAAAAGGAACTAGAATGTTCTGAAAGCTTGCTATGATTATCTTAGTTAGCCAATAAAGGTATCACCTTTATACCACTTTTGTTATTTTTTATTTCAAAAGGGTTACCCTTTAAACATTGTGTTTTGTATAATAAGTGGGGTATAGATTCAAGGGTGAAAAATATTATTCTCCCTCCCTTTACAAAGAATCTGTAAGGGAAGGCTTTATGTAGAATATGCAGCGACAGAAAGATTACTAAATGAATAAGGGGAATGGAGGAACTTGACTATGAATTTAGTCTTCATACAATTTTATCATAACTGCGTTATATCAGCGCCTGACAGACTGAGTATCTCTTAAACAGACTAAAATACTTTTCCTAGACGTGCCCATAAATTACCCAATGGAGTTAGGATTGAATGCAGTTTGTATAATTAGATTGTAAGGTGCGGGGAGAGGGTGGTAGGGGTGGGGGACAATGTTTGAGAGATAAAATATACAAATAATATAATATAAACAGAGACACAGAGTAAGAAATCTGTAAACATGGCTGGCTCTCAATACAATGCAGTTTAACCATCTATTCTACAACGCGTTCCACCATCTTCATTGATGTTATGTGTTCCAGTGGCCTTTAGACAGGAATTTATATGTTTACAGTGCATTCCTCTCAATAGTTCTGTAATCGTTTGTGTCAGTCCTCGAGAATAACAGAACTGGGGGATTTTATCTTAATTACAGAAAAGCAAAAATAGACATTGGAATTAGATAAACCATGTATTATATGGAACATCACATGTAACTTGCAGCTCAGATAAAGAAATGTTTATTCGGCTAGTAACTTTATATCCCTGATTTCCTTTTCAGTGGCAAATTATTAAAATAATTGCACACGGCAGGTTCGAAGATTGCATTTGTTAGAGCCAGGCCACACCGCTGCGATTCTCACGCACTTTCGATTGCGTTTTGAGACCCGCTCACAAGTGAGATTCTCATGCCAGTGCATTTTAACCTGGGTGGCTACATTGGATGCTCGGTAATCCATCCAGTTTTAAGATGGTAAAACAAACCCCATGTTTGCTCAAGACAAAGAAAAAAAGTATAGTAGCACGTTAGGCTGGGTATACACCATCCAATTTTTCGGGATGACCAACATTACCTTGTCGGTCGGTTGGTAATGGTATAGTTGTAGAGGGCATGTCCACCCCCAAAACTGAAATTAAACCCCATACTATCCCCACTCTGTAGTTTAATAAAATCCTTACCTCACATTTCTGCTCCAAATGGTTCTCCTGCTATGCCCCTCCAAAGTCCAGGAAACTGCAGTGCAGAGGCTGCGAGTGACTCATCCTGTGCCTGTCTCAGCCTCAACCTCGTCAAGGTTTGAGGCATGCGCAGGAGAGTCCTCCCCCTCCCTCTCCCTCCCGATTTTGTCTCCCTCCCCCTACTGTTAAACCCCATTGATATTATGTATTGCTCCTTCCCCCAGTCCCAACCGCATTACTATTCTGCACAGAAAGT
Source organism: Hymenochirus boettgeri (assembly GCA_019447015.1). Taxonomy (NCBI): domain Eukaryota; kingdom Metazoa; phylum Chordata; class Amphibia; order Anura; family Pipidae; genus Hymenochirus; species Hymenochirus boettgeri. Next base: position 24,063,436 of record CM033469.1, read on the forward strand.
CCCCCGTTCATTACTTACCATGCCTCTCTCCTTCGCCGGTCTGAACTCCCGGCAGCTGCGTCCGTGATTGGCTGCCTCTCAGCCAATCACGGACGCGGCTGCCGGTCCCGCCCCCTGCTTGCATTTCCGTGCAAGCAGAGGGCCGGGGCTGTGTGTACAAGGGTGGACATGCCCTATAAAATGACTAACAGTAGATAATATTCACTAAAGAAAATCTTTCAAATGTAGGGTTTCCATGTTGGACAAGACCTCTGCTTTGAACTAAGTGCACCTTATTGAGGGATACATCTTTCCTAGTGACTTATGTTCTTATTTGAACTGTAACTTTTAGAGTTAAGAGATGGGAAGTATTTACCTTTGTGGCAGGATTAGCAGTTTCGAGGATGGGGACGAAATACACTTTTAAGCAGAATGCAAGATTATCCGAAACTTAACATGTGTTTTTTAACGATAACAGGATTATTTAGACGCAAACTGCTAATATGTTTCTGAATGGGGAAGGAGAAAAAAATATGTTCAGGAAAATGTGTTTTTGTGAGTCATCCTTTAATAAGAAGGATAATATTGTGTACAATCTGCAAAATAAGATTAGCATTTATCTCCAAATAAAGTCCAGGGTCGCCCAGCAGTGATTGAATTACAGCCTCTGCATTTCCCGCCTCCCTGTTCTATTATGCACAATGAGATGGGAATAAGCATTCTCATCTCCCTGTGAATAATAGAAACGGATTGTAGTTACTTATAATTACCAGTTTAGTGTCCCTTTAAACCCTATTGTACATTTTACAGGTCAATTAATGGGATTGATACATTTAGTTTTGGTTGATCTAGGAATGCTTGTGAAGGTTCTCATTCATCCGGGTCATGGTATATCTGTAATATTCATTCATCCGGGTCATGGTATATCTGTAATATTCATTCATCCGGGTCATGGTATATCTGTAATATTCATCCATCCAGGTCATGGTATATCTGTAATATTCATTCATCCAGGTCATGGTATATCTGTAATATCTTAATATTTCATTCCATCCAGGTCATGGTATATCTGTAATATATCCATCCAGGTAATGGTAATCTGTAATATCACATCCAGGTTATGGTATATCTGTAATATTCATTCATCCAGGTCATGGTCATCTGTAATATTCATCCATCCAGGTCATGGTATATCTGTAATATTCATCCATCCAGGTATGTCATATTGTAATATTCATCATCAGGTCATGGTATATCTGTAATAGTCATTCATCCAGGTCATGGTATATCTGTAATATTCATTCATCCAGGGTCATGGTATATCTGTAATATCATTCATCCCGGTCACGGTTATCTGTAATATTCATTCATCCAGGTCATGGTATATCTGTAATATTCATCATCAGGTCATGGTATATCTGTAATATTCATTCATCCAGGTCATGGTATATCTGTAATATTCATCCATCTCAGGTCATGGTCTATCTGTAATATTCACCCCCAGGTCATGGTATATCTGTAATATTCATCCATCCAGGTCATGGTATATCTGTAATATTCATCCATCCAGGTCATGGTCTATCTGTATATTATTATCCGGTCATGTCTATCTGTAATATTCACATCCAGGTCATGGTATATCTGTAATATTCATCACCAGGTCATGGTATATCTGTAATATTCATTCATCCAGGTCATGGTATATCTGGTAATATTATCCATCCAGGTCATGGTATATCTGTAATCATTCATCCAGGTCATGGTATATTGAATATTCATCCATCCAGGTCATGGTCTATCTGTAATATTTCATTCATCCAGGTCATGGTCTATCTGAATATTCATCCATCCAGGTCATGGTCTATCGTAATATTCATCACCAGGTCATGGTTATCTGTAAATTCATTCATCAGGTCATGTAATCTGTAATATTCATCATCCAGGTCATGGTATATCTGTAATATTCATTCATCCAGGTCAGGTATATCGTAATATTCATTCATCCCGGTCACGGTATATCTGTAATATTCATTCATCCAGTCATGGTATATCTGTATATTCATCCATCCAGGTATGGTATATCTGTAATATTCATCATCCATGGTCATGGTATATCTGTAATATTATCCATCCAGGTCATGGTCACTGTAATATTCATCCACCCAGGTCATGGTATATCTGTAATATTCATCCATCCAGGTCATGGTATATCTGTAATATTCATCCATCCAGGTCATGGTCTATCTGTAATATTCATTCATCCAGGTCATGGTCTATCTGTAATATTCATCCATCCAGGTCATGGTCTATCTGGAATATTCATCCATCCAGGTCATGGTATATCTGTAATATTCATTCATCCAGGTCATGGTATATCTGTAATATTCATTCATCCAGGTCATGGTATATCTGTAATATTCATTCATCCAGGTCATGGTATATCTGTAATATTCATCCATCCAGGTCATGGTATATCTGTAATACTCATTCATCCAGGTCATGGTATATCTGTAATATTCATTCACCCAGGTCATGGTACAGCTGTAATATTCATCTATCCAGGTCATAGTATATCTGTAATATTCATTCACCCAGGTCATGGTACATCTGTAATATTCATTCATCCAGGTCATGGTATATCTGTAATATTCATCCATCCAGGTCATGGTATATCTGTAATATTCATTCATCCAGGTCATGGTATATCTGTAATATTCATTCATCCAGGTCATGGTCTATCTGTAATATTCATCCATCCAGGTCATGGATTCTGTAATATTCATCCATCCAGGTCATGGTATTTCTGTAATATTCATTCATCCAGGTCATGGTATATCTTTAATATTCATCCATCAGTCATGGTCATATCTGTAAATATTCATCCATCCAGGTCATGGTATATCTGTAAATTCATCCATCCAGGTCATGGTATATCGTAATATTCACCATCCCAGGTCATGGTCTATCTGTAATATTCATTCATCCAGGTCATGGTCTATCTGTAATATTCATCATCCAGTCATGTCTATCTGTATATTCATCCATCCAGGTCATGGTATATTGTAATATTCATTCATCCAGGTCATGGTACGTCTGTAATATTCATTCATCCAGGTCATGGTATATCTGTAATATTCATTCATCCAGGTCATGGTATATCTGTATACTATTCATCCAGGTCATGGTATATCTGTAATATTCATTCACCCAGGTCATGGTACAGCTGTATACATAATCCAGGTCATGGTATATCTGTAATATTCATTCATCCAGGTCATGGTAAATCTGTAATATTCATCCATCCAGGTCATGGTATATCTGTAATATTCATTCATCCAGGTCATGGTCTATCTGTAATATTCATCCATCCAGGTCATGGTATATCTGTAATGGCAAAATTCAAGCCCTTAACAAGGACTTCCATTTCTGAATGGGTCAGGGTCCTGTTAGACAAATTTCTCACCCATTCCTCCTTGTTTGATGAAGTGACACTTCTCCTCTTTTGTATCCAGGTAGTTGTCTCCTTTGGGGGTGTTCTGGGATGACAGAATAGAGAACTTGTTCTGTTGCCTTTGTTTGCCCTTACAGTGCTGAGAAAGCTGTGCTTGTTTGGTGAACTCCATCACTCTTTCCCAGATGGCCACAGGCAGCTGTGAGGGCAGGTTCTGTTCTAGTTGACTAATGTTGTGCATTAAAGCATCGACTGTAAAATGTGTCTGTCGTACCCGTTCATTTAGGAGCTGTGTTTGAGCCTTTTGCAGTATATGTTTGGCTCTGATGTCTTTAACTGTGGAATCCAGACATATGCTGCATGGTACTAGCCTTTGTTGTCTGCATCAGAGGTTAAATCGCAAGTGGTTTCTGTAGTCTGCCAATTCCCTTGCTGTCTTTTCATATTGCCGTACAAGTTTGAGGGTTTTCTCCCCAAAATGATTTGAAATATGCTTGTGAAGGTTCTCATTCATCCAGGTCATGGTATATCTGTAATAGTCATTCATCCAGGTCACGGTATATCTGTAACATTCATTCATCCAGGTCATGGTATATCTGTAATATTCATTCATCCAGGTCATGGTATATCTGTGATGTTCATTCATCCAGGTCATGGTACATCAGTAATATTCATTCATCCAGGTCATGGTATATCTGTAATATTCATTCATACAGGTCATGGTATATCTGTAATATTCATTCATCCAGGTCATGGTATATCTGTAATATTAATTCATCCAGGTCATGGTATATCTGTAATATTAATTCATCCAGGTCACAGTATATCTGTAATATTCATTCATCCAGGTACGGTATATATGTAATATTCATTCATCCAGGTCACAGTATATTTGTAATATTCATTCATCCAGGTCACGGTATATCTGTAATATTCATTCATCCAGGTCACGGTATATCGGTAATATTCATTCATCCAGGTCATGGTATATCTGTAATATTCATTCATCCAGGTCATGGTATATCTGTAATATTCATTCATCCAGGTCATGGTATATCTGTAAATTCATTCATCCAGGTCATGGTATATCTGTAATATTCATTCATCCAGGTCATGGTATATCTGTAATATTCATTCATCCAGGCATGGATATCTGTAATATTCATTCATCCAGGTCATGGTATATCAGTAATATTCATTGCATGCAGTCATGGTATATCTGTATATTCATTCATCCAGGCCATGGTATATCTGTAATATTCATTCATCCAGGTCATGGTATATCTGTAATATTCATCATCCAGTCATGGTATATCGGTAATATTCATCCATCCAGGTCACGGTATATCTGTAATATTCATCACAGGTACGGTATATCTGTAATTTCATCCACCAGGTCACGGTATATCTGAATATTCATTCATCCAGGTCACGGTATATCTGTAATATTCATCCATCCAGGTCACGTATATCTGTAATATTCCTTCATCCAAGTCATGGTATATCTGTAATCATGCACCAGGTCATGGTATATCTGTAATATTCATTCATCATCCAGGTCATGTCTATCTGTAATATCATATCCAGGTCATGGTATATCTGTGATGTATTTCACAGGTCAGGTATATCATTAATATCATTCATCCAGGTATGGTATATCTGTTATATTCATTCATAGAGGTCATGGTATATCTGTAATATTCATTCATAAGGTCATGGTATATATGTAATATTCATTCATCCGGTCATGGTATACGTAATATTCATTCATCCAGGTCAGGTATATCTGTAATATTCATTCATCCAGGTCATGGTATTCTGTAATATTCATTCATCCAGTCATGGTATATCTGTAATATTCATTCATCAGGGCATGGTATATCTGTAATTTCATTCATCCAGGTCAGGTATATCAGTAATATTCATTCACGCAGGTCATGGTATATCTGTATATTCATCATCCAGGTCATGGTATATCTGTAATATTCATTCATCCAGGTCATGGTATATCGTAATAATATCCATCAGGTCACGGTATATCTGTAATATTCATCCATCCAGGTCCTGGTATATCAGTAATATTCATCCATCCAGGTCATGGTATATCTGTATATTCATCCATCCAAGTCACGGTATATCTGTAATATTCATTCATCCAGGTCACGGTATACTGTAATATACATTCATCCAGGTCATGGGTATCGTATATTCATCTACCCAGGTCTGGTATATCTGTAATATTCATACCTATCAGGTCATGGTATATCTGTAATATTCATTCATCCAGGTCATGGTATATCTGTAATTTCATCCATTCAGGGCATGGTATATCTGTAATATCATTCATCCAGGTCACGGTATATCTGTAATAATCATTCATCCAGGTCATGGTCTATCTGTAATATTCATTCATCCAGGTCATGGTATATCTGTAATATTCATTCATCCAGGTCATGGTATATCTGTAATATTCATTCATCCAGGGCATGGTATATCTGTTGTATTCAGTTAGATCAACTGGACTTGAAGTTTAGTTCTTGAAGACTTTTCGCTAGTCATCCGACTGGATCTCTCAATTCAGAATGACTTGTACAAGAATCTGTGGCAATTATGTACCCTGGAAAATCCAATTATATCACAGCCAGGTGTTAAGGGCGTGATTGGATAGTGGCTAAGAGGTGTTATAGGAACGCCTAGAGTAAGGTGGCAAAACAGCAAGAATTTTCAAAAAACACTGTATCCCTGTCTGCTTTAAACCGAACAACACTCTGAGGCAACAATTGGTACATCCGAAAGACCCAATACTGAAACACAAGAAAAGCGACATCATATACGCAGTGCAGTGCAGTGAAGAATGTTCTGATTTGTATGTGGGGGAGACCAAACAGCAACTGCATCAATGTATGGCCCAGCACAGAAGAGCTAATTCCTCGGGTCAGGACTCAGCCGTGTACCTGCATCTTAAGGATAAAGGACACACCTTTGAAGATTGTAAGGTTAACATATTGGCAAAGGAAGGTGACTGGTTCAAGAGAGGTGTCAAGACAGGTTCAAGAGATGGTGTACTATGATGTGACATCTCTCTTCACCTGTATACCCACCAAGGAGGCTGTTGACATGGTGAGAAAACGGCTAGGCCAAGACTGCACTCTTACCAGCCGAACTGATCTCAACCCAGAACAGGTGTGTTCCTTACCGGACTTGTGCCTGAATACCACCTATTTCAAATACAGGGATAAGTTCTATAAGCAAAAACACGGATGTGCTATGGGATCTCCAGTTTCACCCATTGTGGCCAACCTTTACATGGAGGAGGTAGAAAAACAGGCGCTTAATACCTTTAAGGGCATAGCACCCAGCCACTGGTTCAGATATGTGGATGACACCTGGGTTAAAATCCACCAGAAGGAAGTACAAGCTATCACAGAACACATTAATGCAGTAGACCAAAACATCAAATTTACAAGGGAAGATACAAAACAACAAACTGGCTTTCTTGGACTGCTTGGTAGAAGTTAAGGAAAATGGTAAACTGGAAGTAGAGGTTTACAGAAAACCAACACACACAGATCAGTATTTGATGTTTGACTCCCACCACCCTTTAGATCACAAGCTGGGTGTCATCAGAACCCTGCAACACAGAGCTGAGAACATCCCCACTAGATCAGAGGCGAAGGCTAAAGAAATGAAACATCTCAGAGGAGCCCTTAAAACTTGTTGATATCCTGACTGAGCCTTTGTCAAAAGAAGTAGAAGGAAAGAAAAGAACACGAATACCAACAGTAAGGGGGAAAAGCAAGACAGGAGAAAGAACATGGTCATCCCATATGTAGCAGGGGTCTCCGAGAAATTAAGAAGAATTTTCAAAAAACACCGTATCCCTGTCTGCTTTAAACCGAACAACACACTGAAGCAACAATTGGTACATCTGAAAGACCCAATACCGAAACACAAGATAAGCGACATCATATACGCAGTGCAGTGCAGTGAAGAATGCTCTGATTTGTATGTGGGGGAGACCAAACAGCAACTGCATCAACGTATGGCCCAGCACAGAAGAGCCAATTCCTCGGGTCAGGACTCAGCCGTGTACCTGCATCTTAAGGATAAAGGACACACCTTTGAAGATTGTAATTTTAACATATTGGCAAAGGAACGTGACTGGTTCAAGAGAGGTGTTAAGGAGGCCATTTATGTGAAAATAAAGAAACCAAGCCTAAATAGAGGTGGGGGGGGGGGTTCGACACCAACTGTCTGCCATGTAAAATGCTGTTTTGACGGCTTACTCTGGGCGTTCCTATAACACCTCTTAGCCACTATCCAATCACGCCCTTAACACTTGGCTGTGATATGCTAATTGGGATTTTCCAGGGTACATAATTGCCACAGATTCTTGTACAAGTCATTCTGAATTCAGAAAGCCAGTCGGATGACTAGCGAAACGTCTTCAAGAACTAAACTTCAAGTCCAGTTTATCTAATTGAATACAACAGATATTTGATCTAGGAATCCTTTCCGATTGCCATTTGGAGTCAAGAAGGATTACCCCCACCCAGCTGTTTATTTCTTTTGCCTTCCTCTGGATCAACTGTTAGGTAGGGATCATGGCTAGGCTAAAAAGATTGGACATGCTGGACTTATGCCTTTATTCAACCTTTATTTCTAATAGCTTTATATTTTAAAGTAGTGAGTGCACTATTTCCTAAAATACAATAAAATAGCTAAGCACTGATTATAACTGATGACAAGCTAAACACTGATTCTAACTGATGACATAGCTAAACACTGATTATAACTGATGACATAGCTAAGCACTGATTATAACTGATGACATAGCTAAGCACTGATTATAACAGATGACATAGCTAAACACTGATTGTAACTGATGACAAAACCAGCACTGATTATAACTGATGACATAGCTTAACACTGATTATAACTGATGACATAGCTAAGCACTGATTATATCTGATGACATAGCTAAGCACTGATTAATTTGGCTTGAAAAAGCCAAATTACTGTTCTTTCTATTTCTTCTCCTTCTTTTTCTTCCGTTTTATTCTTCCGCTTTTTTGGACCGTATCTCCTCCCACAGTTTTTGAGCTAGAGACATGAAATTTGGTACAGGCGTGCGGGGCATATAGGAGAAGTGTGCTATCTTCTAGCTAAGGAATCCGCGGAAACGTTACGGCATTATCGGCGAATTTCCAGACATTTTTTCCCATAGTCTATAAATGTAACAATCCTCAAATGTGGATATTTCAAAAGTTTTTTTCATGGTCATAAATACAAATGGTGATACCCCCAACCCCCCACACAGACCCAGGTATACCCACTTACTGACCTACCTTTCCATTCCCATGGAAGCCATACTTAAAGGGTAACTAAAGTCAAAAAACGAATTTATATTTATCCTCCATAAAAGATAGTTTTATGGTTAAAAACACAAAAAAGACATACCCCCTCAACCAGACCCAGGTACACACACCTACTAATCTACTTATACATTACAGTGGCAGCCATATTTAAAGGGTAACTAAAGTCAAAAACAATTTTCATTAATAATAAAAAAGATTTGTTTTTTTATCCCCCATGTGGCACAGTTAGATACACTTACTGACCTACCCCTCAATTACTGTTGCAGCCATACCTAAAGGGTAACTAAAGTCAAAAAATTTTTTTGACCAATCATCAAAAAAGGTTGTTATAATTGGGGAAAAGGTTTGATCAAAGTGCAAACAGAGACGTGACCACCAACTAACTCAAATAGGACGCATGCACAAGTGCAATTACAGGAAAAAATCAAAGTGCCCTGTAATTTGAACAGCCTCCTCTTTCTCAAAGGAAACACCCCTGACACTATGAAATATCCACAAACTATATATTTTTTGAATCTACGCACCTTCAGCTATGTAACGGTGAAATGTTTTTTTTCATATATGCAGAATTTCAGACACAGTTCTTTGTAGAAATGTTACATTTTACCATAGTTCCTGAAAGAAAGCAGTAAAGACAATTGGACTTAAATCTTAACCAAACCTCCAGTCCCCAGGGCCGGATTTATACTTTTTTCTCCCCTAGGCCAGCTAACTTGTACTGCCTTTACACCTGTACGCGGTCATTTATTGGCTGAAGCTGAGCTTTGTAAGTGGGGGAGGGACCTGCCCCCCTAGCAAATCGGCAATCGCTGCCCATTTCTGATTTTACAAAGCTCTGCTGTGTGCCAACTAACGTGTATTGTGTAAATTTAAAACGGGGGTGCAATGCTGCTTTACCCTTTTCTTTCTTTCTTTCTTTTTTTTTGCCGCCCCTGGTGGCTGTGCCGCCCTAGGCCACGGCCTAGTTGGCCTAGTGGGAAATCCGGCCCTGCCAGTCCCACTAAATATAAATCTTCTAAATGTTTTGTAGGTGTCTTGCATCAGTGCACCTAGAGACATGGCAAGCAAATAGCCTCCAAGGGAGCCAATGCATAACATCAGGACTGTGTTCTAAGTTCATACTTGTTTTTTCAGTCTATACACCCCCCTTACTAGGGAAACAATACCAAAAACTATACATTATTGGAATCCACACACCTTCAGTTACATAACAATGCTATTCTTTCACACAAATGTGCAGAATTTCAAATGCAATTTTTCGTAGAACTTTTTTACTTTGGGAAATTAGAAATCTTAAGTAAAAAAATCACACTCAAAATAATTTTCCCACATGTCCTAAATAAAACGATATGCCACATGTGTGGGTATACCCACAAACCCAGCCATTAAGCAACCCCAAAATGACCAAGGCAACAGAGAAAAGATGGAACCAACTCTGTAGTTTAAACAGCTTTCAGTTTTTCAAACTAAATACTCCTCAAACTCAGAAATACCCCCCACAAACTATATTTTTTTTAGAAACAACATACCATCAGCTATATCTGTTGTATTCAATTAGATCAACTGGACTTGAAATGTAGTTCTTGAAGACGTTTCGCTAGTCATCCGACTGGCTTTCTCAATTCAGAATGACTTGTACAAGAATCTGTGGCAATTATGTACCCTGGAAAATCCCAATTAGCATATCACAGCCAGGTGTTAAGGGTGTGATTAGATAGTGGCTAAGAGGTGTTATAGGAACGCCCAGAGTAAGGTGTTAAAACAGCATTGTACATGGCAGACAGTTGGTGTCGAACCCCCCCACCTCTATTTAGGCTTGGTTTCTTTATTTTCACATAAATGGCCTCCTTAACACCTCTCTTGAACCAGTCACGTTCCTTAGCAAGTATCCCATAATGGGACTAAGGCAAAATAACAATTCTAGAAAAAAAAACAACCAACTCTGTATTTTGGACCGCTCTTAAAGGAACACTAAACCCAGAAAATCAACTCTGTGCCATTCGTTTGTATTATTCACAGGGAGGTGAGAACGCTTATTCTCACCTCCCTGTGAATAATAGAAACGAATGGCAAATAGTTATTTTTATGGATTATGGGACTTGAGTGTCCCTTAAAGTAACTTTTTACCTTCTTAGGAGACGTTATTCTCAAACTTTGTCTTGAGGGGCTTGAGGAACCTCAACCCATTTTGGCCTCACTTTATAATGCGTGACGGACTGTGTTGGTACTCTGGCACGGGGGCAAAATCCTGGATCGCGTGTGCATGGTGTTCTAAGAAATGATACATGTAATAATTACTTTATATAAGATTTACATACAGAGCATGATATGAGCTTTTATTAGAAAGTAGGAACACATTCTGTAACATTGAGCTAAGTTATAACATTGTTAGATAGGATTCCACAATCCTGTACTATCTACATGGCATAAGGGTAAAGTCTAAAACTTGAATGTGAGACATTTCCTGCTGTACTTACTTATCTCTTTCCTCAAACATCTCAATCTCTGAACAACCTGCAGGTCTAGGGAAAAACAAATCACACACTTAAGGTTTATACACACGTGCAATCGCGGGTCCCGACCCACAAAGTGTATGAACGAGCGTTTCGACTGCTAATTGGCCCGTGTATGGGCACTTTATCGGTCGTTCGTTCTGAGATTGTTGCCCGACCCATTGCCCGGCCCGACCTTCTTCCGGTGCAGAGCGTTCCCTGAAACGTTTTTTGTGATGCAGAAATAAAAGGAATCCCCCAATTACAGTGTGCACCCTAGTCCTTTTGTTGCTTGTACTATAGCTGGTCCCTAATAGAGGAGCGACTGGGGTACCACCATTGATTATTATTGGCTAAGAGCCACAGAGTGTGCCTGGATCCTACATTGGGAAAGACTTTTCTTAATTCTATTCCCTTTTATTAACCATCAAATTCTTCCAATACAATTATTCCCTTTACAGTCCAGAAAACTCTCCAGCACACCGCTGTTGGCTTCTTTCCAGACAAGGGCCAGACGATTCTTAACACAAGAAGATATAGGGGATCCCACTACAATGGTGAATCCAAAATTTTATTAAACAATGGATATAACGTTCCGGGCCGTCCCGAAACGTATCCGTTTTTTAATAAAATTATATAAAAAATTTATAAAAATATCTTCTTGTGCTAACAATTATTTCCTTTACATTCCCTTTGGTCTCTCGTGTCAATATGACCCCCTACACCTTCTGTCATTATGTCTTTGTGTCTGTTATTTACTATAAACAAAATCCTATAAAAATGAGCTCTGTTAATTCTCTTACAAATCTGTTCTAGCAAAATAACTGTGACACTTACCTACTGACCAATGGACACTTTGACAACGTTTCATCCTCCTGGTTGGCAGGGTCCCCATCACTCTTTCTCTTCCTTTTCTTATTCTTCATTCTAATATATAGTTATAAATTATGTTGGATGAAATAAGTTCATTAATAGTTACTGTTTCCAATTGATGAAGTATGTTACAATGCATTTTATAATATTTCATGTTCCATCTAAATATCAATCTTTATTTAGAAAGTGGGAACACATTCTGTAACATTGGGCTATCCACATTTCCTTGCACTAGTGTGGCCTAGCCTTAAGAGTTGTTACTTGAACCTTGAGACATTTCCTGCTGTACTTACTTATCCACGTATAGAAACATGTCGATTTCTGTCTGCACTGCAGGTCTATAAAGGGAAAAGAAATGATAAACTTAGTCCACAGTCACCGTCCAATTCTCAATCCTATTCCCCTTTATTAACCATCAAATTGTCTCCAATAGAAAAATATTTATTGCCAATGTGTTCCTTTGGATACTTTGGTCTCTCGTGTCTATATGGCCCCCTGTTCCCTCTGTAATTATGTTTTTGTGTATATGTTATTTACTATAAGAAAAATGTAAAATGATCTATTTTCATTAATTTATAAATCTGTTCCGGCAGAGGAACTGTGACACTTACCTACTGACCATTGGACGCTTTGACAACGTTTCATCCTCCTGGTTGGCAGGGTCCCCATCACTCTCTCTCTTCCTTTTCTTATTCTTCATTCTAATATATAGATATAAATTATGTTGGATGAAATAAGTTTATTAATAGTTACTGTTTCCAAATGATGAAGTATGTTACAATGCATTTTATAATATTTCATGTTCCATCTAAATATCAATCTTTATTTAGAAAGTGAGAACACATTCTGCAACATAGTGCTAAGTTACAACATTGTTAGATAGGATTCCACAATCCTTTACTTCATGCGCGATCTATGCGCATAGAAGACAAGGTCCGTCGGGACCTGTCAGACTAAGCGCCGGGGGAGCGAGCGAGGGGGTAAGTTTCTTACCTTCTCTCCTGGCTCCTGTTTGTTCTATTGAAGAACGGAAGGTAAGGCACAGCTCCTTTATCTCCCGTTCTTCAATAGAACTGGATTACCAAATCTTCAAAACACGAGTGGAGATACCCTTTAATTTATTAATCTGTTCAGGCAGAAGAAATGTGACACTCACCTACTGATCATTGGACACCTTGATGGGGGGACAATATCCTGATCTCTCTCACTTGTTTTACTCATTTCCATCTCTGTCATCTCCTAAATCTCAAATCTCCAAGTATCTCCTTTGGAGGTTGGAAAATACATAGAATAATGAGAATTTTACAGTAAAATTTTAAAGACACTTATCAGATTTTGTCCCTTATTCATTAACCTCAGGAATAGTAACAACTAAACAAAAACTAGAATTGAATAGTCTTTAACAACTAGAAAAGATGGAAATTTACTGTTGATCCATTTTTTTAATAATAGACAGTTTTATTTTATTACTGATTGGCCGTTGCTTATAGAATGAAGCTTGTGGTCATCCAGACCTTAAATAATTAAGTTAATAAACAGTAAAATAACAGTCCATTAAGCCCAATTTTAATGCTCTATTTAATTTCTTATTTTAGGTGGAAGTTTCCGAAACATCTTTCCTATTGACTTAAATGCAAAATTTGCGGACTTCGAATTTCCAGATTTTTGGGAAATCTGCGAATTCTCGAGCGGAACGGTTTTTTGGAAGTTTGGCCATCTCTAATGCTTAGCTATGTCATCAGTTATTAATTAGTGTTTGTCATATCCAGTTATAATTAGTGCTAGCTTAGTCATCAGTTATAATTAGTGTTTAGTCATATCATCAGTTACAATTAGTTTTAACTATGTCATCAGTTATATTCAGTGCTTAGCTATGTCATCAGTTATATTCAGTGCTTAGCTATGTCATCAGTTATATTCAGTGCTTAGCTATGTCATCAGTTATATTCAGTGCTTAGCTATGTCATCAGTGATATTCAGTGCTTAGCTATGTCACAGTATATTCAGTGTTAGCTATGTCATCAGTTATAATCAGTGTTTAGTTATGTCATCAGTTATAACTAGAAAGGGAAAGTTTAAGTATAAACTTTGAATTGGCTTGAAAGACCGCATTTTGGAAGGGAATTGTGTTTGTCCTGCAGATTTTAAAACTCAATAATATCAATGAAGAGGACATTGTTGTTTTTTACTAACCCTTTAAATTTGTCACATGCATTAAAGGTAGGTCAGTTTGGTGTGTGTGTGTATTATATCAGGTTGAGGGATAAAATACTAACTTTTTTGATGATTGGTCAAAATTAGTTTTTTTTACTTTAGTTACCCTTTACGTATGGCGCCATAGTAATGGATAAGTAGATCAGTAGTTGTGTGTACCCGTGTCATACATAGTAACATAGTAACATAGTAATTAAGGTTGAATAAGACATTCGTCCATCAAGTCCAACTATTCCTTTTTTTTTTTTTTTTTTTTTTTAACCCTACCTAACAGTTGATCCAGAGGAAGGCAAAAAACCCCAGTCTAAAAAAGGGGGGAAAAAATTCCTTCCTGACTCCAAACGGCAATCGGAAAGTATCCCTGGTCAACCAGATCTATATGCATTAATCCAGTAATTCTCAATATTTTTTAGTTTTAGAAACTTATCCAGGCTTTTTTAAAGTTATTCATGAACTTGCCATTACACCTCTGCTGGAAGACAGTTCCACAGTTTCACCGTTCTCACTGTAAAGAAACCTCTCCTAACTTGAAGATGAAACTTCTTTTCTTCCAACCTTAGGATGTCCACGAGTCCTCTGATATGACCTATTAGTGAACAATGCACCAGAGAGTTCACTGTGGGCCATTAATATATTTGTATAAGGTTATCATGTCCCCACGCAACGCCGCTTCTCCAATGTAAACAGCCCTAACTTGTCTAAATGCTGCATATTCAAGCCCCTCCATTCCCTTATTAATTTAGTTGCCCTTCTCTGAACTGCCTCAATTTCCAATGTCGGGTGAGAGTAAAAAAAAAACTTTTTTGATGATGGTCAAAATTAGTTTTTTTGACTTTAGTTACCCTTTAAGTATGGCTGCAAACAGTAATGGATAAGTAGATCAGTAGGTGTGTGTACCTGGGTCTGATTGAGGGGTATGTCTTTTTTGTGTTTCCAACCAAAACTATTTTTATTGAAGATAAATCTAAATTTGTTGTTTCACTTTAGTTACCCTTTAAATATGGCTGCCACCGTAATGGATAAGTAGATCAGTAGGTGTGGTGTACCTGGGTCTGGTTGGGGGTATGTCTTTTTTGTGTTTATAACAATAAACTATCTTTTATTGAGGATACATCTAAAATTAGTTTTTTTACTTTAGTTACCCTTAAATATTGCTCCATGGGAATGGAAAGGTAGGTCAGTAGGTGGGTGTACCTGGGTCTGTTGTGGGGGGTTGGGAGTATCACCATTGTATTTACGACCATGAAAAAAACTGTTTTGAAAATCCACATTTGAGGATTGTTACCATTATAGTCTATGGGAAAAAATGTCCGGAAATTCCCCGATAACACCGTAACACTTCCGGGATTCATAGCTAGAGACAAGCACCATTCTCCTATATGCCCCACACGTCTGTACTGAATTTCATGTCTCTAGCTCAAAAACTGTGGGAGGAGATACGGTCCAAAAAAGCGGAAAGAAAAGAAAACAGAAGAAGAAAAGAAGAAGAAAATAGAAAGAACAGTATTTAATAATTTTTCAAGCGAAATAATAATAATAGGCAATTTAACATAATCCTTTATCCTGGGCTGTAGTTCCCCTTTAAGTGTAGCACCAATGATGTCACGATGATTTGCATAAGTGTGAGTCACATGACATCACAACAAGTGAAACATATCTGCTGTTTGAGCAGCCGATATCTCACTTTGCTTTCATTTTTCGAAGAGTTAAACAGAGTGAATTGTGCTGAGGTGAGTAACTACCATATTTATTTTAACTGAGTGTAATACAAAAATTCCAACTATATCAAACCTGCAGAAAATTTAAGGCAAGAAATGCATATGTTCTTTTAAATTAATTATTTTTTACTATTGTTTAATATAAACGGATTTTCTAATTGGCTTCATAAAGTATGTGAATGCAGGTTGGTAGAAACAGTTCAATTTAAATCAACTTGGCTACAACATAACAAAAGTTATAAAGCAATAGTACCAAATAATTTCAAATGTTGAGAAAAATGTTAAACTTTCTATATGAATTATATACATGTATATAACATAGTAACATAGTAATTGAGGTTGAATAAAGACCCACGTCCATCAAATCCAACCTTTTCACCCTCCTTTTTAACCCTACCTAACAGTTGAAACTCAATATCAATATGAAATCTGATGTTTGTATATGAAATTTAACTGCCATTAACTGACAGTAAGAGGAACAGAGACTTCTGGTTAATTTCCTGAACTGACCAGGTTTATACGTCTAACCTGGAATTTCTTTTCAGAAGGTTGATGATGGATCTTGGTGGTGGTTGTGAAACAGTTTGGTAAAGTTCAAAATGAACTTTATAATACAAAACACTGTTTAAAATGTTAATGGCAGTTAAATTTCATATACAAACATCAGATTTCATATTGATATTGAGTTTCAACTGTTAGGTAGGGTTAAAAAGGAGGCTGAAAAGGTTGGATTTGATGGACGTGGGTCTTTATTCAACCTCAATTACTATGTTACTATGTTATATACATGTATATAATTCATATAGAAAGTTTAACATTTTTCTCAACATTTGAAATTATTTGGTACTATTGGTTTATAACTTTTGTTATGTTGTAGCCAAGTTGATTTAAATTGAACTGTTTCTACCAACCTGCATTCACATACTTTATGAAGCCAATTTGAAAATCCGTTTATATTAAACAATAGCAAAAAAATAATTAATTTAAAAGAACATATGCATTTCTTGCATTAAATCTTCTGCAGGTTTGATATAGTTGGAATTTTTGTATTACACTCAGTTAAAATAAATATGGTAGTTACTCACCTCAGCACAATTCACTCTGTTTAACTCTTCGAAAAGATGAAAGCAAAGTGAGATATCGGCTGCTCAAACAGCAGATAATGTTTCACTTGTTGTGATGTCATTGTGACATCACACTTATGCAAATCATCGTGACATCATTGGTGCTACACTTAAAGGGGAACTACAGCCCAGGATAAAGGATTATGTTAAATTGCCTATTATTATTAATTTCGCTTGAAAAATTATTAAATTACTGTTCTTTCTATTTCTTCTTCTTTTTCTTCTTCTGTTTTCTTCTTCCGCTTTTTTGGACCGTATCTCCTCCCACAGTTTTTGAGCTAGAGACATGAAATTCAGTACAGACGTGTGGGGCATATAGGAGAAGTGTGCTGTCTTCTAGCTAATGAATCCGCGGAAGTGTTACGGTGTTATCGGGGAATTTCCGGACATTTTTTCCCATAGACTATAATGGTAACAATCCTCAAATGTGGATATTTCAAAACAGTTTTTTTCATGGTCGTAAATACAAATGGTGATACTCCCAACCCCCCACACAGACCCAGGTACACCCACCTACTGACCTACCTTTCCATTCCCATGGGAGCAATATTTAAAGGGTAACTAAAGTAAAAAAAACTAATTTAGATGTATCCTCAATAAAAGATAGTTTTATGGTTATAAACACAAAAAAGACATACCCCCTCAACCAGACCCAGGTACACACACCTACTGATCTACTTATCCATTACGGTGGCAGCCATATTTAAAGGGTAACTAAAGTGAAACAAACAAATTTAGATTTATCTTCAATAAAAGATAGTTTTATGGTTGGAAACACAAAAAAGACATACCCCTCAATCAGACCCAGGTACACACACCTACTGATCTACTTATCCATTACTGTTGCAGCCATACTTAAAGGGTAACTAAAGTCAAAAAAACTAATTTTGACCAATCATCAAAAAAGTTTTTTTTTTAACTCTCAACCCGACATTGGAAATTGAGGCAGTTCAGAGAAGGGCAACTAAATTAATAAGGGGAATGGAGGGGCTTGAATATGCAGGCATTAGACAAGTTAGGGCTGTTTACATTGGAGAAGCGGCGTTGCGTGGGGACATGATAACCTTATACAAATATATTAATGGCCCACAGTGAACCTCTGGTGCATTGTTCACTAATAGGTCATATCAGAGGACCGTGGACATCCTTTAAGGTTGGAAGAAAAGAAGTTTCATCTTCAAGTTAGGAGAGGTTTCTTTACAGTGAGAACGGTGAAACTGTGGAACTGTCTTCCAGCAGAGGTGGTAATGGCAAGTTCATTGAATAACTTTAAAAAAGGCCTGGATAAGTTTCTAAAACTAAAAAATATTGAGAATTACTGGTATTAATGCATATAGATCTGGTTGATCCAGGGATACTTTCCGATTGCCGTTTGGAGTCAGGAAGGAATTTTTTCCCCCCTTTTTTAGCTGGGGTTTTTTGCCTTCCTCTGGATCAACTGTTAGGTAGGGTTAAAAAAAAAAAAAAAAAAAAAAAAGGGAATAGGTTGGACTTGATGGACGAATGTCTTTATTCAACCTTAATTACTATGTTACTATGTTACTATGTATGACACGGGTACACACAACTACTGATCTACTTATCCATTACTATGGCAGCCATACGTAAAGGGTAACTAAAGTAAAAAAAACTAATTTTGACCAATCATCAAAAAAGTTAGTATTTTATCCCTCAACCTGATATGAATACACACACACACCAACTGACCTACCTTTAATGCATGTGACAAATTTAAAGGGTTAGTAAAAAACAACAATGTCCTCTTCATTGATATTATTGAGTTTTAAAATCTGCAGGACAAACACAAATTCCCTTCCAAAATGCGGTCTTTCAAGCCAAATTCAAAGTTTATACTTAAACTTTCCCTTTCTAGTTATAACTGATGACATAACTAAACACTGATTATAACTGATGACATAGCTAAACACTGAATATAACTGATGACATAGCTAAGCACTGAATATAACTGATGACATAGCTAAGCACTGAATATAACTGATGACATAGCTAAGCACTGAATATAACTGATGACATAGCTAAGCACTGAATATAACTGATGACATAGTTAAAAACTAATTGTAACTGATGATATGACTAAACACTAATTATAACTGATGACATAGCTAAGCACTAATTATAACTGATGATATGACAAACACTAATTATAACTGATGACATAGCTAAGCATTAGAGATGGCCAAACTTCCAAAAAACCGTTCCGCTCGAGAATTCGCAGATTTCCCAAAAAATCTGGAAATTCGAAAGTCCGCAAATTTTGCATTTAAGTCAATAGGGAAAGATGTTTCGGAAACTTCCACCTAAAATAAGAAATTAAATAGCAGTTATAACTTACCGTAAATGGCTCTGGGACCAGGGGGAATGGTCTGAGGAACACGTCCCAGTGGGAAGAAGAGCAAAAAAAAAACAGAAGTAGCATGCGTTTCGGTAATCCTCTAATGATCGAATGTCCGGCGGACATTTGGGGGTCCCACTGCTCAACCTGGGAACCTCTCCTGGGTCCTTAGAAGGACCATTGTGGCCCTTACAAGGGCCCTTTGGGGCTTAAGGGGCCCCACAGCTCGAACCGGGATCACCCTCCCCGACACTTATAAGTGCCCTTGTGGCCATTGGAAAGCCCCCTGTGGCACTAATAAGTGCCATTTGGGGTTTGAGGGGTCCCGCAGTTCGATCCGGGACCCCCCCTCCTCGGCACTTAAAAGTGCCCTTGCGGGCATTTATAAGAACCAATGGGGGTCCTGTTTTCGAGCTGCAGGACTCCCATTGGTTCTTATAAATGTCTTCTTTCTTCCATCCTGGGACACAAGCGACTCTGATGTCGCCGACACCGGGGGCGATGTCACTGTGGCCACCAGTGACACTGCCTGTGCTGGTGTCATCAGCGTCGCTGGTGTGTGTTTTTTTATTATTCAAATATGATTGGTTAATGTGTTCGCATTGACTGTGACCGACACGGTATACATTATACACATGGAGCTCTCCGTGTTCACATTGACTGTGATACATACCCCCAATCTGTTGTAGTTGGGTACATACACAGTACCAACCTGTATGTTGTGGTACATACAGTACCAATCTGTATAGCTGGGTACACCGTACAATTTCTATAGGTTGGTACATACAGTACCAAAGTTCTGTATGCTGGGTACACCACAGTACCAACCTTATAGTTGGTACTACAGTACCAATCTGTATAGCGGGTACACACGTACCAATTTTCTATAGTTGGGTACATACAGTACCAATCTGTATAGCTGGGTACATACAGACAATTTCTATAGTTGGGTACATACAGTACCAATCTGTATAGCTGGGTAACACACATTACCAATTGCTATAGTTGGGTACATACAGTACCAATCTGTATAGCTGGTACACACAGTACCAATTTCTATATTGTTGGGTACATACAGTACCAATCTGTATAGCTGGGTACACACAGTACCAATTTTTCTATAGTTGGGTACACACAGTACCAATCTGTATAGCTGGGTACACACAGTACCAATCTGTATAGCTGGGTATAAACCAGTACCAATCTGTATAGCTGGGGTACACACAGTACCAATCTGTATAGCTGGGACACACGTACCAATTTCTATAGTGGGTAATACAGTAACCAACTGTATAGCTGGGTACACACAGTACCCATCTGTCGTATAGCTGGGTAACACAGTACCAATCTGTATAGCTGGGGACACACAGTACCAAATCGTATAGCTGGGTACACACAGTACCAATCTGTATGGGGTACACACAGTACCAATCTGTATAGCTGGGTACACACAGTACCAATCTGTATAGTGGTACACACAGTACCAATCTGTATAGCTGGGTACACCACAGTACCAATCTGTATAGCTGGGTACACACTAGTACCAATCTGTATAGTGGGTACACACAAGTACCACATCTGTATAGCGGGTACATACAGTACCAATCTGTATAGCTGGGTACACACAGTACCAATTTCAAGTTGGGTACATGTACAGTAACCAATCTGTATAGCTGGGTACACACAGTACCAATTTCTATAGTTGGGTACATACAGTACCCAATCTGTATAGCTGGGTACACACACAGTACCAATTTCTATAGTTGGGTACATACAGTACCCATCTGTATAGCTGGGTATACACAGTACCAATGTTATAGCTGGGTACACACAGTACCAATCTGTATAGCTGGGTACACACAGTACAATTTCTATGTGGGTACATACAGTACCAATCTGTATAGCTGGGGTACACACAGTACCAAATGTATATGGGTACACACTAAGTACCACTGTATAGCTGGGTACACACAGTACCAATCTGTATAGCGGGACACACAGTACCAATCTGTTAGCTGGGTACACACAGTACCAATCTGTATAGCTGGGTACACACAGTACCAATCTGTATAGTGGGTACACACAGTACCAATCTGTATAGCTGGGTACACACAGTACCAATATGTATAGCTGGGTACACACAGTACCAATCTGTATAGCTGGGTACACACAAGTACCAATCGTAGTAGTGGGTACATACAGTACCAATCTGTATAGCTGGGTACACACAGTACCAATTTCTATAGTTGGGTACATACAGTACCATATGTATAGCTGGGTACACACAGTACCAATTTCTATAGTTGGGGACATACAGTACCAATTGTATAGCTGGGTACACACAGTACCAATCTGTATAGCTGGGTACACACAGTACCAATCTGTATAGGTTGGTACATACAGTACCAATCTGTATAGCTGGGTACACACAGTACCAATTTCTATGTGGGTACACTACAGTACCAATCTTGTATAGCTGGGTACACACAGTACCAATTTCTATAGTTGGGTACATACAGTACCAATCTGTATAGCTGGGTACACACAGTACCAATTTCTATAGTTGGGTACATACAGTACCAATCTGTATAGCTGGGTACACACAGTACCAATTTATAGTTGGGGGTAAATACAGTACCAAACTGTATAGCTGGGTACACACAGTACCAATTCTATAGTTGGGTACATACAGACCAATCTGATAGTGGGTACACACAGTACCAATCTGTATAGGCTGGGTACACACAGTACCAATCTGGTATAGCTGGGTACACCACAGTTACCAATCTGTATAGCTGGGTACACACAGTACCAATCTGTATAGCTGGGTACACACAGTACCAATCTGGTTATGTGGGTACAACACAGTACCAATCTGTGATAGATGGGTACACACAAGTACCAATCGTATAAGCTGGGTACACACAGTACCAATTTCTATGTTGGGTACATACAGTACCAATACTGTATAGCATGGGTACACACAGGTACCAATTTCTATAGTTGGGTACATACAGTACCAATCTGTATAGCTGGGTACACACAGTACCAATCTGTATAGCTGGGTACATACAGTACCACATCTGTATAGCTGGGTACACACAGTACAATTTCTATAGTTGGGTACAACACAGTACCAATCTGTATTAGCTGGGGTACACACAGTACCAATCTGTATAGCTGGGTACACACAGTACCATATGTATAGCTGGGTACACACAGTACCAATCTGTATAGCTGGGTACACACAGTACCAATCTATAGTGGGACACACAGTACCAATCGTATAGCTGGTACACACAGACAATCTGTATAGCTGGGGTACATACAGTACCAATCTGTATAGCTGGGTACACACAGTACCAATTTTATAGCTGGGTACACACAGTACCAATCTGTAAGTTGGGTAATCAGTACAATCTGTATAGTTGGGTACACCACAGTACCAATTTCTATAGTTGGGTACATACAGTACCAATCTGTTACACCACGGGCAAAAGTTTGGTCCTCCGTTTGAACATCTGCATTTTACCCACAGCATGGTTTTAAAGCACCAATAAGTCGTCGCTAATATTATCGTAAACACAAATAAATTGCAAGAGCCGGATGTGCGAATGTCTTTGGGTAATCCGCGCATACGGCTCTAACATGGAGTTAAAGTCTCGTTAAGTCATGCTAAACGACAGTGAATCTGGGTAAATGAGTCTGACTGTGATTGCCTTCGTTCTCCTATATCCAATTATTCCTCTGCCCGATTTGGCTGGATGAATGATCAGACGATTGCGGTTACTTTAGACTGACCATAATACCCTAATAGCAATTGGTCGGCTCTAAATATGTGTAATTGTTCAGGGAAACTTTTGCACATTTTATGCATCAGCCCTATGTGTTTTACCCAAAGGAGGTATTTTCTGCAGGATCTGCAAGATTAAAAACATGAGATAAAGCCTCGAACAGCTGGAGTAAGTTCATGTTTAAAAAAAAGCAAATAAATATTATCAGCAGGTAAAAGAATTCATAGCACCGCTGTTATTATTTATTTTTTCACTTATGTTTTTCCACTTCTTGTTTTTTTGCTGCATCAAAGGGTTAAAGTCAACCACAAGGTCTTCCTGAAAGGCTGCATGTCCCTATCAATCACGGCGGCTTTATCTTTCTAATTCAAAGATGTCGTCATTCATTTTCACAGTCCATACAAATGCGGAGCGCTCCATGTGTATGATGTAACGTGTCAGCCACAGTCAATGCTACACGGAGAGCTCCATGTGTATGATGTATACCGTGTCAGCCACAGTCAATGCTACACGGAGGAGCTCCATGTGTATGATGTATACCGTGTCAGCCACAGTCAATGCTACACGGAGAGCTCATGTGTATGAGTTATACCGTGTCAGCCACAGTCAATGCTACACGGAGAGCTCCATGTGTATAATGCATACAGGTTCAGCCACAGTCAATGCTACACGGAGAGCTCCATGTGTATGATGTATACCGTGTCAGCCACAGTCAATGCTACACGGAGAGCTCCATGTGTATGATGTATACCGTGTCAGCCACAGTCAATGCTAACGGAGGCTCCATGTGTAATGAGTTTACCGTGTCAGCCCAGTCAATGAAGAGAGCTCCATGTGTATAATGTATACCGTGTCAGTCACAGTCAATGCGAACACGGAGAGCTCCATGTGTTATAATGTTATACGTGTCAGCCACAGTCAATGCTACACGGAGAGCTCCATGTGTATAATGTATACCGTGTCAGTCACAGTCAATGCGAACACAGAGAGCTCCATGTGTATAATGTATAACGTGTCAGTCACAGTCAATGTGAACACGGAGAGCTCCATGTGTATAATGTATACCATGTCAGTCACAGTCAATGTGAACACGGAGAGCTCCATGTGCATAAGTATAACGTGTCAGTCACAGTCAATGTGAACACGGAGAGCTCCCTGTGTATAATGTATACCATGTCAGTCACAGTCAATGTGAACACGGAGAGCTCCATGTGTATAATGTATAACGTGTCAGACATTGACTGTGACTGACACGTTATACATTATACACATGGAGCTCTCCGTGTTCACATTGACTGTGACTGACAGGAGTACATACAGTACCAATCCTGATATAGCTGGAGTACATACAGTACCAATCTGTATAGATGGGTACACACAGTACAATTCTATAGTTGGGTACATACAGTACCAATCGTAAGTGGGAAATACAACTATAGTGGCGTACAACAGTACCAACCTGTTATAGCTGGGTACACAAGTACCAAATACCCTGTATAGCATGGGTACACACAGTACCAATTTCTATAGTGGGTACCTACAGTACCAATCTGTATAAGCCTATGGGGTACAACAAACAGTACCAATTTCATATAGTTGCGAGGGTACATTACAGTACCAATCTGTATAGCTGGGCAACGTAAACACAGATACCAATTTCTAGTAAGTTGGGTACATACAGTACCAACCTGTATAGTATGGGTACATTACAGTACACAATTACACACATATACCATTTCTATAGTTGGGTAACATACTGAGTTACCAATCCTGTATAGCTGGGACACACAGTACCAACTTTCTATAGTTGGCTAGCAGTACATACAGTAAATGTATAGCTGGGTACACACAGTACCAATTTCTATGTTGGGTACATACAGTACCAATCTGTAGTAGCTGACGGTACACACAGTACCAATCTTATAGTTGGGATACAGTACAGTACCAAATCTGGTATAAAGCTGGCCGTACACACAATTACCAATTCCGTATAGTTGGGTACATACAGTACCAGATGCTGTGTGTACCTATGTAGTGGAGTACACACAGTACCAATTGTATAGCGGGTACACAAGTACCAATCTAGTATAGCTGGGTACACACAGTACCAACTGTTAGAGTTGGGTACACACAGTACCAATCTGTATAGTTGGGTACACACAGTACCAATCTGTATAGCTGGGTACTACACAGCCGTCTACAGTACCAATTGCTATAGCTGGGTACACACAGTACCAATAGGTATAAACTGGGTACACACAGTACCAATTTCTAGTAGTGGGTACATACTACAGTACCAATCTTGTATAGCTGGGTACAACGACCTGGTAAAAGTACCAATCTCGTATAGCTGGGTACACACAGTACCAATCTTGTATAGCTACGGGTACACACAGTACCAATCTGTATAGCTGGGTACACACAGTACCAATCTGTATATACTGCTGGTACACCAGTACCAACGTATAGGGGTACACACAGTACCAATCTATAGTCTGGGTACACAACAGTACCATCTGTATAGCTGGGTACACACAGTACCAATCTGTATAGCTGGGCTAACACACAGTACAATCTAGTATAGCTGGGTACACAGTACCAATCTGGATGGACACATACAGTACCAATCTGTATAGCTGGGTACAACACAGTACCAATTTCTATAGTGGGGTACATACAGTAACCAATCCGTATAGACTGCAGCGACACACTAGTACCACTTTCTATAGATTGCGCGGTAAACCACAGTACCAATCTGTATAGCTGGGTACACACAGTACCAATTTCTTATAGGGGGCTACATACAGTACCCCAATCTGTATAGCTGGGTATAACACAGTACCAATCTGTATAGCGGTAACACACAGTACCAATCTGTATAGCTGGGTACACAAGTACCAATTATATAGTGGGTACATACAGTACACAATCTGTATTAGCTAGCGCGTACACACAGTACCAATCTGCTATAGCTGGGTACACACAGTACCAATCTGTATAGTGGGTTACACACAGTACCAATCTGTATAGCGGGTACACACAGTACCCAATCTGTATAGCTGGGTACACCCAGTACCAATCTGTATAGCTGGGTACACACATAGGTAACCAAATTCTGGAGTTAGCTGACCCGGTACACACAAAGTACCAAATTGTTATGGGCTACAACAGTACCAATTGTATAGTGGTACACACAGCAGTACCAATCTGTATAGCTGGGTACACACAGTACCATCTGTATAGCTGGGTACATACAGTACCATCTGTATAGCTGGTACACACAGTACAATTCTATAGTTGGGTACATACAGTACCAATCTGTATAGCTGGCCGTACACACAGTACCAATTTCTATAGCTGGGTACACACAGTACAATCTAGTATAGCTGGGTACACACAGTACCAATCTGTATAGCTGGGTACACACAGTACCAATTGTATGCAGTGGGTACATACAGTACCAATCTGTATAGCTGGGTACACACAGTACCAATTCGTATAGGTGGTACATACAGTACCAATCTGTATAGCTGGGTACACACAGTACCAATTTACTAAGTGGGTACATCAGTACCAATCTGGTATGAGCTGGCTGTACACACAGTACCAATTTTATAGTTGGGTACATACAGTACCAATGCTGTATAGCTGGGTACACACAGTACCAATTTCTTAGTTGGGTACATTACAGTACCAATCTGTATAGCTGGGTACACACAGTACCAATTTCTATAGTTGGGTACATACAGTACCAATACTGTATAGCTGGGTACACACAGTAAATTTTATCTTTGTTAAGCTGGTACAACAGTACCAATCTGTATAGCTGGGTACACACAGTACCAATCTGTTATAGCTGCTGGGTACAACACAGTACCAATCTGTATAGCTGGGTACACACAGTACCAATCGGTATAGCTGGGAATACACACAGTACCAATCTGTATAGCTGGGTACACACAAGTACCAATAACTGTCATAGCTGAGGTACACACAGTACCAATTTCTATAGTGTCCGGTGTGTACTTACAGTTACCAATCTGTATAGATGGGTACACACGAGTACAATTTCTATAGTTGGGTACATACAGTACCAATCTGTATAGCTGGGTACACACAGTACCAATCTGTATAAGCTGGGGTACATACAGTACCAATCTGATTAGCTGGGTACACACAGTACCAATTTCTATAGTTGGGTTACACCACAGTACCAATCTGTATAGCTGGGTACACACAGTACCAATCTGTATAGCTGGGTACACACAGTACCATATCTGTATAGCTGGGTAACACAGTACCAATCTGTACTAGTGGGACACCACAGTACCATTTCTATAGTTGGGTACACACAGTACCATCTGTATAGCTGGTACACACAGACAATCTGTATAGCTGGGGACATTACAGTACCAATCTGTATAGCTGGGTACACACAGTACCAATTTCTATAGCTGGGTACACACAGTACCAATCTGTAAGTGGGTACAACAGTACCAATCTGTATAGTTGGGTACACACAGTAACAATTTCTATAGTTGGGTACATACAGTACCAATCTGTATACACCGGGCAAAAGTTTTGGTTCTCCGTTTGAACAATCTGCATTTTACCCACAGCATGGTTTTTAACAGCACCAATAAGTCGTCGCTAATATTATCGTAAACACAAAATTAAATTGCAAGCGCCGGATGTGCGAATGTCTTTGGGTAATCCGCGCATACGGCTCTAACATGGAGTTAAAGTCTCGTTAAGTCATGCTAAACGACAGTGAATCTGGGTAAATGAGTCTGACTGTGATTGCCTTCGTTCTCCTATATCCAATTATTCCTCTGCCCGATTTGCTGGATGAATGATCAGACGATTGCGGTTACTTTAGACTGACCATAATACCCTAATAGCATTTGGTCGGCTCTAAATATGTGTAATTGTTCAGGGAAACTTTTGCACATTTTATTGCATCAGCCTCAATGTTTTTACCCAAAGGAGTTATTTTCTGCAGGATCTGCAAGATTAAAACCATGAGATTAAAGCCTCGAACAGCTGGAGTAAGTTCATTGTTTAAAAAAAAGCAAAAAACATTTATCAGCAGGTTAAAGAATTCATAGCACCGCTGTTTATTTATTTATTTTTCACTTATGTTTTTCCACTTTCTTGTTTTTTTGCTGCATCAAAGGGTTAAAGTCAACCACAGGTTCTTCCTGAAAGGCTGCATGTCCCTATCAATCAAGGCGGCTCTTATCTTTCTAATTCAAAGATGTCGTCATTCATTTTCACAGTCCATACAAATGCGGAGCGCTCCATGTGTATGATGTATACCGTGCAGCCACAGTCAATGCTACACGGAGAGCTCCATGTGTATGAGTATACCGTGTCAGCCACAGTCAATGCTACACGGAGAGCTCCATGTGTATGATGTATTACCGTGTCAGCCACAGTCAATGCTACACGGAGAGCTCCATGTGTATGATGTATACCGTGTCAGCCACAGTCAATGCTACACGGAGAGCTCCATGTGTATAATGCATACAGCGTCAGCCACAGTCAATGCTACACGGAGAGCTCCATGTGTATGATGTATACCGTGTCAGCCACAGTCAATGCTACACGGAGAGCTCCATGTGTATGATGTATACCGTGTCAGCCACAGTCAATGCTACACGGAGAGCTCCATGTGTATGATGTATACCGTGTCAGCCACAGTCAATGCTACATGGAGAGCTCCATGTGTATAATGTATACCGTGTCAGTCACAGTCAATGCGAACACGGAGAGCTCCATGTGTATAATGTATACCGTGTCAGCCACAGTCAATGCTACACGGAGAGCTCATGTGTATAATGTATACGTGTCAGTCACAGTCAATGCGAAACACAGAGAGCGCCATGTGTAATAAATAATAATGTATACGTGTCAGTCACAGTCAATGTGAACACGGAGAGCTCCATGTGTATAATTGTATACCATGTCAGTCACAGTCAATGTGAACACGGAGAGCTCCATGGCATAAGTATAACGGCTCTCGTGTAGCATTGACTGTGGCTGACACGGTATACATCATACACATGGAGCTCTCCGTGTGCATTGACTGTGGCTGAACCTGTATGACATTATACACATGGAGCTCTCCGTGTAGCATTGACTGTGGCTGACACGGTATACTCATACACATGAGCTCTCCGTGTAGCATTGACTGTGGCTGACACGGTATACATCATACACATGGAGCTCCTCCGTGTAGCATTGACTGTGGCTGACACGGTAACATCATACACATGGAGCTCTCCGTGTAGCATTGACTGTGGCTGACACGGTTACATCATACACATGGAGCGCTCCGCATTTGTATGGACTGTGAAAATGAATGACGACATCTTTGAATTAGAAAGATAAGAGCCGCCGTGATTGATAGGGACATGCAGCCTTTCAGGAAGACCTTGTGGTTGACTTTAACCCTTTGATGCAGCAAAAAAACAAGAAAGTGGAAAAACATAAGTGAAAAAATAAATAATAACAGCGGTGCTATGAATTCTTTTACCTGCTGATAATATTTATTTTGCTTTTTTTTAAACATGAACTTACTCCAGCTGTTCGAGGCTTTATCTCATGTTTTTAATCTTGCAGATCCTGCAGAAAATACCTCCTTTGGGTAAAACACATAGGGCTGATGCATAAAATGTGCAAAAGTTTCCCTGAACAATTACACATATTTAGAGCCGACCAATTGCTATTAGGGTATTATGGTCAGTCTAAAGTAACCGCAATCGTCTGATCATTCATCCAGCCAATCGGGCAGAGGAATAATTGGATATAGGAGAACGAAGGCAATCACAGTCAGACTCATTTACCCAGATTCACTGTCGTTTAGCATGACTTAACGAGACTTTAACTCCATGTTAGAGCCGTATGCGCGGATTACCCAAAAGACATTCGCACATCCGGCTCTTGCAATTTATTTGTGTTTACGATAATATTAGCGACGACTTATTGGTGCTTTAAACCATGCTGTGGGTAAAATGCAGATGTTCAAACGGAGGAACCAAACTTTTGCCCGTGGTGTAACAGATTGGTACTGTATGTACCCAACTATAGAAATTGGTACTGTGTGTACCCAACTATACAGATTGTACTGATTACCCAACTTACAGATTGGTACTGTGTGTACCCAGCTATAAAATTGGTACTGTGTGTACCCAGCTATACAGATTGGTACTGTATGTACCCCAGCTATACAGATTGTCTGTGTGTACCAGCTATACAGATTGGTATGTGTGTCCCCACTATACGATTGGTACTGTGTGTACCCAGCTATACAGATTGGTACTGTGTGTACCCAGCTATACATGATGTGTACTGTGTGTACCCAGCTATACAGATTGGTACTGTGTGTACCCAGCTAATACAGATTGGTACTGTGTTACCCAACTATAGAAATTGGTACTGTGTGTACCCAGCTATACAGATTGTACTGTATGTACCCAGCTATACAGATTGGTACTGTGTGTACCCAGCTATACAGATTGGTACTGTATGTACCCAACTATAGAAATTGGTACCTGTGTGTACCCAGCTATACAGTATTGGTACTGTTGTACCCAACATAGAAATTGGTACTGTGTGTACCCAGCTTATACGATTGGTACTTGTGTGTACCCATCTATACAGATGGTACTGTGTTGTACCCAGCATAACCAGATTGGTACTGTGTGTACCCAGCTATACAGATTGGTACTGTGTGTACCCAGCTATACAGATTGGTAACTGTGGTGTACCCAGCTATACAGATTGGTACTGTGTGTACCCAGCCTATACAGATTGGTACTGTGTGTACCCACTATAGATTGGTCTGTATGTACCCAACTATAGAATTGGTACTGTGTGTACCCAGCTATACAGTTTGGTACTGTATTACCCCAACTATAAATTTGGTACTGTGTGTACCCAGCTATACAGATTGGTACTGTATGTACCCAACTATAGAAATTGGTACTGTGTGTACCCAGCTATACAGATTGGTACTGTATGTACCCAACTATAGAAATTGGTACTGTGTGTACCCAGCTATACAGATTGGTACTGTATGTACCCACATAGAAATTGGTACTGTGTGTACCCAGCTATACAGATTGGTACTGTATGTACCAACCTATACAGATTGGTACTGTGTGTACCCAGCTATACAGATTGGTACTGTGTGTACCCAGCTATACAATTGGTACTGTATGTCCCAACTATAGAAATTGGTACTGTGTGTACCCAGCTATACATATGGTACTGTATGTACCCAACTATAGAAATTGGTACTGTGTGTACCCAGCTAACAGATTGGTACTGTATGTACCCACTACTACGATTGGTACTTGTGTGTACCCAGCTATACAGATTGGTACTGTGTGTACCCAGCTATACATATTGGTACTGTGTGTACCCAGCTATACAGATTGGTACTGTGTGTACCCAGCTATACAGATTGGTACTGTGTGTACCCAGCTATACAGATTGGTACTGTGTGTACCAGCTATACAGATTGGTACTGTGTGTCCCCGCTATACAGATTGGTACTGTGTGTACCCAGCTATACAGTGGTACTAGTGTGTACCCATATACATTTGGTACTGTGTGTACCCCAGCTATACAGATTGGTACTGTATGTACCCACATAGAAATTGTACTGTGTGTACCCAGCTATACAGATTGGTACTGTGTGTACCCAGCTATAACATTGGTACTGTGTATACCCAGCTATACAGATGGGTACTGTATGTACCCAACTATAGAAATTGGTACGTGTGTGTACCCAGCTATACAGATTGGGTACTGTATGTACCCAACTATAGAAATTGGTACTGTGTGTACCCAGCTATACAGATTGGTTACTGTACATGTACCCAACTTGAAATTGGTACTGTGTGTACCCAGCTATACAGATTGGTACTGTATGTACCCAGCTATACAGATGTGGTACTTGTGTGTACCCACTATACAGATTGGTACTAGTGTGTACCCAGCTATACAGATTGGTACTGTGGTGTACCCAGCTATACAGATTGGTACTGTGTGTACCACTATACAGATTGGTACTGTGTGTACCCAGCTATACAGATTGGTACTGTGTGTACCCCATACAGATTGGTACTGTGTGTACCCAGCTATACGATTTGGTACTGTGTGTCCCCAGCTATACAGATTGGTACTGTGTTACCCAGCTATACGACAGATGGGTACTGTGTGTACCCAGCTATACAGTTGGTTACTGTATTACCCACTATAGAAATTGGTACGTGTGTACCCAGCTATACAGATTGGTACTGTGTGTACCCCAGCTATACAGATTGTACTGGTTTATACCCAGCTATACAGATTGGTACTGTGTGTACCCAGCTATACAGATTGGTACTGTGTGTACCCAACTATAGAAAATTGGTACTGTGTGTACCCAGCTATACAGATTGGTACTGTATGTACCCAACAATATAGAAATTGGTACTGTGTGTACCAGCTATACAGATTGGTACTGTATGTACCCAACTATAGAATTTGGTAATGTGTGTACCCAGCTATACAGATTGGTACTGTATGTACCCAACTATAGAAATTGTCTGGTATGTACCCAGCTATACAGATTGGTACTGTATGTACCCAACTTAGAAAATTGGTACGTGTGTAACCCGCTATACAGATTGGTACTGTAGTACCCAACTATACAGGTTGGTACTGTGGTGTACCCAGCATACAGAACTTTGGTACTGTATGTACCAACCTATAGAAATTGTACGGTGTACCCAGCTATACAGATTGGTACTGTATGTACCACAACATACAGGTTGGTACTGTGTATGTACCCAACTACAACAGATTGGGGGTATGTATCCATGTGTATAATGTATACCGTGTCAGTCACAGTCAATGCGAACACGGAGAGCTCCATGTGTATAATGTATACCGTGTCAGCCACAGTCAATGCTACACGGAGAGCTCCATGTGTAGCATTGACTGTGGCTGACACGGTATACATCATACACATGGAGCTCTCCGTGTAGCATTGACTGTGGCTGACACGGTATACATCATACACATGGAGCTCTCCGTGTAGCATTGACTGTGGCTGACGCTGTATGCATTATACACATGGAGCTCTCCGTGTAGCATTGACTGTGGCCTGACCGGTATAACTCATACACATGAGCTCTCCGTGTAGCATTGACTGTGGCTGACACGGTATACATCATACACTGGAGCTCCTCCGTGTAGCATTGACTGTGGCTGACACGGTATACATCATACACATGGAGCGCTCCGCATTTGTATGGACTGTGAAAATGAATGACGACATCTTTGAATTAGAAAGATAAGAAGCCGCCGTGATTGATAGGGACATGCAGCCTTTCAGGAAGACCTGTGGTTGACTTTAACCCTTTGATGCAGCAAAAAAACAAGAAAGTGGAAAAACATAAGTGAAAAATAAATAAATAAACAGCGGTGCTATGAATTCTTTTACCTGCTGATAAATGTTATTTTGCTTTTTTTTAAACAATGAACTTACTCCAGCTGTTCGAGGCTTTAATCTCATGGTTTTAATCTTGCAGATCCTGCAGAAAATAACTCCTTTGGGTAAAACACATTGAGGCTGATGCAATAAAATGTGCAAAAGTTTCCCTGAACAATTACACATATTTAGAGCCGACCAAATGCTATTAGGGTATTATGGTCAGTCTAAAGTAACCGCAATCGTCTGATCATTCATCCAGCCAAATCGGGCAGAGGAATAATTGGATATAGGAGAACGAAGGCAATCACAGTCAGACTCATTTACCCAGATTCACTGTCGTTTAGCATGACTTAACGAGACTTTAACTCCATGTTAGAGCCGTATGCGCGGATTACCCAAAAGACATTCGCACATCCGGCGCTTGCAATTTAATTTTGTGTTTACGATAATATTAGCGACGACTTATTGGTGCTGTTAAAAACCATGCTGTGGGTAAAATGCAGATGTTCAAACGGAGGAACCAAAACTTTTGCCCGTGTGTATACAGATTGGTACTGTATGTACCCAACTATAGAAATTGGTACTGTGTGTACCCAACTATACAGATTGGTACTGTATGTACCCAACTATACAGATTGGTACTGTGTGTACCCAGCTATAGAAATTGGTACTGTGTGTACCCAGCTATACAGATTGGTACTGTATGTACCCAGCTATACAGATTGGTACTGTGTGTACCCAGCTATACAGATTGGTACTGTGTGTACCCAACTATAGAAATTGGTACTGTGTGTACCCAGCTATACAGATTGGTACTGTGTGTACCCAGCTTTACAGATTGGTACTGTGTGTACCCAGCTATACAGATTGGTACTGTGTATACCCAGCTTTACAGATTGGTACTGTGTGTACCCAGCTATAGAAATTTGTACTATGAGTACCCTGCTATACATATTGGCACTGCAAGTGGTTGCTGGGCTTAAAATAATTTGGTCAAGTTATTAAACTAATTGCTTTAATTAATCCAGAGAGAAGAGCAGTCATTTTTAAAGATACAATACAATAGTAATACAGAATGTAAGCAATTCAATTGGATGTGCTCAAGGCTTCTATTTTTTGTGAATATTTCACTGCATAACAGGTTAGTCTTACACCTTTCACATTTCTAAATATTGTATGTATTTGGTGTGTGGTGGGTCATTTTTTTTAATTTGAGGGTGAACATTCTCTGTAACTAACACTACATAGATACAATTCCTAATGAAGATAGAATATGATAAAACCTTTCCTAAGAGGTGTAACAGGGCTGAGAAATACATTATAACATCCAATATTTACAGCTCGCTGCATATATAGCCTTGGATTTGAGCTCACGGTGAGTAATGTTGTTTTATTAATCATTGAAAATGTCTGAGAGCTGCAAAGGTTCTGCTTTGCCTCTCTGCATGTGGGTGTTGTGTTTTGTGTTGTGTAGGATCAGTGCAAATACATATATTATGCTGTAACACTGTAACACGAGAATTTATAATGAGGTCGATTAAAGATGACTCACATAAAGAACAATTCAATGTTCCATTTAGCGACATGGAATTTTCATATTTCGGTCTATTCTGATGGATGTGAGAGACCCTGTAGGAATTTTATATAGAAGGTTTTCTTCTAGAAGATTTACTGACTTTGACAGGTTGTACCTTGGGAACCATAGATAGATAATGCAAATGCAAGTGACACACTATTTGATTCAGCTAAACATGGTTGATACAAAGAGAAAAGTTAGTTTTCAACCTTTACTTTCCTTTGATGTGTCATAATCACTTCCTGTGTCCTGTATTTGAAAGGGATAAATTGAGAGAAAAATAGAATTATAATTATATAGGCAATATGCAAAATAATTTAGAAAGGAAAAGGCTACATCCCCTCCAAATCCCCTTTATTAATTATATTTACAGAACCAACACTATTCAGAGCTGCAGGGGGAGGATAATGAAGTGAACCAGGTCTTAGCACAGCTAAGCATTTCTAAATTGTGTCCCTATTTAAAATGAATTGATAAAGGGTATAAAGTTGCAAAACATATGAGTTAACACTGGTGCAATTGTAGGTTTTTATTACTTTTAATAAATGGACAAATACACTCACCCCGCTCTCTCTCTCACACAGACACACACACACACTCACACAGACACACAAACACACACACACTGATCTGAGAAACCATTGAATGCAACCAATAAAGAGGTAATTAGTATTAATTACATTTATGACAGCTAAATGCAATAAAGAAAGGAAATCAGCATTGATTATGTCTGTGACACAGCTGAATCCAATCAAGAGAGAGGTAATCAGCATTGATTATGTCTGTGACGTAGCTTATTGCAATAGAGAGAGAGGTAGTAATCAGCACTGATTAGGTCTATGACACAGCTGAATGCAATCAAGTGAGAGGTAATCAGAATTGACTATGTCTGACAGCTGAATGCAATCAAGAGAGAGGTAATCGCCATTGGTTATGTATGTGACACAGCTGAATGCAGTCAAGAGACAATCACCCTTGATTACATATGTGACACAGATGAATGCAATTAAGATTGAGGTCAGGTGATCAAAGTTGATTATGCCTCACAGATGAATGCAATCAAGAGGTAATCAAGGTTGATAATGTCTGACACAGCTGAATGCAATCAAGAGAGAGGAAAGGTAGTTCTTGAAGACGTTTCGCTAGTCACGACTGGCTTTCTCAAATTACAGAATTGACTTGTACAAGAATCTCGTGGCAATATGTTACCCTGGAAAAATTCCCAATTAGCATATCACAGCCAGGTGTTAAGGGGTGATTAGATAGGGCTAAGAGGTGTTATAGGAACGGCCCAGAGTTAAGGTGTTAAACAGCATTGTACATGGCAGACTGTCTGCTGTGTACAATGATGTTTTAACCACCTTACTCTGGGCGTTCCTATAACACCTCTTAGCCACGATTTAATCACACCTTAAACCTGGCGGGATATGCCTAATTGGGATTTCCTTTTGGGTACAAATTGCCACAGATTCTTGTACAAGTCATTCTGAATGAGAAAGCCAAGGCCGGCTGACTAGCGAAACGTCTTCAAGAATACATTTTCAAGTCCAGTTGATCTGAATTGAAACAACAGATATACCAGACCGGATGAATGAGGAACCTTCACAGCATACCATCAGCTAAGTAATTCTTTCAATACATGCAAATTCTGCCACACAATTCTTTGTGAAATAGAAATATGCATTTTTTTTGCATGATTTGCTGAAGGATGCATGAATGTTCAAACTTAGAAATCTGGATCAAAAACTCCAGAGCAAAAAAACAATATTCTACATGGCCTGAATAAAAACGGTACCCTACTTGCATCCCTGCACACAGAAACAGACCAGCAATAGCCTCCGATTTGGGGCTATGCTCCAAGTGCAGACTTGCTTTTTTTGACAACACCTCCTTACCTGGGAACAACAACCCAAAGCTATCTATTTTTTGGAATCTATACACCTTTAGCTACATGCAAGTGCCATTCTTAAAACATGTATGTGCATTCCAGGTGTAATTCTCATGAGAGTTCATGTTTTTAGGGGAACGGGAGGCAAAGGTAGAAAATTTTCCAAACTTACATAATAAAAAATATCAATCTCCCTGTGGCCTGAATCAAACGTATGCCAAAGCCTTGGATGTGCCAGAACAAAGCCAGCAAGTATCCCATAATGGGACTAAGGCAAAATAACAATTCTAGAAAAAAAAAACAACCAACTCGTATTTGGAGCCGCTCAAACACCCATCATTCAAACTCAAAATTACCTCCCCAAATCTATATATTTAGAACTACACACTTCAACCACGTTCTGGTTTATTGATTTATACATCTATTGCAGAATTTGGCCTCACAGTATTTTAGAAATTTGAGTTTTTTGTACATTTGATAAAAAAATAAAAAAAATGAAATATGATAAGTAGATTCTTGTAACAACCCCCTCCCAGTAGAAAATATAACAGCCTATAAATATTGTTCTCCCCCATTGTCTCAATAAACTGTACACCACTTGCATCAATGACAGCTGAAACACTTGCCACCAAACAAACTCCAAAGAAGACCAATGTGAAATCTAGGTTATGTTCGGACTCAAACAATCTATTGTATTATGTAAAGCCCAATTGTATGAAATATCATAGGTCAAATCGTTTTAATAGAAAATACTCCAGCAGTAATGGGAATTGGAAAGATAAAGGAAGGGGATGCCACTGCTTTAAACAAGAAGTGTTTATTCAATGTGTATATAAACGTAATGTGGCACTTTGGCACTTTTATTTTGAGAACGGGGTATAGATATACGTACTGGGCACTTTGGTCCTTTATTTGAGAGAGAACGGGTATATATACGTACGTTGCACTTTGGTCCTTTTTTTTGAGAACGTTATTAAAGTACCGTGGCATTGAAAGGGAAAATGAATTAATACAAAAGACATTTAAAGCGACCAAAAATAGTTTATATTATAGTAGCAAAGCACTGGCATTGCTTTTTATTTTAACTATCAACCTTTACAGCCATTTTTCAAAAACCAGAGGAAAATGGTGTGTTCAGTGTCTGTTATGCCAGGGGTGGCCGACGAGAAGCTATGGGTGGTAGCAAGATCTAGTTAGATAAATTATGATAAGATAAAATATAATTAGGTATGCAGTAGGTATATCATATATTTCTGCAGATGAATTCAGCAATAGGCTGGTATTAATAAAACATCTGAAACTAATAATAACCAAACATCTGAATACATTTTAATAATATAATCTCCTATTAGGGGTTACTGGAGTAACTATGTACCCTATGTGGATGGCAGGGATAAATTAGAAAACTTTTTGGTCATATGCATATAGGAGAGAGGAGTTATTTACTTATTGGGGATCGAGGCATTAGTAGTAAGA
This sequence comes from Hymenochirus boettgeri, assembly GCA_019447015.1. NCBI lineage: Eukaryota > Metazoa > Chordata > Amphibia > Anura > Pipidae > Hymenochirus > Hymenochirus boettgeri. Next base: position 24,102,241 of record CM033469.1, read on the forward strand.
TATAGTAATAGTATTTAGTAATAAGTATTGGGTAATGTCAAGTCATTTTGTCCTCTAATTTTGGGTAGGTATAATGCACGGTTAATGCTGCCTGGTTGGCCGGAAGTGTTCTGGGTGAATGGGTCCACCTTATATATTATTTTCATACCAATATAAAGGGCATCATATTAGAATGAGGTATACAGACATTTATATAACCAAACAACATCAGCTCATAGGTTGAGATCCTAAATTTATAAACTAATGTCATTTTTTTTTTTAAAAAAAAATCAGCTTTCAAGATTGTTTCCTTAAGGAATGAATTCAAAAAGATCTCACAGATATCTTAAGGAAACAGAAAATAAGTAAAACGGCAACCAAGATACAAAATCAGAACATTCTAAAGTATTTGTTCCATAGAATGCGCCCAGGCCCCTACACTCCTCTAAAATGTATCACACCTGTACAAATCAGGAATATGTGGTTTATAATAGACCGAGAAGGAACATTGACTAGTGATCTATTTTCTCTTGGATATTCAGTTAGAACAGTGCTGGTCCAAAAACGATTCTAAGCCATCATATATGCTGTTTTTTAGATTCCAATCATTTATTGAGATATACAGAAAAAACTCAGATGCCCTATAGGAAAACAAAGGACTGATCCTGAAACAATTAGATACAATTAACATAGAAATGCTTGTAGGGGCTGATGGACGTCTATTAATGAGTCCAATGAGCGTTTTATATAGGCCACTATCTCTAATCTTTTTCAGTATTCGCTTGTCTAGTGTCATGCAATGGGTTGGCAAAAATCTAATGAAATGTGTAGAGTACAATTGTGGCAGATTCAGTTGGTGGTAATATAATGGAAAATGAGATATGTAATGACTAAATATTCAGAGGTTCGTGAAGAAAGGAACTTGAATATTTATTAAGGATAGAAAACTTATACAGATCTTAATATCAAAAAATAATTTCACCTGGACCTCTACTACTTAAAGGGCATGTCCACCCCGCACTAAAATCTTTATTACTTTCCCCACGCCCCAAACCCTGAGATCAAAGCTATTTCACTACCAGTGCTGGTCTCCTCAGTTTTTGGCTTCCTTTGCAAGCTTAGTGTAGCTAATGGGTGGGGCAGGTACTAAATGACAGTGAAAAAAATTAAGCATAAGGAGCTTTAGGACCACAGGGAAGTAACAAACGTTATAAACAACTCAACTGTGTGTGGGGGGAGAAGTACATTAAATATAGATTGTTAGTGCTGGGTGGGGGACATGCCTTTAAAAGGATCGGTTACTGCCTTTCTATTTAAACTCACCAGCATTCCTTTACAAGGACTCTGTTAACATCTGAGAGGCGAAATAAGGGCATCTGAGCGTCGGCTGATGTCATGGTAAAGGTGATAACCTTCAGGGGTTTCTCTCTAATGAGCAATATAAGCAAAATGCTCAGGGCGGCACCCCTGCTAAATACAGAGAGGTAGCAGGCAGAGATCACTTTTTTGTAGGAAAGTGTCAGGAGAGCAGAAGGAAAATAAAATAGCACTCGGAATACATAGGAGCGGCATTCAAAGTTTGCTCAGTGGCAAAAACCCAGAGACAAACCTGAATACCTTCTAAGGACAAATAAACACTAACTTGAGTTTGTAACTAAACTGCTGACAAAAAAGCTTATTTTTGCCTATAATATTTGCATGTTCACCTTCGTGGTGTGCTTGCCTACACGGACTGCCCCTAAACATAAGAAGTATTTTTTCTGACACTTGAGGACAGAGAACCGTTCCTACCTTTAAAAAGATTACCAATAATAACTAATTTAAGTGTAACCAACATGTTAAAAATACAGGTAAGAAGTTGCTTTACATATATATAATTTAGAACATTGCGTTTTATTATTTAGATCAGTTGTATATAGAATATTTTGTATCTGGAGAGCTTTAAACATATCGGTAATCTGCATCGCAACTTTGCAGGCAGATAACGGATAAACCTATTTAAAGAGCACTAAACCCAGAAAATCAACTCTGTTGCCATTCGTGTATTATTCACAGGGAGGTGAGAACGCTTATTCACCTCCATGGATAATAGGACGAATAGGGGACAGGAAACTTTACCTTACCCGCCGCTCCACTCGCAGCCGCTCCTCACTGAACAGCTGTTCTCTACGATTGCGCGCCATATGCTTGTATTGGAGCGGCATGCGCCTAAGATAGGGCGGAGCGTAATATTATTGATTTTCTGGATATGTGACGTTAGTGCCCCTTTTAAAAGCATGGTTTGCTATTTATCTGGTGATAATAGGTTAAAAGCCATTAATGCTCAATATATACCAACAGAATGTAACACACTGTTATAAACCTAAATACAAATAATAGAATATGTAGTTATTTCCTTAGAGGACAGAAGCACATTTTTGTTCTATTTAGATAATTAGACAATCAGAAAAGATTTCAACAGTATTTTTATTATGTAGGATTTATTTGTTATAAGCACATTAATATTCACATCGGCCTTGCCCTGAAGAGCTCACAATCTAATAACTTTATCTTGGGGGTTAGCGTGCCTGGCCAGCACTGAGGTCCTGAGTGTGATTTCCAACCTTAGACAAACGGCAAGGAGTTTGTATGTTTCCCTGTTTGCGTGGGTTTCCTCAGGGCACTATACATATTATGTAATCGTACAGTCTTACTTTAATTACATTACCGTGCTCTTGGTACGTCTCATGTAGTCTATATGCTATCATATCACTGATTGGTTCACTTGACAGGTTACGTTTACTGTTCATATTAGTTGAATTTGACAATTTATCCATATAATACATTCTGTACAGTTTACTGTAACATTTCATACTGTTCTCTTGGTACAGAATTGTGGTTTTCTAACAATTGTAACAATTTTAAAGGCATTAAAACAAATAAAAAAGAATCAAATTTAACAGAATTAATTAGGTAAGAAGAAGAAATACTATTTCCCCAGTGGTCTTTGGTTGTCGTTATGGTTTTCAGTTAACGGGGGCGGCTGGTAGTCTCTGAGCTGTTTGCACTTTTTCATGATGCTAAGGAAAACTTGTTATTCTTATTTTTCTTATTGCCCTTGGTTCTGTGAGTTAAAAAGGAAATATAAAAAATTGTTAAAGGGGGAACATGTTGACCCATATACCTTAATATATATACATGAGTTATGGTGAGGGTCGGCGTCATATCAATCTATTCGCCTGGTAATAGAATGCAAGAATCTAAAAGAATTAGATAAAACATTATTTCCAAGGATTTGCCCAATCACTTACTTGGGGGCTGAGAACCTCAACCCGTTTGGCCCACGTTAAATTGCGTTGACGGACGGTTGTTGGTACTCTGGCCGGGGGAAACTCCTGGATCGCGTCGTGCATGTGTTCTAAGAAATGATACATGTAATAATTACTTATATAAGATTTACATACAGAGCATGATATGAGCTTTTATTAGAAAGTAGGACACATTCGTAACATTGAGTAAGTTATAACATTGTTAGATAGGATTCCACAATCCTGCTACTATCTACTGGCAGAAGGGTAAAGTCTAAAACTTGAATGTGAGACAAGTTACTGCTGTACTTACTTATCCTTTTCTCACACATCCAATCTCTGAACAAACCTGCAGGTTCAGGGCAAACACCAAATCCCACACTTAAGGTTTATACACCCGTGCAATCGCGGGGTCCCGACCCACAAAGTGTCATGATACGAGCGTTTCGACTGATAAGTGCCCGTGTATGGGCACTTTATCGGTCGTTCGTTCTGAGAGTGTGCCGACCCATTGGCCCGGCCCGACCTTCTCCCTGTGCAGACGTTCCCTGAAACGTTTTTTGGTGATGCAGAAATAAAAGGAATCCCCCCAATGCAGTGTGCACCCTAGTCTTTTGTGCTTGTACGAAGCTGGGCTCCCTAAAGAAAGGAGGACTGGGGTACCACCATTGATATTATGGCTAAGAGCCACAGAGGTTGACTGGATCCTACATTGGGAAAGACTTTTCTTAATTCTATTCCCTTTTATGAACCATCAAATTCTTCCAATACAATATTCCCTTTACAGTGCCTAGAGGAGAACTATCCAGCCCACGCTGTGGTTCTTTCCAGACAAGGGCAGACGACAGACGATCGGAACACAAGAAGATATAGGGGACCAACCACAATGGTGAATCCAAATTTTTATTAAACAAAGGATATAACGTTCCGGGCCGTCCCGAAACGTATCCGTTTTTAATAAAATTATTATAGAAAAAAGTTATAAAAAATCTGCTTGTGCTAACAATTATTGTCCTTTACATTCCCTTTGGTTCTCTCGTTGTCAATATGACCCCTACACCTTCTGTCATTATGTCTTGGGTCTATGTTATTTACCTATAAACAAAATCCTATAAAAGATGAGCTCGGTAATTCTCTTACCAATTGTGCTAGCAAAAATAACTGTGACACTACCTACTGACAAATGGACACTTTGACAACGTGTCATCCTCCTGGGTGGCAGGGGTCCCCATCACTCTTTCTCTTCCTTTTCTTAGTCTCATTCTATATATAGTTATAAATTATGTTTGGATGCAATAAGTTCATTAATAGTTACTGTTTCCAATTGATGCAAGTAGTTACCAATGCATTTTAAATATTTCATGTCATCTAAATATCAATCTTATTTAGAAAAGTGGGGAACACATTCGTAACATTGAGGCCTATCACCCATTTCCTTGCACTAGTGTGGCCTAGCCTTAAGAGTTGTAATTGAAACCTTGAGACATTTTCCTGACCTTGGAAGTAACTTATCCACGTTAATAGAACATTGCGATTTCTGTCGCCACTGCAGGTTTTTCTATAAAGCGGAGAAAAAAAAAAAAAAAAAGAAAAAAGAAAAGAACTGATAAACTTAGTCCAAGTCACCCGTCCAATTCTCAATCCTATTCCCCTTTATTAACCATCAAAATTGTCTCCAATTAGAAAAATATTATTGCCAATGTGTTTCCTTTGGATACTTTGGCTCTCGTGTCTATCTGGCACCCTGTCCCTATGTAATTTGTTTTTGTGTATATGTTATGTACTATAGAAAAATGTAAAAATGATCTCTTTTCATTAATTATAAATCTGTTCCGCAGAGGAACTGTGACACTTACCTATGACCATGGACGCTTTTTGACAACGTTCATCCTCCTGGTTGGCAGGGTCCCTCACTCTCCTCTCTTCCTTTTGTTATTCTTCATTCTAAATATAGAATAAATATGTTGGATTGAACTAAGTTTATTAATAGTTTAATGTTCAAAATGATGAAGTAGTTACAATGCCATTTTATAATATTTCATGTTCCATCTAAATATCAATCTTTATTAGAAGTGAGAACACATTCTGCACCACATAGTGCTAAGTTACAACATTGTTAGATAGGATTCCACAATCCTTGACTTCAGCGGCGATCTATGCGCATGAAGACAGGTACGTGGACCTGTCAGACTAAGACCGGCGGGGGGGGAGCGGAGTGGGGGGTAAGTTTTTACCTTCTCTCCTGGCTCCTGTTTGTTCGATTGAAGAACGGAAGGTAAGCACAGCTCCTTATCGTCCCGTTCTTCAATAGAACTGGATTACCAAATCTTCAAAAACCACGAGTGGAGATTACCCTTAATTTATTAAACTGTTCAGGAAGAAGAAATGTGACACTCACCTAATGATTTGGACCACTTGTGGGGGGACAATATCCTGATCTCTCTCACTTGTTCTTACTCCTTTCATCTCTGTCATCTCCTTAAAATCTCAAATCTCCAAGTATCTCTTGGTAGGTTGGAAAAGAAGAGATAATTGAGAATTTTACAGTAAAAGTTTAAAGACATTATCAGATTTTGTCCTTTATCTTTTTTTTTTTTTTTCTTAACCTCAGGAATAGTAACACTAAACACAAACTAGGAATGAATAGTCTTTCACAACTAGAAGATGGGAAATTTACTGTGATCATTTTTTTAATAATAGACAGTTTTATTTAGTACATGATTGGCCCGTGCTTATAGAATTGAAAGCTTGTGGTCATCCAGACCTTAAATAATTAAGTAATAAACAGTAAAATAACAGTCCATGAAGCCCAATTTTAAACAGTGTTTTGTATTAGAAAGTTCATTTGAACTTTACCAACTGTTTCACAACCACCACAATCCATCATCAAAAACTTCTGAAAAGAAATTCCATGTTAGACGTATTAAACATGGTCAGTTGACAGAAATTAACCAGAAGAAATCTCCTGTTCCCTCTATGTCAGTAATGCAGTGAAAATTTCATATACAAACATCAGAATGTCATATTGGATGAGTTTCAACTGTTAGGTAGGGTTAAAAGTAGGCTGTTGAAAAGGTTGGGATTGATGGACGTGGGTCTTTATTCAACCTCAAGTACGATGGTACTATGTTATATACATGTATATAATCATATAGAAATTTAACATTTTTCTCACATTGCAATTATTTGGACTATTTGTATTAACTTTTGTATGTTGTAGCCAAAGGTTGATTAAATTGAACTGTTTCTACCACCTGCATTCACATACTTTATGAAGCACCAATTTGAAAATCCGTTTATATTAAACAATAGCAAAAACATAATTAATGAATAAAAGAAACAATGAATTTCTTGCATTAAATCTTATGCAGGTTGATTATAGTTGGAATTTTTGTATTACACTCAGTTAAAATAAATATGGTAAAGGGTTACTCACATCAGACCACAAATTCTCGCTGTTTACTCTTCGAAAGATGAAAGCAAAGGGAGATATCGGGCTGCTCAAAACAGCGATAATGGTTCACTTGTGTGAATGTCATTGTGACATACACACTTATGCATCATCGTGACATCATTGGTTGCACACTTAAAGGGGAAACTACAGCCAGGCGAAAAGGATATGTGATTGCATATTATTATTAATTTCGCTGAAAAATATTAAAGTCTGTTCTTTCATTTCTTCTTCTTTTTAGTGCTCTGTTTTCTCTTCAGCTGTTTTGACAGTATCAGCCTCCCACAGTTTTGGAGATAGAGACATGAAAGTCAGTACAGAAGGTGGGCATAGAGAGAAGGTGCTGTATGATAGAGAATGGAAAAAAGGGGAGAGAAAAAGAAGACAAACCCCCCGCGGAATGTTACGGGTTATCGGGGAATTTCCGGACATTTTTTCCATAGACTATAATGGTAACAATCTCAAATGTGGATAGATTATTTCAAAACAGTTTTTTTCATGGTCGTAACTACAATGGTGATTTACTCCAAACCCCCACCAGGACCCAGGTACACCCACCTACTGACCTACCTTTCCATTCCCAGGAGAGCATATTATTTAAAGGGTAACTAAAGTAAAAAAAAACTATTAGATGTATCCTCATAAAAGATAGTTTTATGGGTATAAACACAAAAAAAAGACCATACCCCTCAACAAGACCCAAGGTACACACACCTACTGATCTATCGTATCCATTACGGGTGACAGCCATAGTTAAAGGGGAAACTAAAGTTGAAACAAACAATTTAATTTATCTTCAATAAAAGATAGTTTTATGGTTGGAAAACAAAAAAAAGAATACCCCTCAATCAGACCCAGGTACACACACCTACTGATCTACTCTATCCATTACTGTTGCAGCCATACTTAAAGGGTAAACTAAAGTTTCAAACAAAAACTAATTTGACCAATCATCAAACAGGTTTTTTTTTAACTCTCAACCCGACATTGGGGGGGGGGGGGGACAAATTGAGGCAGTCAGAGAAGGGCAACTAAATTAATAAGGGAATGAGGGGCTGATAGCAGGCAGATTAGACAAGTTAGGTGTTTACATGGAGAAGCGGCGGTTTGCGTGAGGGGACATGATAAACCTTATAAAATATATAAATGGCCAATACAGTGAACTCTCTGGTGCATTGTTCACTAATAGGTATATCAGAGGACTCGTGGACACCTTAAGGTTGGAAGAAAAGAAGTGATCTCTTCAAGTTAGGAGAGTTTCTTTACAGTGAGAACGGTGGGTGATTGAATGATGGTGTGTTGAACTGGAAACTGTGGAACTGTTCTTCCAGCGAGGTGGTAATGGCAAGTTCATTGAATACCTTTAAAAAAGCGCATGGATAAGTTTCTAAAACTAAAAAAATATTGAGAATACGGTTATTAAGCATATAGATCTGGGTTGATCCAGGGATACTTTCCGATTGCCGTTTGGAGTCAGGAAGGAATTTTTTCCCCCCTTTTTTCGCGGGTGTATTTTTGCCACGTCCTCTGGATAACTGTTAGGTAGGGTAAAAAAAAAAAAAAAAAAAAAAAGGGAATAGGGTGGACTTGATGGACGAATGTCTTTATTCAAACTTAATGACTAGGTTACTATGTTACTATGTATGAACGGGTACCACAACTACTGATCTACTTATCCATTACTATGGCCAGCCATAGTAAAGGGTAACTAAAGTAAAAAAAAACTAATCTTGACCCAATCACAAAAAAGTTTAGTATTTACCCTCACCTGATATGAATACACACACACACCAACTCTGACTACCCTTTAATGCATGTGACAATTTTAAAGGGTTAGTAAAAAAACACAATGTCCTATTCATGTATTATGAGTTTTAAAAATCTGCAGGACAAACACAAATTCCTTCCCAAATGCGGTCTTTCAAGCCAAATTAAAAGTTATATTAACTTTCCCTTTTAGTTATAATGATGACATAACTAAACACTGATTTATAACTGATGATATAGCTAATACCCATTATAACTGATGACTAGCGTAAGCACTGATTATAACTGATGACATAGCTAACACTGATATAACTGATGGACATAGCTAAAATTGAATTATAACTGATGACAAGCTAAGCACTGATACATAACTGATGAACTACCTATATAACGCAAGCTGGAATATAACTGATGACATACTCGAATGATTATAGATATAGAAACACTGTATTATATGATAGTAACAACTGATGATTAGAAACTCTAACACTGATACTGATCTAGCTAAACGATAATGATGACATAGCTAAGCATATATAACTGATGATATGGACAAACACTAATTATAACGATGAAAGTAGCTAAGCATTAGAGCTGGCCAAACTTCAAAAAAACTTTCCGCTCGAGGGAAGAATCGCAGCTTCCAAAAAATATTGCGAAATTCGAAGTCCGCAAATTTTTGCATTTAAGTAAAGTGAGGGAAGATGTTCGAAAATTCCACCTAAATAAGAAATTAAATAGCAGTATACTACCGTAAATGGCTGCTGGGACCAGGGGGAAGGTTGAGAACACGTCCCAGTGGGAAGAAGAGCAAAAAAAAACAGAAGTAGCATTGCGTTTCGGTAACTCTAATGACTCGGAATGCGGCGGACATTGGGGGTCCCACTGCTAAACCTGGGGAACCTCTCCTGGGTCCTTAGACGACCATTGGCTGCCCGTTCAAGGGCTTTGGGGGCTTAAGGGGCCCCACAGCTCGAACCGGGATCACCCTCCCCGACACTTATAAGTGCCATTGTGGCCATTGGAAAGCCCCCTGTGGCACTAATAAGTGCATTTGGTGTTGAGGGTCCCGCAGTTCGATCCGGACCCCCTCCTCGGGCACTTTAAAAGTGCCTTGCGGGCATTTATAAGAACAAGGGGGGTCCTGTTTCGAGCTGCAGGAATCCAATGTTTCTTAAATTGTCTTCTTTCTTCCATCTGGGACACAGCGACTCTGATGTCGCCGAACCGGGGGGACGATCTTGTCATGTGCCACCAGTGACACTGCCTGTGCTGGGCCGGTGTCCTCAGCGTGCTGGTGTGTGTTTTTTTATTATTCAAAATATGATTGTTTAATGTGGTCGCATTGACTGTGCCGACACGGTATACATTATACAAATGGAGCTCTCGTGTTCACATTGACTGTGACTGACACGTTATACATATACACATGGAGCTCTTCCGTGTTACATTGACTGTGACCTGACATGGTATACCATTACACATGGAGCTCTCCTTGTTCACATTGACTGTGAATGACACGTTATACATTATGACATGGAGGCTCTCCGTGTTCACATTGGACTGTGACTGACATGGTATACATTCTCACATGGAGCTTCCGTGTTCACATGACTGTGACTGACACGTTATACTTATACCACATGGAGTCTCTGTTGTTCGCATTGACTGTGACTGACACGGTATACATATACAAATGGAGATATCGTGTAAGCATGACTGTGGCGACAGGTAGACAGTATACACGTGGAGCTCCTCGTGTTCGAATTGATGTGACTGACACGGTATTACATTATACACCATGGAGCTCTCCATTTAGCATTGACTGTGGCTGACACGGTAACATCATACACATGGAGCCTCCGTGTAGCATTGAACTGTGGCTGAACTGTATACATTCATAAAATGGAGCTCTCAGTGAGCATTGACTGTGGCTCTGACACGGTATACATCAACACATGGAGTCTCCGTGTAGCATTGACTGTGGCTGACGCTGTATGCTTATACACAGGAGCTCTCCGCGGTAGCATTGACTGGGGCTGACACGGTATACATAATACCATGGAGGCTCTCCGTGTAGCATGACTGTGGCTGACACGGTTTATACATCATACCACATGAGCTCTCAGTGTAGCATGACTGTGGCTGACACTGGTATACATCATACACATGGAGCTCTCAGTGTAGGCATGACTGTGGCTGACACAGGTTATAAATCATACAACATGGAGGCTCCGCATTTGTATGGACTGTGAAAGAATGACGACATCTATATTTGAATTAGAAAGGATAAGAAGCCGCAGTGATGATATGGACATGCAGCCTTTCAGGAAGACTGGGGTGACTTTACCCTTTGATGCAGGCAAAAACAAAAAACAAGAAAGTGGAACAACATAAGTGAAAAATAAATAATAAAACAGCGGTGCTAATGTTTCTTTTACCTGCTGATAAATGTTATTGCTTTTTAAACAATGAAACTTACTCAGGCTGTTCGAGGCTGTTAATCTCATGGTTTTATTTGCAGATCCTGCAGAAAAGAAACTTAACTCCTTTGGGTAATTAAAACACATTGAGGCTGATGCAATTAAAATGTGACAAAAAGGTTCCAGAACAATTTACACATATTTAGGCGACCCCAAATGATATTAGGGTATTATGGTCAGTATAAAGTAAACCGCAATAGTCTGATCATCATCAGCCAAATCGGCAAGAGGAATAATTGGATATAGGAGGACGAAGTGCAAATCACAGTCAGACTCATTTACAGATTCACTGTCGTTTAGCATGACAACGAGACTTTAACTCCATGTTAGAGCCGTTATGCGCGGATACCCAAAAGACATTCGCACATCCGGCGCTTGAAATTAAATTTTTGTTTTACGATAATATTAGCGACGAATTATTGGTGCTGTTAAAAACCATGCTGTGGGTAAAATGCAGATGTTAAACGAGGAACAAACTTTTGCCCGTGTGTATACATATTGTACGGTATGTACCCAACTATAGAAATTGGTACTGTGTGTACACCAACTATACAGATGGTACGCGTAGTATCCCAAGTCGGTATATACAGATGGTACTGTGTGTACCAGCTATAGAAATTGGTACTGTGTGTACCCAGCTATACAGATTGGTACTGATGTACCCAACTATACGAGATTGGTTACTTGGTGTGTACCCAGCTATACAGATTGGACTGTGTGTACCCAACTATAGAAATGGTACTGTGTGTACCCAGCTATACAGATTGGTACTGTGTGTACCCAGCTCAATACAGATTGGTACTTGTGTGTACCCAGATATAAGATTGGTTATCCAGTGTGTACCCAGCTATACAGATTGGTACGGTGGTGTACCCAGCTATAGAAGTTGGTACTGTGTGTACCCAGCTATACAGATGGTACGTGTGTACCAGCTATACAGATTGGTACTGGTGTACCCAGCTATACAATTGGTACTGTGTTTACTGTGTGACCAGCTATACAGATTGGTACTGTTTGTACCCCAACTAGAAATTGGTACTGTGTGTACCCAGCTATACAGATTGGTACTGTGTGTACCCAGCTATACAGATTGGTACTGTACTGTGTTACCCAGCTATACAGATTTGGTACTGTGTGTACCACTATCAGATTGAGTACTGTGTGTACCCAGCTATACAGATTGGTACTTGTGTGTACCCAAGATACAGATTGGTACTTGTGTACCAGCTATACATGGACTGGTGTACCCAGCTATACAGATTGGTACTGTATGTGTACAACACTATAAATTGGTACTGTGTGTACCAGCTATACAGATGGTACTGTATGTACCCAACTATAGAAATTGGTACTGTGTGTACCCAGCTATACAGATTGGTAATGTTGTACCCTATAGAATTGGTACTGTGTGTACCCAGCTATACAGATTGGTACTTTGTAACAACTAAAGATGGTACTGTGTTCCCAGCTATACAGATTGGTACTGTTGTACCCACTATAGAAATTGGTATGTGTGTACCCAGCTATACAGATTGGTTACTTGTTGTACAGCTATACAGAATTGGTACTGTGTGTACCCAGCATACAGTTGGTACTGTGTGTACCCAGCTATTACAGATTGGTTATGTTGTACCCAACTATAGAAATTGCGTACTGTGTGTACCCGCTATACAGATTGTACGTAAGATGTAACCCACTATAGAATTGGTACTGTGTGTACCACAGACATTAGTTACCAGTTGAGTACTGTTGTTACCCAGCGATACAGATTGGTACTGTGGTGTAACCCAGCTATACAGATTGGTACTGTGTGTACCCAGCTATACAGATCTTGGTACTGTTGTGTACCCAGCTATACAGATGTACATGGTGTGTACCCACGCTATACAGATTTGGTACTGTGTGTAACCCAGCTATACAATTGGTATGTGTGTACCCAGCTATACAGATTGGTACTTGTTGTACCAGCTATACAGATGTACTGTGTGTACCCACTATACAGATATGGTACTGTGTGTACCCAGCTACAGATTGGTACTGTTGTACCCAGCTTACAATGTACTAGTACCCAATTAGTGTTACTGTGTGTACCCAGCTATACAGATTGGTACTGTTGTACCCACTTACAGATTGGTACTGTGTACCCAGCTATACAGATTGGTACTGTATGTACCCAACTATAGAAATTGGTTCTGTGTGTACCAGCTATACAGATTGGTACTGTATGTACCCAACTAAAAATGGTACTGTGTGTACCCAGCTATACAGATTGGTACTGTGTAACAAACTATATAGAATTGGTACTGTGTGTACCAGCTATAAGTTGGTACTGTAGTACCCAGACTATACAGATTGTACTGTGTGTACCCATCTATACAGATGGTGACTGTGTGTACCCAGCTATACAGATTGGTACTGTGTGTACCCAGCTATACAGAATGGTAACTGTGTGTACCCAGCTAACAGATTGGTATGTGTGTAACCAGCTATACAGAGTTGGTACTGTGTGTACCCCATGACGTATACAGATTGGTACTGTGTGTACCCAGCTATACAGATGGTACTGTGTGTACCACTCTTACAGATTGTACTGTGTGTACCAGCTAACAGATTGGTACTGTGTGTGACCCAGCTATACAGATGGTAATGATGTAGTACCCAATATAAAAATTGGTAATGTGTGCTACCCAGCGCATAACAGATTGGTACTGTGTGTACCCAGCTAACAGATTGGTACTGGTATACCCAGCTATACAGATTGGTACTGTGTGTACCCAGCTATACAGATTGGTACTGTGTGTACCCAACTATAGAAGATTGGTACGGTGTGTTACCCAGCTATAACAGATTGGTTACTGTATGTACCCAACTATAGAAATTGGTACTGTGTGTACCAGCTATACAAGAATGGTACTGTGTACCCAACTATAGATTGGTAATGTGGTACCCAGCTATACAGATTGGTACTGTATGTACCCAACTATTATAGAAATTGGTACTGTGTGTACCCAGTATACAGATTGGTACTGATGTACCCAATCATAGAAATTGTACTGTGTGTACCCAGCTATAAGATGTAATGTATGTACCCAACTATACAGGTTGGTACTGTGTTGTACCCAGCATACAGAATGGTAATGGTATGTACCCAATATAAGAAATTGTAATGTGTGTACACCAGCTATACAGATGGTAACTGTATGTACCCAATATAAGTGTAATGTGTACTTAGATGGTATGTGTACCCAGCTATACGATTGTACGTATGTACCCCACTATAGAAATTGGTATGTGTGTACCCAGCATACAGATTGGTACGTATGTACCCACTATAGAAATTGGTGTGTGTACCAGCTATACAGATTGGTACTGTGTGTACCAAGCTATACAGGTTGGTACTGTGGTGTACCCAGTCTATAAGATTGGTACTGTATGACCCAACTATAGCAAATTGGTACTGTGTGTACCCAGCTATACAGATTGGTACTGTATGTAACCAACTTAACAGGTGTACTGATGTACCCAATAACAGATTGGTATGTGTGTACCCATACTATAAGAATTGACTGTGTGTACCCAGCTATACAGATTGGTACTGTTGTACCCAATCTATAGATTGGTACGTGTGTTACCCAGCTATACAGATGGTACTGTATGTACCACAACTATACAGATTGGTACTGTGTGTACCCATCTATACAGATTGGTACTGTATGTACCCAACTATAGAAATGTGGTACTGGTGTGTACCCAGCTATACAGATTGGTACTGTATTGTACCCAGCTATACAGATTGGTACGTATGTACCCAACTATACAGATTGTATGTGGTACCCATCTATACGATTGGTACTGTTGTTACCCAAACTATGAAGATTGGTACTGGGTGTGTACCCAGCTATACAGATTGGTACTGTATGTACCCAGCATACTGTAGTTTACAGATTGGTACTGATGTACCAACTATAGAATATGGAATGCTGTGTACCCAGCTATACAGATTGTTACTGTATGTACCCAACTAGAAATTGGTACTGTGGTACCCAGCTATAAAGATGGTACGTATGTACCCAACTATAAAATTGGTAAGTGTGTACCCAGCTATACAGATGGTACTGTATGTACCCAACTATAGAAATTGGTAGTGTGTACCCAGCTATACAGATTGGTACTGTATGACCCAACTATAGAAATTGGTAATGTGTGTACCCAGCTATACAGATTGGTACTGGATGTACCCACTATACAATTGGTATGTGTGTACCCACTATACAGATGGTACTGTAGTACCAACCATAGAAATTGGTAACTGTGTGTACCCAGCTATACAGATTGGTACTGTATGTACCAATATACAGATGGTATTGTGTGTACCATCTTACAGATTGGTACTGTATGTACCCAACTATAGAAATTGGTACTGTGTGTACCCAGCTATACAAGATTGGTAATGTATGTACCCAACTAGATAGTGGTAATGTGTGTACCCAGCTATACAGATTGGTACTGATGTGACCCAACTATAGAATTGGTACTGTGTGTACCCAGCTATACAGATTGGTATGTATGTACCCAACTATAGAAATTGATATGTGTGTACCCAGTATACAGATTGGTACTGTATGTACCCAACTATGAAATGGTACTGTGTGTACCCAGCTATACAGATTGGTACGTATGTACCCAACTATACAGGTTGGTACTGTATGTACCCAACTATACAGATTGGTATTGTGTGTACCCATCTATACAATTGGTACTGTGTGTACCCAGCTATACAGATTGGTACTGTGTGGTACCCATCATACAGATTGGTACTGTGTGTACCCAGCTATACAGATGGTACTGTATGTACCCAATAGACAGATTGTATGTGGTGTACCCATCTATACAGATTGGTACTGTGGTACCCAATACAGATTGGTATGTGTTTACCCATCTATACAGATTGGTACTGTGTGTACCCAGCTATACAGATTGGTACTGTTGTACCCAACTTACAGTTGGTACGTGTGTACCCAACTATACAGATTGGATGTGTGTACCAACTATACAGATTGGTACGTGTGTACCAACTATACAGATTGGTACTGTGTGTACCCAGCTATACAGACTGGTACTGTGTCTACCAGATAACAGACTGGTACTGTGTGTACCCAGCATACAGATTGGTACTGGTGTGTACCCAGCTATAGCGGTACTGTTTACCAGATACGTTGGACTGTGTGTACCAGCTATACAGATTGGTACTGTGTGTACCCAGCTATACAGTTTGGTACTGTGTGTACCCAGCTATACAGATGGTTACTGTGTGTACCCAGCTATACAGATTGGTAATGTGTGTACCCAGGTATACAGATTGGTACTGTGTGTACCCAGGTATACAGATGGTATGTGTGTACCCAACTATACAGATTGGTTACTGTGTGTACCAGTATACAGATTGGAGTACTGTGTGTACCCAGCTATACAGACTTGGTTGGACTGTGTACCAGCTATACAGATGTACTGTGTGTACCCAGCTATACAGATTGGTACTGTGTGTACCCAGCTATACAGATTGGTACTGTGTACCCAGCTATACAGATTGGTAAGTGTGTACCAAGCTATACAGATTGGTACTGTGGTAACCAGCTATTACAGATTGGTACTGTGTGTACCCAGCTATACAGATTGGTAATGTGTGTACCCAGCTATACAGATTGGTTACTGTGTGTACCCAGCTATCAAATTGGTACTGGTGTACCACTATAAGATTGGACTGTGGTACCCGTATACAGATGGTACTGTTACCCAGCTATACAGATGGTACTGTGTGTACCCAGCTATACAAGATTGGTACTGTGTGTACCCAGCTATACAGATTGGTATTTTACGTGTGTACCAGCTATACAGATTGGTACTGTGTGTACCCAGCTATACAGATTGGTACTGTGTGTACCCAGCTATACAGATTGGAGATGTGTGTTACCCAGCTATAACAGGTTGGTACTGTGTGTACCCAGCTATACAGATTGGTACTGTGTGTACCCAGCTAACAGATCGGTACTGTGTGTACCCAGCTATACAGATCGGTACTGTGTGTACCCAGCTACTACAGACGGTACTGTGTTACCCAGCTATACAGATGGTATGGGTGTACCGCCTATACAGAGGTACTGGTGTACCCGGCTATACAAGTCGGTACTGGGTGTCCCGCGCTATACCGATCGGTACTGTGTGTACCCAGCATACAGATCGGGTACTGTGTGTACCCAGCTATACAGATCGGTACTGTGTGTACCCAGCTATACAGATTGGTACTGTGTGTACCCAGCTATACAGATTGTTACTGTGTGTACCCAGCTATACAGATTGTGGTACTGTGTGTACCCAGCTATACAGACTGGTACTGTGTTACCCAGCTAGTACAGATGGTTACTGTGTATACCCAGCTATACAGATTGGTACGGTGTGTACCAGCTATACAGATGGTACTGTGTACCCAGCTATACAGATTGGTACTGTGGTAACCAGATGTGGTACTTTACCAGCATACAGATTGGTACTGTGTGTACCCAGCTATAAGGTGGTTACTGTGTGTACCCAGCTATACAGATTGTTACGTGTGTGTACCCAGCTATACAGATCGGTACTGTGTGTACCCAGCTATACAGTGTACTGGGGTACCCAGCTAAAGATTGGTACTGTGTGTACCCAGCTATACAGATTGGTACTGTGTCTACCACAGTATACAGTGGTACTGTGGTACCCAGCTATACAGATTGGTAATGTGTGTACCCAGCTATACAGATTGGTACTGTGTGTACCCGCTATTACAGATTGTACTGGTGTACCCAGCTTTACAGATTGGTACTGTGGTGTACCCAGCTATTACAGATTGGTACTGTGTGGTACCCAGCTATACAGATTGGTACTGTGTGTACCCAGCTATACAGATTGTTACTGTGTGTACCAGCTATACAGATTGGTACTGTGTGTACCCAACTATACAGATTGCGTATGGTATACCCAGCTTTACAGATTGGTGACTGTGTTACCCAGCTATACAGATTGGTACTGTGTGTACCCAACTATACAGATTGGTACTGTGTTACCCAGCTATACAGATTGGTACTGTGTGTACCCAGCTATACAGATTAGTACTGGTGTACCCAGCTATACAGATGGGTACTGTGTGTACCCAGCTATACAGATTGGTACTGTGTGTACAGCTAACAGATTGGTACTGTGTGTACCAGCTATACAGATTGGTACTGTGTGTACCCATATACAGTTGGTACTGTGTGTACCCAACTTACAGATTGTGACTGTGTATACCCAGCTTACAGATTGGTACTGTGTGTACCCAACTATACAGATTGGTACTGTGTGTACCCAGCTTTACAGATTGGTACTGTGTGTACCCAGCTATACAGATTGGTACTGTGTGTACCCAGCTTTACAGATTGGTACTGTGTGTACCCAGCTATACAGTTTGGTACTGTGTATACCCAGCTTTACAGATTGGTACTGTGTTACCAGCTATACAGATTGGTTATGTGTATACCCAGCTTTACAGATTGGACTGTGTGTACCCAGCTATACAGATTGGTACTGTGTGTACCAACTATACAGATTGGTACTGTGTATACCCAGCTAGCATACAGATGGTACTGTGTGTACCCAGCTTACAGATTAGTACTGTGTGTACCCAGCTATACAGATTGGTACTGTGTATACCCAGCTTTACAGATTGGTTTACTGTGTGTACCCATATACAGATTGGTACTGTGTGTACCCAGCTATACAGATTGGTACTGTGTGTACCAGCTATACAGATTGGTACTGTGTGTACCCAGCTATACAGATTGGTACTGTGTGTACCCAGCTATAAGATTGGTACTGTGTGTACCCAGCTATACAGATTGGTACTGTGTGTGTACCCAAGCTATACAGATGGTACTGTGTGTACCCAGCTATACAGATTGTACTGTGGTTACCCAGCTATACAGATTGGTACTGTGTGTACCCAGCTATACAGATTGGTACTGTGTGTACCCAGCTATACAGATTGGTACTGTGTGTACCCAGCTATACAGATTGGTACTGTGTGTACCCAACTATACAGATTGGTACTGTGCGTACCCAGCTATACAGATTGGTACTGTGTGTACCCAACTATACAGATTGGTACTGTGTGTACCCAGTATACAGATTGGTACTGTGTATACCCAGCTATACAGATTGGTACTGTGTGTACCCAACTATACAGATTGGTACTGGTATACCAGCTTTACAGATTGGGCTGTGTACCCAGCTATACAGATTGGTACTGTGTATACCCAGCTTTACAGATTGGTACTGTGTGTACCCAGCTATAGAAATTTGTACTATGAGACCTGCTATACATATTGGCACTGCAAGTGGTTGCTGGGCTTAAAAAATTTGGTCAAGTTATTAAACTAATTGCTTTAATTAATCCAGAGAGAAGAGCAGTCATTTTTAAAGATAACAACAATAGTAATACGAATGTAAGCAATTCAATTGGATGTGCTCAAGGCTTTATTTTTGTGAATATTTCACTGCATAACAGGTTAGTCTTACACCTTTCACATTTCTAAATATGTATGTATTTGGTGTGTGGTGGGTCATTTTTTTAATTTGAGGGTGAACATTCTCTGTAACTAACACTACATAGATAACAATCCTAATGAAGATAGAATATGATAAAACCTTTCCTAAGAGGTGTAACAGGGCGTGAGAAATACATTTAAACATCCAATATTACAGCTCGCTGCATATATAGCCTTGGATTTGAGCTCACGGTGAGTAAGTGTTTTATTAATCATTGAAAATGTCTGAGAGCTGCAAAGGTTCTGCTTTGCCTCTCTGCATGTGGGTGTTGTGTTTTGTGTTGTGTAGGACAGTGCAAAACATATATTATGCTGTAACATGTAACACGAGAATTATAATGAGGTCGATAAAGATGACACACATAAAGAAACAATCAATGTTCCATTTAGCGACATGGAATTTCATATTCGGTCTATTCTGATGGATGTGAGAGACCCTGTAGGAATTTTATATAGAAGGTTTTCTTCTAGAAGATTTACTGACTTGACAGGTTGTACCTTGGGAACCATAGATAGATAATGCAAATGCAAGTGACACACTATTGATTCAGCTAAACATGGTTGATACAAGAGAAAAGTTAGTTTTCAACCTTTACTTTCCTTGATGTGTCATAATCACTTCCTGTGTCCTGTATTGAAAGGGATAAATTGAGAGAAAAATAGAATTATAATTAATTAGGCAATATGCAAAATAATTTAGAAAGGAAAAGGCTACATCCCTCCAAATCCCCTTTATTAATTATATTTACAGAACCAACACTATTCAGAGAGCCAGGGGGAGGATAATGAAGTGAACCAGGTCTTAGCCAGCTAAGCATTTCTAATTGTGTCCCTATTTAAAATGAATTGATAAAGGGTATAAAGTTGCAAAACATATGAGTTAACACTGGTGCAATTGTAGGTTTTTATTACTTTTAATAAATGGACCAAATACCACTACCCGCTCTCTCTCTCACACAGACACACAACACCACTCACACAGACCACACACAACACACACACACTGATCTGAGAAAACCATTGAATGCAACCAATAAAAGAGGGGTAATTAGTATTAATTACATTTATGACAGTAAATGCAATAAAGAAAGGAAATCAGCATTGATTATGTCTGTGACACAGCTGAATCCAACAAGGAGAGGTAATCAGCATGATTATAGTCTGTGACGTTAGATTATTGCAAATGAGAGAGAGGGTAGTAATCAGATGATTAGGTCATGACCACCGTGAATGCAATCAAGTGAGAGGTAATCAGAATGACTATGTCTGACAGCTGAATGCAATCAAGAGAGAGTAATCGCCATGGTTATGTATGTGACACAGCTGAATGCAGTCAAGAGACAATCACCCTTGATTACATATGTGACACAGATGAATGCAATTAGATTGAGGTCAGGTGATCAAAGTTGATATGCTCACAGGATGAATGCAATCAAGAGGTAATCAAGGTTGTATGTCTGACACAGCTGAATGCAATCAAGAGAGAGGTGATCAAGGTTGATAATGTCTTACACAGCTGAATGCAATCAAGAGAGATGTAATCAAGGTTGATAATGTCTGACACAGCTGAATGCAATAAAGGGAGAGGTAATCAATGTTGATTATGTATGACACTGATGAATGCAATCAAGAGAGAGGTAATCAAGGTTGATAATGTCTGACACAGCTGAATGCAATCAAGAGAGAGGGAATCAAGGTTGATAATATCTGACACAGCTGAATGCAATAAAGGGAGAGGTAATCAATTTTGATTATGTACGACACTGATGAATGCAATCAAGAGAGAGGTAATCAAGGATGATAATGTCTGACACAGCTGAATGCAATCAAGAGAGAGGGATCAGGTTGATTAATATTGACACAGCTGAATGCAATAAAGGGAGAGGTAATCAAGTTTGATTATGGACAATGAATGCAATCAAGAGAGAGGTAATCAAGGTGATAATGTCTGACACAGCTGAATGCAATCAAAAGAGAGTAATCAAGGTTGAATAATGTCTGACAACAGTGAATGCATCAAGAGAGAGGTAATCAGGTTGATAATGTCTGGACGTCTGACACAGCTGAATGCAATCAAAAGAGAGGTAATCAAGGTTGATTATGTACGACACTGATGAATGCAATCAAGAGAGAGGTAATCAAGGTTGATAATGTCTGAAACAGCTGAATGTAATCAAGAGAGAGGTAATCAAGGTTGATAATGTCTGACACAGCTGAATGCAATAAAGGGAGAGGTAATCAATGTTGATTATGTACGACACAGATGAATGCAATCAAGAGAGAGGTAATCAACATTGATTATGTCTGACACAGATGAATGCAATCATGAAAGAGGTAATGCACATTGATTACCCCAGTGACGTGGCAATTCAAGTCTATTTTCCCAAAAATCAGAAATTCACAGATAACTTGGAAACGCTTCCACAGATTCCTTAGTTAAAAGAGAGCATCCTTTCCCGATATTTCACACACGTCTGTAGCAAAGTTCATGTCTCAATTTGTGGGATGAGCTACAGCTCCTATATGTTCTGTCATCTTATCATTACAATCCCGGGAGTTCCTATTATGGGCAGATTACATCCAAATCTCTTTAACTTGTTCGATCATGAAAACCATAGATGTTTCTTTACATATTATCCCTGGGCATCAATATAGTTCCCTGACAATTTTCCTAATTTACTAGGAATCTCCAAATTCAAATGTTGTGCTTTTGTCCATTTCTCTATGATATGGATTTTACCTCCTATACGTGCGTGGAGAGCTAATCACCACATGTTCCTTGCTTATCACCCCTTCTATTGATACGTACACGTCTCCTGACAGATTTCTATTACTAAAGGGAAACCATAGAATCACTTGGACTTGTATTCAGTAATAAATGTTATTAGAGGGAGCATAATAACCTCGTATGTCTTACTTCCACCCCCACAAAATGATATAATGAAAATCAGTCAGATAAGCCATTAATAATCAATTCCCAGGTCTCCCTGTATTCCGAGGAGATTGCAAGTCTGTGTAATTAACAGCAATGCTGGAAGAAACAAATCCTGACATTTATTCCATTATACTAAGAGGCATATTGATAAAACAAGGAAAATAGGATTAGCCCTAAGTGATATTTGCCTGTTTATGAGGAAAGATCCATCTTCTCTACTGACAATAAAATGAAATAAATAAATATAATATTTATTTCATTTTTCAAGAACTTTCACATATATAAATATAAATATATATAAGCATATATGTTTGGAAACTACAACTCCCAGCATGCATTGGTTGCAGAATACAGGGAGGATGAAGGGAGGGGGGGGGGTTTACTGCTGCTAGATAGGGGGGGGGGGTTCCTGCTGCTAGATACTGGAATTGTGGGGATGGACTTACCCTAGTGGTACTGGTGACTGGAGATGAATGAAAAACCTACTGAAGTTCCCAAAATCCGATTCAGACCCAATTTTCGACTATTCCATAGCAAAAACAGGAATTTTCGATTAGTTTCAAATGCCATTTTCCGAATTTTTGATTTTCTAATATGTGATTTTCAATCTTGGTAAAATCCGTTGGATCGGCATATTTTTGAAACCAGATTTGTTTAGAAACAGGGATTCATCTCTCGTGGTGACTGACGACTGATTCAAATTGAGACAATCGTGTATATATAATATTGTAACGTATATGGCACAAAAAATATTACTACTGCAGATTGGTCTGGTGCAGTTAATATGCACACGCACTAGCATTGGATTACTTGCCTACTAAGCCAAATGCACAATCTACACTAAACCCTCACTAGCATGTCAATTCATATTACCACCCCCACATGCAGTCCATTAGTCTACTAACCAGAAACATCCATTAAATAGGTCTTCTACAAGCTCTGTGCCCCATTGGCTCGTCATCTCTATCCATTTTGCTGGCTGTTCAAACAGGCAACCTCCAGCCATACTTCCCAAAACAATGTACATTTCTCCTCAACAGTATGGACAGGGTCTCCCTTAATCCTGGTACACACCATCCAATTTTATACCTATCTTCCAGGATCACCAGCTACCCATCATTCAACTGATGGTTGTTCACTGGTCAGAAGAAAAAGTGCATTAGCTGACATCAACGGCACTACTGATCAAGGCAAGATTTACCAAAATATCTTATTGAACTTTTATCCGATTTGCAGAAGTTCAACCAAGATCTTGACCCTCACACATAAAATGACCACCGATATTTCAACCCAATCGACCAAAATATCAGGGAAAACAGTTAATTGGAATGTCTTGAATACTAAGCATTGGATGGGAGGCCTCTTCCCTCCTTGTTAAAAGCCAGTAGGCGGGGGAAGTTATAGCCTTCAATACTAATCCAATGCAAGGTCAGGGAGACAACCTTCCCTCGAAAATGCACCAAGCAGGGAGTGTCAGCCCAGATAAATGACCCAAGGTAAACTGTTAGGACCTTCCATACTGGGGTTACCTTGACGTGGTTGGAAGGCTTTTCACTTTTATGCATAAAATTGTAACTAAACCCCCCCATGTTTTTCTGTTTGCACTAGCATAGATATTATGATATATGGGGCCCAGGAATGTGCAGTGATCATCTCTTTTCCTGTTTGTTCTCAGGTGCGCCATAACACACAGTTTGCCTAACTTACATGCATAAAATTGTAACTAAACCCCCCATATTTTTACTGTTTGCACTAGCGCAGATATTAGGATATATGGGGCCCAGGAATGTGCATTGATCATCTCTTTTCTTGTTTGTTCTAATTGGGATAAATTATCGGACTGGGTATACCTGGCCTTGATAAACACAATCATGGGCACTGTATTTCTTGCCTTCTGTGCTTAATATGCATTGCTTACCCATTGGTGTTATACGTACATTCACTAGCACTCTTATCACAAGCCTATTTAGGTTCATATGTACAAGCCCTGAACAGTTAATGTGCACAGGCTCTAATGTTGCTTTATAAGCATGCTGTAAGATTAATATTAACAAGCCTTATCATTAAGGCTTGTTAACAAATAGGGGATTTAATATGCACAAGTACTATTGGATTAACAATCGTCACTTTAATATAAAAGAAAGGTGACATGCAAAATGGCAGCCACCATTTATTGTAACATATAGGTATATCTGTCCCCATCAAACTGAAAATGGATGCTTTGCATACAAGATGAGCTTTTCCTTGGTTTATTTATTTAAAAAACGAATGAGAAGAGATAAAATCCTTAAAAAAAAAAAAAAAAAGCTATATTTAAATTCTATAATCGGTTTATTTTATTTGACTTTAAAGGGTAACTGTGGTCTCAAATTCTTCCAAACTAGTTAGAATTATATAAAAATCCTTCCATCGTACCTTCAAAATAAAACCTAAATCACACCTCTAGATAGAATTCATGAGAAGTTATTGCTGGAAAGGTTCACAATGTAACTTCCTGGTTGAACATGGCTGTTCTCAGCCATGTGACCAGCTTGTAGTCATGTGACCATCCTGTCTGCATTAATAGGCTTCCCTTCTCAACTGCCAATTTTTTCCTCATGTACTTCCTGATTTCCCCAGCATTAAGTCCTTACTGAGCATGCTTCACCCCCTGGGGGGGAAAGGGCCGGCAGAGGTCAGATGATGTCACTCAACCTACTGGAAGCAGGAAGTTTGAACATTCACCCCAATGTCATTTCTCGCAGGTTCCAGCCAGAGATGTGATTGTTGGCTCAGTGTAAAGGAAATACTGCAGGCTTTCATTTAACCCTAACTTGTTTTGAGACCACAGTTGCCCTTTAATAGTGGGGGAGGGGGGAATCTGTCTGCTAATGAGATCCGAAAGGAAACAGCTGGCTATAGGTGATATTTTAATTGGCTACGTGAGATTTCAGGACAGCCAGGGCATTTACCTGTTTTCGTGTTAATAAACCGCAGGGCGTCAGGTTGACAGACAGGAAGGATATTGAAGGTGAAAATGGGAAAAGAAAAAAAAAAAAACGTCTCAATTATTCTTAGATATATTATAATTGAAATTTTCCAGTTTTGACCTTGAAAGAAAAAAAACTTGAAATACAATTTTTTTTTAAAGAGGAAGATGGAGTCAGTTTCAGGAGACTTGGCTGCAATGACTCATGCTGTAGACCGAGGATAGACAACCGTTTGCTATCAGGATGTAGCGGAAATACAATTCCCTCCATGCCTGTAGATCCAACACTAAAGTTGCTTGGTGCAGGAAAAACAAAATACCAACGAAATGTTCTTGATGGGAAAAAAATCCTAAGGAACTAGCTCAGAAACTACTGAATAACACAACGTATCATTTGCCTTTGTATGTTATCCGTAGCCATATAGACACCGGTATACAAACAGGTGGGCTAGGTACCACACCACTTGTGTGTGTGTGTTGGAGTGCGATTTGTGCTCCGTTCAACCTGGCGGTTCGCATTGCCAATGCAATTCTACTGGATAGTTCCCGCTATGTGCACTGCGTTCCTGTCTGTTATTGGTTCGCATGCGTGCAGATCGCAGGCATGTCAATAACATTGATAAGGCCTGGAAAGCAGCATGCATGGAGTATCACGCACAGCAGCACACTACTGTGCGTGATAGTGGGACCTAACCCTAATTGCTTCTTTAGCACAAACAGCTTCTTCCTTATTTTAAGCACGCTGAGCATGTCTTTCCCATTGGGAGAGGAGGGTAAGGATGTAACTTATTTCAAACATGTTACTTTAATTAGGAATTACCTAAAATGGTCATACAGAGACCGATACCAGGCAATTATGGGTGATAATATCGATCACACAAAATTTCAGCAAGCTCAATAAAGTAAATAGTCAAACTATGTTGGTCTGATTTTATCAGAGGACACCACACACCACTCTATGTCTATGGCCACAGTTAGAAAGGCAAGTGATATATTATTTAAAAATATTATTTTAAAGTTGTCAAATGTCCAGCCCATTTGATAACTTTTGGGGTATAGTAGGTCTCCCTCCCCCAGCCCCAACCACTATAATAGTTTTAGCAGAAACTCCCCCGATCATTACTTACCTTCCCCCTTTCCTCCGACGATCTGTCCTGACCCTCTGCTTGCATGAAACTGCAAGCAGTAGGCCGGACTGGCAGCCATGTACGTGATTGGCTAGGAGGCAGCGAGTCATGGACGTGGCTGCTGGCAGTGGAGAGTGCTAGGGGAGAGAGGTAAGGTAAGTAGAGTTCGGGGGAGTTTCTGACAAAACTATTATAGCGGTTGGGGCTGGGGGAGGAAGACCTACTGTACCCCAAAGGGGTTTTACACTAGGGGGAGGGAGAGCAAAACGAGTGGGAGAGGGAGGGGGGGGGGGGCTGCAGTGCGCATGGCTAAATTCTCCCAGAGTCCTATATGGACTCTGCCAGGCTCCTGGTGTTCGTTTTTTGAGACTTTGGAGGGGCATAGCAGGGCAGCCATTTGGAGCAGGGGTGTAAGGAAAGGATTTTTATGCACTACACAATGGGGCCAGTAGTGGGTTAAATTATAATTTTGAGGGTGGACATGCCCTTTAATTGGTGGTTTCTGGGCTAAATCTGGACTAAATGGGGCTTTTTTTGTTGTACCAAGAGGTGCAGAAGTTTGCCTGTGCTCTTAATATGCAACAAAGAACCAGGTATTACTAAATATTTTCTAACAGACCAGTAAAAAGCTTACATCTGATTGGCTGCTTTAAATCAACCCAGTGACTGAGACACTATTAGCGATCCGGCAAACAGAAACCATTTATTATACACAGATAAATCACTGGATGGGCAGATTATGGTCATTGAAAGTGTGTGGCTCATTCTTGAAATCATGGCAGTTCGGTTACGCTGGCAGTTCTGTGAAATGACCAAAAATTAAAAATCAAACCAAATTAAAATGTTGGCATCGCATTTTGAATTTTCTCCATCGCATTTCGACAACTTTCCACAAAGTTCCTCCCTTCAAAGTTCCAAAATTCCAGATGTTTCTAAACTATGCCCGGATCATTACTTACACTACTCACACATTCCATACAATTCAAATGTTTTGTCAAAAGAAGTTTAAAAATATAATTTATTTATCTACATATGTTTTAAATCCAATTAACTTACCTGTACCAGTATGTTGCTGCATTTGTTTTCCTTACAAACAGTTTTACTTATAAATAATATTCCCGGCACCTCTTACTGGGGCTGTTTAATCTACGTACTGGATTGTCCAATCAGGATAATGCCTTCTCTGCATTAGTGTTAATGGATTCCCTGCAGTGTCCGTGAAAGTAACCAGGTATTATCTCCATTCATGCACGTTCCTATAGAATATTAGGATCTCCGCTGGCTTTGCTATTTACTCCCACTGCGCCGCCATCCTTTATTTTCTGAGTTCTATCAATATTTTTACAGAAAAAGATTGATCAATTCCCTATGTTCTCAATATATTCTCTGTGTGCAGTGCCTATTGTACCTTTCATGCCCGCAGTCCAGGATTATATTGTTTTTACAGCGTTTCAATGCAGGTTGGATCTGACCAAACGTTTCTTTTGGTTAAATATTGATAACACTCAAGGAGATATACCCAGAGCCACTATCGATCTGGATAAATCTCCTGAACGCGATTTAATACCGCCTTTGCGATTGTAAGTAAATCCCAAAAAGGGATTTGCTCACAACGGGATTTTAATGCCAGCCATTGAATCACGAGAGCCGGCTGCCCGGGCATCTTTTCTGATTCCCGTGCAGCCGGTTCAAGTAAGAAGTTAAAGTCACACTAACTGATAGCGAAGGCACGCTACTGAAAAAATGACTTTGCCTCTTCTTAATCTATAATTGAATACATGTAAGTATTTGATTTGCTGTGTGTTGCTGCATGTGTTGCTGCATGCCTTCAATCCAGCACACATTTTGTTTAGGAGCAGTATCCCCCCTCCCTCTTTTAACCACTCCCACTTCCATCCGACCTGACTTTTTCCCCCCACAAACGAACTGTCAAGCCTGCACACATCATACAGCATTCCAACTGTCAAAACTCTGTCACCATTCCAGCTACAGTAAAACTACTCACAGAAGAATAGTATTTGAGAACAAGGAACTTGATTGACAGTTTTAGATTGGATATCTAAAGAAATAGGGGGCAGATCAAGGAAAAAAACATACAGTGGTGGTTGGGAAGAATTATAGTTTCCAGTTATGGTCAATTTAAAATAACCTATTTTTCGGTATAGATGCCCTTTAACTCCAAAAAAAGAGTGCAGCTCCTCTCGATAAATGAGGCTGACTGTCTTAAGACATTTTAGACAGCTTGTATCTATGGGATTACTTCAGAGAAAGCTTTCAATATTGTTCAGCACATCAGTGAATGTTGGCATCGCATAAATGGAATTGTGGGTTCCCTGCCAGATTCACGCTCACAGTTTGAGTGTTTGATGATGTGCCCTGGCTAGGGTTGGCATCACTTTACAGTTGGAAGAAAGTTTGCACCCTGTGGTGATAAGCAGATGGCGAGTGCCAGGATATGAAATGGGAATTAAACAGTAACCTGTAATATCATGTTTCTATAAACTATCCACATAATATATGTATATATATATATTTACTATATACTGCAATACACGTGCTATAAATATACTGTAAATTTTATCTTTATTATCAGTGCTTATCTATGTCATCCATTATAATCAGTGTTCAGCTGTCATCAGTTATAATTAGTTCTTAGCTATGTTATCAGTTATAATCAGTTTTTAGTTATGTCATTAATTATAATCAGTGTTTAGCTATGTCATCAGTTATAATCAGTGCTTAGCTATGTCATCAGTTATAATGATTTCTTAGCTATGTCATCAGTTATAATCAGTGTTTAGCTATGTCATCAGTTATAATCAGTGTTTAGCTATGTCATTAATTATAATCAGTGTTTAGCTATGTCATTAATTATAATCAGTGTTTAGCTATGTCATCAGTTATAATCAGTGCTTAGCTATGTCATCAGTTATAATGATTTCTTAGCTATGTCATCAGTTATAATCAGTGTTTAGCTATGTCATCAGTTATAATCAGTGCTTAGCTGTCATCAGTTATAATTAGTATTTAGCTATGTCATCAGTTATAATCAGTGTTTAGCTATGTCATCAGTTATAATCAGTGCTTCGCTGTCATCAGTTATAATTAGTATTTAGCTATATCATCAGTTATAATCAGTGTTTAGCTATGTCATCAGTTATAATCAGTGCTTAGCTGTCATCAGTTATAATTAGTATTTAGCTATGTCATCAGTGTCATATGACTCACTAAAGTTTGTGTGTGTGTTTATATATATACATACAAACAGTTTATTTAGAGCCTACAATGAAATTTGATTGAAATCCACAACTTACATAAATATAGACACAAAATATAAATAAATTGTGTCTTTAAAGCTCAAGTAGTAATGCACATTTTCAGACCCTTAAAGGGCATGTCCACACCCAAAAACTAAAATTTAATCCCATACTGGACCCACTGTATAATGCTAAAAAATCCTTACCTTACATCTCTGTTCCAAATGGTTCCTCTGCAGTGCTTGTCCAAAGTCCAGGAAAGTGAAGAGTAGGAGCTGTCTTCCTGTATCCTCCGGGAGGTATTGCAGGCATGCTCTGTGAATAGATTCCCCCCCTCCCTCCCTTCATTCAGATTCTTCACTCTGTAGGTTTAGTGAAGCGTATAATCATTTTTCTGTAATGTAGTTCTCCCCCTCCCAACCCAAACCACATAGTTAGTTAGTAAAAAAAAAAACGGACTTACCAGCCGAGGTCCCTCGGCTGTTTCAATATCCGGCAGCCCCGTCTGTGATTGGCTGCCTCTCAGCCAATCACAGGCGTGGCTGTGGAAAACCCCTGCATTATAGAAAAATATAGCACACTATTTTGCTTTTTTTGCGCTTGCACATGCATTTTTTCTGATCATTGAAATCGCAGCAACGAAAACACGCATTTTCGGGTGTGATTGCGCATGCGATTTGTAGCACAGTGTGGCCGTGCCCTTAGGGTAGACATACCCTTTAACTATCTGGTACAACCCATTTGAAGGACCTGTTATGGTGTCTCAGACCAACTCCATTCAGCTGGTCTGGACCCTGGCTGGGTAAACCATCCTTGCTGTAATCCTTCTGTAATATTGGGAGTTATTCAATAAAAGTTCTTATCGTTTAAAATGGTGCTAATTTTGCCCCAACCAATCAGTTGTTAGCTTTCAAATGTTACATAAGTTCTGATTGGTTGGGGCAAAATTAGCACCAATTTAAACGATAAGCAGGGTTATTCAATATAAGTTCTTATCGTTTAAAATGGTGCTAATTTTGCCCCAACCAATCAGATGTTAGCTTTCAAATGTTAAATAAGATCTGATTGGTTGGGACAAAATTAGCACCATTTTAAACGATAAGAACTTTTATTGAATCTCCCTGAAGAACTTTTATTGAATCTCCCTGATTGTATCTGTTGCACCATTTACACCTCTAGGGGCGCTAAAGTGTGTTGTGAGCAAAGGAAATGTCTAGGCGGGTGAAGTTCCTTGAGATCCACCCTGTGCATCGTCCTGGTCTCTGTTCTTTCAGTTTCCCGTCACCCTAGTACATCAATCCCATTAGCGAGCAAGCTGTCCAACCAAGCACACACACACTCATATCCGAGCCATGCCATCTGCAAACGCTGCTGCCAATGAGCTAAACAAACAGGAGTCCCTGTAACCTCCAACTAAATGGCAAACTTGGCTTGTTCTGACTAGAAGACGGTTGGTTCTGGGCCAGCACCGTACTTTACTCACACAGGCCCTTGTTTTTCTCTTCGCTGGTGGTTTAACCCGTAGCAGCTGTAACCATTTTCCGGAGACCGGAGCTTTTTTTATCCTTATCTTTGTATTGATATTGGATCATTATTTATTATAGGAAATGATGGAACTAAACCCCAAAAAATTAAAGTGATGCAAATGAATACATAATAATACAACAATCTAGCACCCTTGATGGCTGCCTTAAAGGGCATGTTCACCACTCAAATGAAAAAACGATGTATAGGTAAAATCCCCCATAACCCCAAAACCACAATACATCTAAAGCTGACAGACGTAGGACTAACCAGTGAAATATTCTTTCCTTTTTACTCTCAAAACATTTTTGCCTCCTGTCCAATCAATTTTACAAGCTCGCACATGCTCAGAGGCAGCTAGGGGAATAACATTCCGTGATTGGCTGTGATGTTAACTGTCACGTCCATGACTGACAGACACTAACCAGGAAGTGTAAACAGGGGTAAGAGAACTTCAACAGGAATTCAGGTTAGTTTTACAGCTCTCAGATCACAGTTTTTGAGTTGCACTTCATGCAACAAAGGAAGGTCGGTTACTTTAAAGACATTTTTATTTATTTTTTAAAAAATGTTTTTACATTTTAAAAAGCTTTAAAGGGTATCAAAACGGGGGGGGGGGGTTATAATCTCAAAAATAAGACTTTAGTGTCCCTTTAAGACATAATTCTGTATTGCAGTTTTAGCTTGTTTAAAAGTTATTATTTTGGGGGGAAGTTCCCCTTAAAAATTATACGTAATCTAAAATTTTCATTTTGGGGGTGGACATGCCCTTTAAATTATGACGGTATCGTTATTTTACCCCGGCTTTATAAATATCCTGGTCCCTGGTCCCAGAACAATCCGAGATCATGTTTAATATGTAAAGGAAATCTTCAGGCTTTGCTCAGCTTTGCCATTTAATTAATAGTCCAAACAGACAAAAGCTTTTTATATTTTGTGCCCAGCTGAGCTACCCTGTTGTTCTTACACATTTCATCCATTTCCCTGCTCGTCCATACACTGCAGATGTGTGTTATCCAATCCCTATAGCTGTTATTATTAACATCAACTCTATCATTAACGCAAAGGTTTCTCCTTTCATTTTAATACGCAGTGGCTTACTATACGTGATGCCCCCCCCCCCATCTCCCCCTTTCTCTCCCCCCAGATGCCAGGCAGCCTGCTGTGACCTGTGCATATGTGCACCTGGCAAGCTTTAATGGCTGAGGAGGAGAACGTGGGCAGATAAACACATTTTTGGTGCCAGGTTAACACGATCTGAACTTTTAATAAAATTGAGATTTGGAATTTTTTAATTTCCCCATTTAAAGGGCAAATACAACATATTTCTTTAAACAAAAAAATATAGAATGCTCATACAATTCACACGGTGTAATATTATGGCCCCATTGAGCCGCAGCCATGATATTTCAGATGATTGTGTTGAAATATCAGTGGTAATTTTGCCACAAACGAATTGGATGAAAGTTTAGATTGTTGGTGAATTTTGCCCAATTGTGTGGTCTTCAATGAGCCACACCATGTTAAAATGTTGGCTATTGCATGTTATATTCCATCACCAGACTACCATTTTATTGATTATTGGTCTGTCAAAATTTGTACTGTGTGTAACAGGCCAAAAAGATTTTTCACAGACTTTAGGGGAACTCCATACAAATCTCCATACAAGTGTCCACAACTTCAAAAAGGTAGAAAGGGAGCACCACACAGCAATCAATACTGTAACAAATTTATTAGCAGCTGATATTTCCATATGAAAATTCCCACTTCGCTTGATCCGTTTTTCACCTGATTTCGCACTCGATAGGCGTCAAATAAATGCCCAGTGAGCAGCTGTACTGCACAATCAGGGCCGCCTCTCTAATGAGGCAGGGTGAAGCACATTACAGAGCAGCACCCTGTAGGGAGGCAGCAGTTTTAAAGGCAGATTTTTTTTCCCCTGGCCCCTGCCTGGGGCACATGATTTTTACATGTGCCTGGGACACATGATTTTTCCATGATTTGCCAGCCCTGCAGATCAAAAATCAATGTTGGGCATCATTTACCAGTCACTGTGGGCATCATTTACCAGTCATGTGTATAAAGCCCCTCCCATTTCTGAACAAGCCACACCCCACTTATAAAATCACAGCTCCTTGAATTTTTTTTTCAGGTGCCAAAAAGTCTAGAGACGTCCCTGCACACAATAATCGTATGTGTATGGTAGTTCGGTCGAGCATCGTTGCTTGTCCGAATTGGCTGATGAATGAATGATGAGACTGAGGGAAATTTGGTACTGACGGGATTAGCCCTTTATCTCTAATGTGTGTGCCCAGCTGTAATAATAAGTTTTAAGCCTGGCAAAGGCATTTGGATTTCTCACTTCTTTACTTGGTAATGATAATTGAATGGAACTTTGTTGTAATCTTATTCAATGCCGAGAAAAGAAAGATTTGATATTTCCATTAGAATCTGACGCTTCACCTTTTGTCATGGTAAGTAGATTTTTGTTGTAACTTTGGAAAGGGAGAGATGAAAATCCAAAGACCCATTTTACATTGAGGCTGGAAATATCTGGTCTTATAAGAGCGATTTACCAATGTTACAACAGGAAATCGCATTATGGAAGCTGAAACCTAATTTTACGGTGCATTGTTTACGGCAATCATATTATAATAATAATATATAAGTGAAAATACACCCAAGTGAGAGGAATAAATTCAACTACCATTTCATTTGACTTAAAGGGGAAGTTGAGCACAAATACACACAGTATGCTTTCAAGAAAAGAGGGGGTGGTTCCTTTCAGGGTTATTCAATAAAAGTTCTTATCATTAAAAATGGTGCTAATTTTGCCCCAACCAATCAGATGTTTCTTTCAAATGTTAAATAATATCTGATTGGTTTGGGCAAAATCAGTGGCGTAGCTAGAGATCTATGGGCATTGGTGCAGAATTTGGCGATGGGTCCCCCGACCCCACCACAAACACAAAATTAGCATTACATCTTCTTGTGGCACAGCATACTAGTGAATGGTTATCCCTGTACACAGACACACAGTAAGAGGCACAGATACTTCCCCCCCTTCCAAATATCTACATGTAATACAGTAATAGGCACAGATAACCCACCATCCCTATCAATATACACATGTAGTACACTAACCCCTCCTGTTAATTGGTTGGCAAATTGGCAGTGGTAAATGCTTGTGCATCAAGACTTAATGCACAGAAACTGCCAACTGTTTACCACTGCCAATTTTCAAACATTTTACCAATGCCAGCGCTGGCTGGCACAATAGTGTGTGGAAAAATATTTCCGTTCCATGCAGATTGCAGAGGAATTCTAGACCCGCGCACAACTTCTGGCTCGCTCCATTCAGTGGTTCTCTTCTGCGAGCAGCGCGCACCCACCAGCCCTGCGCGTGGGTGCGCCACCTGTATTTCCTGCAGAAGACGCGCATGCGCAGACGGCGGACACAGCTAGCAGAATCCGAAACCTGCAAATCTCAATAATTAGGTTGCCTTCGGCCAGGCCTCCAAGGTAAGTGCGACCGTGGCGACCTACGTCACTGGGCAAAATTAGCACCATTTTCAACGATAAGAACTTTTATTGAATCTTTGTGCTTAAATAAATGCTTCCAAAGTACTGACTTCCTGTTTGTATTACTGTCCTGCCCCTTAACTCAGGCCCCTGGGTGGTCAGTTGCTCATTAGAGATCTGAGCATGTTAGTCCCTGCTTTTTTAAAAAAAAGCCTCTTTACATTTCTTAACGACTCCAGATGTACTAATACCATCTTAACTAGTAACTGGAATAAAAATGTATTTACCGTTTGTTCTATTTGTACTATTTCACATCCTGTGGGCTGGCAACTCATAACAGAGAAACCCCTCCTTTAATTGATAACTAGAGGTGTACATTTTCCACTGGGTTGCAGGATTTAGATGGCTGGATAAAGTAAAACGTGGGAATAGCCAATCCTTATTAAGACAAAATAAAGGGCAGGGCCACACTAGTGTGCGCTTTTAAAAGCGTGATCCGATTACAATCACGATCGGAAAGCGATCGTGGACTTGTGTGGACTAGTGTGGCCTAGCCCTATGTGTTTAAAAGGATGGACCAGGAAATATTATTAGAAATAGTATTGAATACCTCCCAACTTTTCCGGGTGAGGAAACAGGGGCAATGCCATAAATAGCCCTTCCTCCAGGAACAGCCAGCCACTTGCCTGGAATGCCCGGCTACAACCCTAAACAGCATAACCACACAACCAGAACGCCCACGCCAGCAAGGATTACCGGAACAGACCCGGTTTGAAGGGAAACCCTGATGGTTGGGGGACGGGGGGGGGTATGCTGTTATATTGAGATAACTAAACAGTACGGATCCTGGAATGAAACATCCTTATGTACTTGGCGATGTCTTACTGGCTGCAGGAAACATGATTCCATTTCTGGACTGTTGATTTTTAATGAACATATAATAGTTCCCCAAAGGATTCCATATGCGAGCAATAAATATTATTTATAGGTCATTTAGAAATGTATTTGACATGTTTTAATCCACATGAAGGACGAATGCATAAATCGAAACAAGACATTGAGGGGCATATTTACAACCGCAGTGACTTGTGATATTTTATAACTAACACGCTGGATTATATTGTGACTGCCGTAAAGCAATGTGGTTGTAATATAGTTATACGTATACAGTAGTATAATTAATCAGCCAAGATATGAACATATGTAGTTACCATATAAAGGACCATTAATCCTCAAAAACACGCGAGTATGTATCGCAAAAGATACCCACGCCACCGTGGGGTTTGCGCTAGTTCAACGTTACTATTTAACGTCAGCTAATGGCTATAAATAAAGTCGTGCTGGGGTTAAATCCTGCGCAAATCCAGTATTAAATACCGAGAGCCACACTGAACCGATTGCAGCTCTGGGTACATGAGACCCTGTATGAATTATCTGCAGTAGACTTCTTTTTATATCATTGGCTGGCTTTATACTTTGCATTATCTGTAGCTAAGGATCATATGATACAGTGGATATTAATAGTCTGCATACTACATGAATGCAAAACGATTTTTAATAAGAAAAATCCTGACTGAACTTATTCCAAACTTTGTTGCAAAATGGCCTCTGGGTGTCCTTTCCGACCAGTTGTCTCTTTGTCTTCTTGTTAATATGTTACTCTTGGAGGCACGATCTTTGTACCATCACTGTTAAAGGGTATGCCCACCTAAGAAAACTACATTTGGGGTTTCAGTTTTATTGAAGAACGGGAGGTAAAGGAGCTGTGTCTTACCTCCTGTTCTTCAATAAAACCTGCAGGAGCCGGGAGAGAAATTGAAGAACAGGAGGTAAAGGAGCTGTGTCTTACCTCCTGTTCTTCAATAAAACCTGCAGGAGCCGGGAGAGAAATTGAAGAACAGGAGGTAAAGGAGCTGTGTCTTACCTCCTGTTCTTCAATAAAACCTGCAGGAGCCAGGAGAGAAATTGAAGAACAGGAGGTAAAGGAGCTGTGTCTTACCTCATGTTCTTCAATAAAACCTGCAGGAGCCAGGAGAGAAATTGAAGAACAGGAGGTAAAGGAGCTGTGTCTTACCTCCTGTTCTTCAATTAAACCTGCAGTAGCCGGGAGAGAAAGTAAGAAATGTACCAAAAGTCCATCAGCACTTGTCAGAGGACGCGGCGGATGAGCGAGCAATCGGGTAAGTTTCTTTCCTTCACTCCCGGCTCCAGCAGGTTTTATTGAAGAACAGGAGGTAAGACACAGCTTCTTTACCTCCCGTTCTTCAATAAAACTGAAACCCCAAAAGTAGTTTTCTTAGGTGGACATACCCTTGAAGTCATATTTTCTTAGTTGGTTGAAGACAGTCTTCACTGTCTCCGTCAACTTTTGAATACCTATTTTGTACCCCTGTCCCTCTACCGATGGCGTAGATAGTTCCGTCCACCAAACATCAAACCATACCTCCCACGTAACAGCCACATACCCCAGGACACCCCGACCACCAC
Source organism: Hymenochirus boettgeri (assembly GCA_019447015.1). NCBI lineage: Eukaryota > Metazoa > Chordata > Amphibia > Anura > Pipidae > Hymenochirus > Hymenochirus boettgeri. The sequence continues at coordinate 24,139,643 of CM033469.1, forward strand.
GGAACTTATTGACGATGTTTCTTTGGTGAGTGGTATTCTTCACCGTAAGATTTATCCCATATAGATTCATTGTTCTACATTCGTAAAATGCTGCCATCCTGCACCTGTAAAGTACCCTGCAGCATGAGCGTTTGCCCTGCAATCTGCTCAATAGTCCACAATCGGAGGTCATGTGATACAAAAAACATTCACATGTGCTCCGATAATGGATGTGGCCATCTACCTTGGGGGACCCCTTGTCTTCTGGGCTCCCCTGGTAGTCACGCCCCTGACCTGGAGTTTCAGTACATCTTACATTGGTCAGGTTCGTATTTACTGTCTTCGGCAAAGTATCCCTTTAATTAATCCCAAGGGATACGTAATTAAGGATTATCTTATTTAAAACCCAATAATATGATCCTATATATTACACGACACCTCTACACCCACACTGTAAATGTTTTATATATAATATGTAGTATAATAAATTCTAATTAGATTGCATTGTGGCTGTTTTGGGCTCAATCTCTGGTTAACACAGGATGAGTAAAGCAATATGGCAGCTCACCCTGTTATGTATGGTTGCAATTTTTCCAGAATCCCCCCCCCCCCTTTTTAATTAAAAATAATAAAGATAAACTCTTTTAATTTTCCACATTTCCTCTCCACAATTCCTGCAGTAATAACATTTTTGTATTTATAATTTAACACAATAGCTATCCTGGCATTACACTGACCGAATATCTACTTCTCCAATTAACCCCGTCATTACGGCGAGAGCCAGGGAGCAAGAAACGTCTTATTATCGTTTAGCAAAGTAACAGATGTTTTTTTCCAGTACCGCGGCGGATTACAAAAACAGCGAATCTTGGAACGCATGTTAAAATGTAGCCAATTAATATACAAGCAGTTAATAGCAAGAGTGACTCAAAGGCTTCAGATGAATTAAATTGGGCGTCTTTTCTTTAAAAAAAAAAAATCTGTGCAACAATATTATAGTAATATAGTAGAAAAGGTTGAATAAAGACATGGGTCTATCTACTATCTACTTGCATGACAGCTGGTCCATAGAAAGGCAAAGTAAAAGGAATTCAGTCACAAGAAGTAATAACAACTAGACAATGCAGTTATTCCTATCATAAGCTATTCCTATCATAATCTACTTCATTCCAGTCTTAAATGAAACACCCTTACCACTGATGCACAAAGGACTTAAATGTTAGTTTTAAAGGGTAACTGTGGTCCAAAAATGACTGCAAATCTCTTGTGTTTTTTCTATTAAAAGGGAACATAAACAGTTAACTGGTCCCTCACTGTACTGGCAACTGCTTGGTAAATTGAGATGCTTGTAGCTTTTACTATGGGATTCACATCACCGGTAAGAACACGGTTAAATTCCAGCCATAGGAAGAGAGGTGAACCAATAGAGCTGCACGGCTGGAAAACTGACAGTAATTGTATTTCTGGCAGCAGCTCGGGGTCAAGCTCGTCTTCCGGCGTTTGTGAGAGGCTGATAAACAGATCTCTCTCTACCGGCTCTTTCTAAATTTAAACCTTTTCCTTATAAACACAAGTAAATGTGTTCCCGGTTACAGGTTGGTCCCAGGCGCCGGGATGAAGAGTCTCCGGAAGAGGAAGTTTGACAATTTTAAACAAGAGAAATCTCAGTTGTAAGCGTTGACGTGGTGAAGGAATGGGGAACATAAACTTTGCCCCTTGAAGATGATGATGTTGTGTAAGAACCAAATATGTAAACAGGAGAACAGCTGGTGGAACCTAACTAGTGATGGCCTCATTATAAATCTCCCTTGTCAAATATCAAACTGTAGAATCTTACAGTCTCCGCGCGCTAGTTAAATACTGTTTAACCTGTTGCTGACCCCAAGATAAACCAAATAAAGGAAAATTTGTAATAGAAAAAAATATTTTGCTAATAATATTCTACTGTCAAGGAGCACACAGAGACTGCAGTGGGGGTCGGACACGTGCTCTCACTGCTGCCCCCTAAAGTTTAAACAGGGACACTTGCTGTTGTCACTTTAATTCTGTTGTTCATTTGGTAGAACTGATTGAACCATAACCTATTGTTTGCATTCTTACCCCAACGTTTATTCAAACTCTTTGCATTGGTGAACACTGATACATTGTTGACATGAATCTTTCTTTTTAGTTTGTGGAATGAGATTTTTGACTGCTCAGTAAAACCTTTAGGTCAAAAAGTATTTGCCTTGGAAGTTGTTAACAGGTATTTGAGCTGCCATACTGTTTCTTTACCAAAGAGAATTCCCCAGACCTGTAATCCATAATTAGAATCCTGGTAATTAATTATCATTGCTTCACATTAAATAAAACAGTTTTCCGTGGAAATGAGAAATGGGAAAAATAAAATAAAATTCAGAGGAAAGTTAAAAATAAAATAAAGTGGGAAGAGCAAAATGAGATAAAGTGGGTGGGGCAACGTGAGAGGAGAGTATACAGAGCAAAATGAAATGAGAAGAGCAAAATGAGATAAAGTTGGTGGGGCAATACGAGAGGAGGGTATACAGAGCATAATGAAATGAGAAGAGCAAAATGAGATAAAGTGGGTGGGGCAATACGAGAGGAGAGTATACAGAGCATAATGAAATGAGAAGAGCAAAATGAGATAAAGTGGGTGGGGCAATACGAGAGGAGGGTATACAGAGCATAATGAAATGAGAAGAGCAAAATGAGATAAAGTGGGTGGGGCAATACGAGAGGAGAGTATACAGAGCATAATGAAATGAGAAGAGCAAACTGAGATAAAGTGGGTGAGACAACACGAGAGGAGGGTATACAGAGCAAACTGAAATGAGAAGAGCAAAATTAGATAAAGTGGGTGGGGCAACACGAGAGGAGGGTATACAGAGTAAACTGAAATGAGAAGAGCAAAATGAGATAAAGTGGGTGGGGCAACACGAGAGGAGGGTATACAGAGCATAATGAAATGAGAAGAGCAAACTGAGATAAAGTGGGTGGGGCAATACGAGAGGAGGGTATACAGAGGATAATGAAATGAGAAGAGCAAAATGAGATAAAGTGGGTGGGGCAATACGAGAGGAGAGTATACAGAGCATAATGAAATGAGAAGAGCAAACTGAGATAAAGTGGGTGGGGCAACACGAGAGGAGGGTATACAGAGCAAACTGAAATGAGAAGAGCAAAATAAGATAAAGTGGGCGGAGCAACACAAAAGGGGGGTATACAGAGCAAAATGAAATGAACTAGGAAGATAAACATGAAATGATGTGTGATAATGAGATAAATGCCTCCTAAATTTTGTGAATGTAGTTGTAAGAATACAAGAGGAATCCAGGTGCCATACATGAATTCTTTTTTTCCCTGTTCATTTATTGTGCAATGAAAACGAGGGACTGGCAAGCCAAACAGAACAGTACAGTTTATATCCAACGGGGGTGGCATCATGATGAGAAATGTTGCTCTTGATTAATAGGAAGTTGTTGAATTGTTCAGACACAATAGGTAACGTATGTCTCTATTTTTAACTGGCACGGGTTGATCAGCCAATCAAAACTATAATTCCCGCCACTATTAGCCCCACTCTGCAGTGTAGTAAAATCCTTACCTCACATCCCAGCTTCAAATGGTTCTCCAGTAATCCCCACCCAAAGTCCAAAAAAGTGGCAACCAAGAGCACTGCAGAGTCCATATAGGACTCTGCCTCCTGTCTCTCCTCCGGGAGAATTTTGCCATGCGCAGAAGAGCCCTCCCTCTCCCTCCCGTTTCTTTCTCCCTCCCCCTAGTGTAAAATCCTGTTAGTATATTGTAGGGATAGTTCCCCCAGCCCCAACCGCTATAATCTTATATCAAGAAAGTGCCCCAATAGTTTCTTACCTTCCCTCTATCCTCCGCCGTTGTGAATTGCCGGCAGCCGCGTCCATGATTGGCTGCCTCTCAGCCAATCACAGACGCGGCTGCCGGTCCCGCCCCCTGCTTGCAGTTCCGTGCAAGCAGAGGGCCTGAGAAGTGCGGCTGAGGATAGAGGGAAGGTAAGTATCTATCGGGGCACTTTCTGTATATAAGAATATAGCGGTTGGGATGGGGGGACTATCCCTACAATATACTAAAAATTTTTACAACAGGTGGACATGCCCTTTAAGGGATCAATTACGTTATTCAAGCTTTTCCAAATTTTCTGGAAGGTATAAACAATGTATTTCAAGTGAACTGTAGCCAGTGTAGCTATCGCTTTAGTATTTAATGTTTACTTCTCAGGCCCTGAAAACTGTGACCTTTAGTTCACGTTCCTAGAGCTCCCATTGGCTACAAGTTCTTCTAGCCTTGGCAACTTGGTTGGTTACACATAGTAAATATGTGACACATAAATAGAAAATAAAGTGTCAGGTGCCGACAAATCTCATGTTGACAATATTGTCTGGGAGGGGGGAGTTATGTTTATATATATACCACTCATAATTTATTCAATGTGCTATTTCTGCAGCAGGAATGTAAACTATTACTGCAGACTGGTCTAATCTCTTGTATTCATTCTAAACATAGAACGTTTTGTTGAACTAATATTCTAAGTGCATTATAATGACCTCATTATGTATCCATGGTTACCAATAAACTGCAAGTTACTGGAAGAACTTGCTTGCTTGATTTCTTTACCCATGGTAACCTATAACACAGCCATAAGATGATATAGATAAAGGTGGCCATACATATATTCGATATTACTTACCCGACCAAGCGCTCCCGCGACATGCGATCGATCCTGCCGGAACCGCCTCTCCCATTCTTCTATGTGACCTTCATACAATCGCAAATCCCATTTATTTTGCAATCGCATGTCGGTCACATAGAAGAACGGGAGAGGCGGTTCCGGCAGGATCGATCGATTGTCACGGGAGCGCTCGGTCGGGTAAGTAAAATCAAATATATGTATGGCCACCTTCAGGCTGAGGCCACAATGTATCACATAAGTGTGCACCAGAAAGGGACCATTGCACACTATTGCACGAGTTTACAGTGCTCTCATGCGTATTGCCATTCGCATGCACTCAGAATGCACATAAAATGTGAATCACATGGCGGTCTGATTAACAGATCGCATGCCCAGAGCACGCCAACGCACTAATGTGGACGCATGAATTTTTTTTTTAATGGGGAATGAAGGTATGATTGGATGTAATCTTACACAGATGTTTCATACCTATTGCAATACCAGTGTAGGGAACTGATAAACTATTTACCCTTTAGACTTCTTGTTCTGTCAGTTCAGGATTTGGCCAGTAGAGGTCACTGAGTAAAAGTATAAAAAGCTAAGCAGCCTTTTTCTGACTTGGAGTTTCCCCAGAGGAGCCTGGGACTTAAAATAACAGGTAGGCTCAGTTAATGTGAGATTAGATTCTGTTATAGATCACTCTAGGAGTGATAGATAGGAGTAGGGTAGCTAGTGAGCAGCCTGAGCTCCAACAAGGAGTTTTAGGAAGGACTAGAGTCCTGGGCATACCACCCAAGAATAGGGACATAGTGCCAGACATAGGGGTAGAAGATTCCACTACAGTGACCTGAGAGTTGGGGTGGCACTAACAAGCTGATTGTTATTTATGCTGTTTCTGATCCCTCTGGCTTGTGAGTATTTATGTGATATTTGTGCCATGCTATGTCACCTCATTGTGTTACTTGCAATTCTTTATTAATATTGTTCTGTTTATAAATAAGATACTGTTTAAGTTCAAGAACCACTGGTATTTATTGCATTCTACCTAGAGTGGTAAAGAGTCTTGTGCATAAAATTTGAGTAAGGCTGTCTCTGGAGCAAATTAAGTACCCCCATTTTACTATCGCCTTACACCAGCACGGCACATGCACACAAAGCATTTAAAAATATGAACTTTTCAATCAAAAAAATGGAAAAGCCAAAAATTGTTAGCGACTACTGACCCCACGTTGTAGCATTAAAAAAATCCTTACCTTACATCTCTGCTCCAAACGGTTCTCCTGCAGAGCTTGTCCAAAGTCCAGGAAAGTGAAGAGTAGGAGCTGTCAGTGAGTTATCCGGTCCCTGCTGCTTGTCCTCTGGGAGGTTTCTAGCACGCACAGGGGAGCCCTCGCTTCGGATCTAGCTTTGCTGCCTGGTGCCCTATCGATAAAAGCTTTTTCTGTAGTGTAGGGCACCCTAGCCCAACCCCCACCGCCAAGTCCGTTTGTTGAAAAAAAGCAGCAGAACTGTACTTACAGTCCTTCGCTACCCCGGTGCTCTGCATTGCCGGCAGCCACGTCTGTGATTGGCTGCCCCTACAGTATTTGAAAAGTTTTTTCTTTAGGATGGAGATACCCTTAAAATAGTTGAAATATACAATCAAAAATATGGAAAAAATTGGATTAAATTAGGTTTGAATTGGATTTTTAGAACATCAATAGGTACCGTGAAGCTGCTGTTGGAGCAAAACTGTCCAGGTTCATTAATTTCTATTAAAAACATGGCAGGTCCAAGTAACAGCTCCTGGAGATTTTTACATTCTAAGGGTAGACATGCCCTTTAATGTGGAGTTTGGCAAAAGCCGTTTGCTGCAATGTGTCACTTTTTTAACAAAGAACAAACCAGTCAGGGCTAGGTCACACTCGTGCATTTTAACACAATTACGGTGCAATCCGATTATCGGATTTTTTGTTTGATTGCATGTACGCCGATAAATGTAAATTACGGTGATTTACACGCTAAGTGTGGCCTCGGCCCCTTTAAATCCAGCAAACTGGAGATGTTGATAATTTATTCTTTCATTTGTTCCCAATTCCACATCTCCAATGCCCCTACCCAGTGACTAGGCAATGTTATTTACAGTACATAGCTGTAATAATGCCCATATACGTTACGATCATGGTCATACGATTTATGATATTTTTTCCTATTGGGCCAGGTGAAAAATTATTTTGGTCGGTCAATCAGATCGTACGATTCACGGATGCGAGCCAATCAGCGGTTGTAGCATCTATGGCCACCTTAAACATGCTCCTCTGGCTGCCCTATCAGGGAACGGAGCATGTAACCAGTTTTTAAAGGAAATTCCGGAATTGTTTTCCCGTACAGTGCCCTGGCACAGATCGAGCTCTGTGATAGAATTCTGCCATTCTGATGCAGATGGCTAATCTTCCAAAATCCAGATGGGAAACAATTATTAATGCCCTGAGCCAACGTTAGTAAGTCAACGTTACAGTCCAGAATAGTTTTAAAAACCCCAGATTGAGCTGAAACAAATCGCCTTACTTGCCAAAAAAAAAATAAAATAAAAAGACTTTAATGCTCGGCCCATCTGAACAAAACACAAGATAAACTGTCAATGACAGATCTCTAGCGCGCGGGGGAGAGCGCTCCGCTGTTTTTTTTTTCCCTTTTAACCCAACGACCCTTGATTCACAAGGAACAGATTTAGACACAATGAAGACGTTTCCTGTCACAGTCTCGTGCGGACGGGGGAATCGGCGTTTTCAAATGCATTAAGCAGTTTCTTGGTTAATTCTGGGATTTTCTTTATCTTTCTGACAGCTGCAGAAAATTATCTATCCAATTGTATTGTGCGTCGAACACCTGTCAGAAAGAAATTGGCCACATCAAGATGTGTCATTTTGTACAATGCTGTTCCCTCTGTCAAAGGAACGTGGGCAAAAATGGGTCTGCCAAGAAGCTGAGAAGAATTATTTGGGGGGCTTTGTGAGCTCTGAATACACACAAGAGCCATCAGTATCCTATACATTGTATAGCAAATAATGCTCTCCCTACTGTAAAATATAAAGATTAAATATAAAAAAATATATATATTTATATTTTATAAGACGGTATTTATAAAGGACTATATAATGATAGAAAATCTGACCGCTATCGGTATTTTCCCACAATAGTAATTTACGCCATTTTATGTATAATACAATCCATGCTGGTAAAGGATTGTTATTAGAAAACTACAATTAAAAAAATGTTTTAATGAATCATGTGACATCATAGCTAAACAAAATGCTAAATATAATTTACACAATATTTATAGCTATGTATCAACACCCGCTATCGCAGAAAGTGTGAGCAATCTGTGCAAACGTTAGTGGATTGTGTTTTGCATTGGAATTAATTCATCGCTTTATGTTAGTTCCGCCCATTCTGCTCTTCTGTTCCCGGAAGTAGCGGAGGAGGCAGCGGCCGGGGAAACGAAGGTGGGTAAGTCGATTTCTGAGCAGATTTTCAGAAAATAGTGCTGGTGTTGGGGGAGGATCCTCTACATTACAGGAAAATTGGGATTTGGGAGTGGAGAGACCCTTTAAGGTAATATATCCTGGAAATAATAGAATATGCTCATTGTTCGGTTAGAACTAATAAACTAGGTGTATGTTTGTCTATAAATTGATAAAAATATTCCTGAGGATCCTGCAATAATCTTATAAGCAGTGAAACGCGTTGCATAAAATTGCTGGAGGTTTCAGGTATATTGGATGCTGACTTCTTTGTACCATAAAGCCACGTTAGTACTATTCTTATTTAAAAAAAACAACACATATTTATTGCCCTCCTGCACCAATAAAGATCTACCTGAAAACTTTTAATGTATTAAATCTCTTTCTTTTTCCGTTCCTTCCCCCATTTCCTCTTTCCCCCCCAAGTGCAACTGTTACATTAAATGACATTTGCTGGAAAAACTTTAGGATGAGTTGATTCAGTAAACTAAAGTCTGGAAATAAAAACAGGAAATTTAGTTTATTAATTAATATTTTCTCCCAATAATGTATAAGCAATTCCCAGGCCATCTTTATCAGGACAACAATGCGTGCCGTTGAAACGTTAAAATAAACGATATTTGAGTGGAAGGAAACAATGTTCCCGGGAATTGCTTACACATTGTTGGAATAATTTGGTGTTATGATGGAATTGCACAACCAGGTGGCACCTGTAAAATAAAGAAATCTAAGGAGGACGGCAGAGGTCTTACATTATACCATATTAAATCTTTCTCCCCTAATGCTAACAAGTTTAATGTCTGGGATGGATAGGTCATGGCTCTATGTGTGTTAATAAAATGTACAAATGGAAATATTCTTTTTTATAAATTGATAGAAAATGAAACAGACAAAGCACTAAAGTTCATGCATACAAGTTCCCAGCTGCCTGGATCTGTTCCGGCTCTTCAGTTCCTTCCTATTTGGCACAGTTACTTTTCCCTCCAAACTGCTTTGCAGCGTAACATTCCCACCATTAGGGGTAGAAGACTGGCAGGTGCTTAACGCACGCTGTGTACGAACGTCTGTTTCGGCTGATAATCGGCCTTTGTAATGGGTCCTTTATCGGCCAAAACGGACGAGATCCGCCAAGTCGATCGTTCGCGGATCCCCAACGGAACATCCGTTTCGGCCATATTGATTGCACGTGTGTATGAACCGAATCCCCACCCAGGGAGGGTTTCTGAATTGCTAGTTAATGACAGAAATCAATTAACTAGACAACAAAACGTGTAAGGTAGAAATGGACATACTGTGCACACAATCAACTACATCCTTATAGTGTATTGTCTGCAAAAAGCAATATGGCAGGTTGCATCTGTATGTATAAATAGAAATATACAGAGAAAGTTGATTGGCTGGTAGGCTTATTAGCAGAGGCATAACTAGGAATCACTGTGCCTCCCAGTAAAACTATGATTGGGCCCCTATCTGTGCTTCATCCACAGTGGTTTTCTGGGAGGAGGCTATATCTCATAGAAAAATACGAAGATGGGGCCCCTTGACTTACAGGGCCACCTGCGGTGGGTCCTCCTGCTCCCCTGGTAGCTACGCCCCTGCTTATTACTGCACTGTCAGGCAGGAGGACTGGTAGACTGTCTGGATGGGGGAAAAGCCCTGCCATTGGGAACACCCATACAACTGAGAAGATGCTTCCGGTTTTCCTAGATTTGAAGTGTAATTACAGAACCTAGAAGGAGAGTTGCGTGTTTCACATTGACAAAGATAGAAATGTTTATTTGCACATTAAGCACGAAGTGTAAATCTGTTAACAAGGACAACTTCCCGTATTTCCCCCTGCGGCGATCAGAACATTAACAAGGAAGACAGAGAGGGAGGACAGCTTTGCAAATCTTCCCATGTTGTGGAACATCGCCGCCAGAGATAATTAATTATGACGCCTTGTTACGGACATTTTTTGAAGCTCAGTAAGACATTATTGGGAAAAAAGGCGTACTATCTTATGTAGGAAAGGAATATAAACCAGGATATTCCATTTCATAAATGTACTGTTGTACCGCTATATTATTTTAACATACACAGGCATGAAACAGATGGAGGGATAGGCCACTTTTTGCTGAATTTGACAACATACATGGATAAATTATGAAGAGTTTCCAACGATCTCTGTACAATCCGAACGCATATGAAATGTAGGTGCCGAAAGGCCGGTCAGTGTTTATATTAAACATAATGCAGGCTGCATCATTTTCTAGTGTGCATGCATTTAATAAATTGTATGAGGGCAGATACAAAATGGTCGCCCTGTGACTATAGAGTATTGCAGACATCTCACCCAGAGCTTATCTTTGGAGAAGGAGAGTGGCTATAATGTAGATACAAACTTGGAATATAATGTAAGCAATCTGAACTGGAGGTTCACTTAAGCTAGGTACACACAATACAATATTTCGGCCCGACCGACATTTCAGTGTTCCGCTCGGGTTTGAATTATTGTATGGCAGCCTTTTGCGGCCGTGAAGGATCGCTGACTTCATTCGTCCGATTTACGATCGGACAGGTCAGAAAATCACGCAGTCCTCTAGGGGACACACAATCGGTCGCGCCTAACTGTCGGACGCAGCTGCTTTTGCCACAACTGACAGCCCTTCCTCCTGGCCGACTGGTCGAAAGCCTCCTGATGGTCGGTCAGGAGGAAGGATTGTATAGTGTGTACCTAGCTTAATACTTTTTTTCTTTTACCACAATGTTTTGTCATTTAATTGGTTAACCATGTAAAGTGCATTTGCATTTTTGTGTATTGTGTGTATGCTATTTTGAAAGTTTGATCCAGCCTCTACACAATGACCGTTTCCTCTAATTTACACACGACACAGTCAGGAAACAATGTAGCTAAATGCCGGTAGTTTAAAACACATTAACCCGGCTTGTACATAGGATCATTTGCAAAGAAAAACGCAAAACCAAAACTCCATTGATCTGATGTCTTTTGAAACACGAGCCATTGTTCTAGGACGTCTTTCTGACTATTAAATTAAAAATAACTTGGAACAGTCCCAAAGGTTCGGAGCCCAGAGCAAAACCTGCCGTCCTTTTGTGGCCATGAATCCAACTAATGTGATTTCTTTTTTTTCGTTTGTTTGGATAACAACAAGAAATAACATAAAAAAATAGCTGTATTGGAAGGTATCAACGTCCATTAGCACTTTAAGCCTGAGGGTCCCTTGTGTTTCTTTAGACATTGATGATAGTTTTTCTTGTGATGTCTAAACAATGGCCACTTAGGTAATTGTACGTTAGTTCCTATGGGCAACAAAGAACAGTGGTAAGTGCTGCATCTAAATGGTGACTTAAAGTACATGGGACATGTTGGAAAACTACATGAAATTGTCTGTCAACAGCATTCATACACAGTATAATAATACCCAAGACCACAGGGTTTATGGGCAAAGAGGTTGTAATCTGCTGCAACCTATCAGATGTTGTTTTCTGTGAGCTAACATTTCATTGGTTGCTGCAAATAAATAACGTTTGCACCTTTTAATAAATAAATGTTACATCTTCTCATTTATTAAGGGTGTTATTTAAAGGGCAATCAAAATCCTCAACCCCCTTTAAAGAAATCCAATGAAAGTACCTAGGGTGAGGACCTAAAATACTAACTGGGAGATGTAATAAAAGTTATTATCGTTAAAAATGGTGCTAATTTTGCCCCAACCAATCAGATGTTAGCTTTCAAATATTACATAATATCTGATTGTTGTGGGCAAAATTAGCACCAACATCAACATTTAATGATAAGAGCTTTTATTACATCTCCCTGTAGGTACTTTATACCTGGGTACTTTTATTGGGAGGAGTTTATGGGGGACACTAAAATTGTCCTTTAGGGCTAGGCCACACTACTGAGATCTGATGTGGGAGTACGTTGGAAGTCTTGCAGCGCTGCAATCCGCTTATCGGAGAGCATGCCATTTTGGTGTGATTCCATGCGCTGTGATAATGGCAAATTGGCAAAATCACGTGCTCAAGAGGACAACAACGCGCGGTAATGCACATGCTCTTGGCATTATTGAGTAACGTTAATTAGCGCTCAAAACTGGTATGAGAAATTTTGCAACCAATGATTTTGTTTAACAAAATGGCAGCCTTGTGCACATAACAAAGGTAATGTAACAAAATGGCAGCCTTGTGTACATAACAAAGGTAATGTAACAAAATGGCAGCCTTGTGTACATAACAAAGGTAATGTAACAAAATGGCAGCCTTGTGTACATAACAAAGGTAATGTAACAAAATGGCAGCCTTGTGCACATAAAGGTAATATAACAAAAATGGCAGCCTTGTGCACATAAAGGTAATGTAACAAAATGGCAGCCTTGTGACTACAAAGGTAAGTAACAAAATGGCGCTCAGCCTTGTGCACTAAAAGGTAATATACAAAATGGCAGCTTGTGCACATAAAGGTAATAACAAAATGGCGCCTTGTGCACATAAAGGTAATGTAACAAAATGGTCAGCTTGTGCAATAAAGGTAATGTAAACAAAATTGGCAGCTTGCACATAAAAGGTAATATAACAAAATGGCAGCCTTGTGCACATCAAAGGTAATGTAACAAAATGGCAGCCTGTGTGCACATAACAAAGGTAATGTAACAAATGGCAGCCTTGTGCACAATATAAAGGTAATGTACCAAAATGGCAGCCTTGTGCACATAACAAAGTAATGTAACAAAATGGCAGCTTGTGCATAAGTAATTAACAAAATGGCAGCTTGTGCACATAAAGGTAATGTAACAAAATGGCAGCTCTGGGCACATACAAAGGTAATGTAACAAAAATGGCAGCCTTGTGCACATAACAAAGGTAATGTAACAAATGGCAGCCTTGTGTCCATACAAAGGTAGTAATGTAACAAAATGGCAGCCTTGTGCACATAACAAAGGTAATGTAACAAAATGGCAGCCTTGTGCACATAAAGGTAATATAACAAAATGGCAGCTTGTGCACATAAAGGTAATGTAACAAAATGGCAGCCTTGTGCACATAACAAAGGTAATGTAACAAAATGGCAGCCTTGTGCACATAACAAAGGTAATGTAACAAAATGGCAGCCTTGTGTACATAACAAAGGTATAGTAACAAAATGGCAGCCTTGTGTACATAACAAGGTAATGTAACAAAATGGCAGCCTTGTGACATAAAGGTAATTAACAAATGGCAGCCTTGTGCAATAAAGGTAATGTAACAAATGCAGCCTTGTGCACATACAAAGGTAATGTAACAAAATGGCAGCCTTCACGTTGTGCACATAAAGGAATATAACAAAATGGCAGCCTTGTGCACATAAAGTAAGTAACAAAATGGCAGCCTTGTGCACATAACCAAAGGTAATGTAACCAAAATGGCAGCCTTGTGCACATAACAAAGGTAATGTACAAAATGGCAGCCTTGTGCACATAAAGGTAATGTAACAAAATGGAGCCTGTGCATACAAAGGTAATGTAACAAAATGGCAGCCTTGTGCACTAAAGGTAATATAACAAAATGGCAGCCTTGTGCACATAAAGGTAATGTAACAAAATGGCAGCCTTGTGACATAACAAGGTAATGTAACAAAATGGCAGCCTTGTGCACATAAAGGTAATATAACAAAATGGCAGCCTTGTGCACATAAAGGTAATATAACAAAATGGCAGCCTTGTGCACATAAAGGTAATGTAAAAAATGGCAGCCTTGTGCACATAAAGGTAATATAACAAAATGGCAGCCTTGTGCACATAACAAAGGTAATGTACAAAATGGCAGCTTGTGACATAACAAAGAGGTAATGTACAAAATGGCAGCCTTGTGCACATAACAAGGTAATGTACAAAAAAATGGCAGCCTTGTGCACATAAAGGTAATGTAACAAAATGGCAGCCTTGTGCACATAACAAAGGTAATGTAACAAAATGGCAGCCTTGTGCACACAAAGGTAGTAACAAAGCACGGACATAAAGGTAATGTAACAAAATGGCAGCCTGTGTACATAACAAAGTAATGTACCAAAATGGCAGCCTTGTGCCACATAACAAAGGTAATGTAACAAAATGGCAGCCTTGGCCACACAAGGTAATGTACAAAATGGCAGCCTGTGTACATACAAAGGTAATGTAACAAAATGGCAGCCTTGTGCACATAACAAAGGTAATGTAACACAAATGGCAGCCTGTGACATAAAGGTAATATAAAAAATGGGCAGCCTTGACATAAAGGTATATAACAAAATGGCAGCCTGTGCACATAACAAAGGTAATGTAACAAAATGGAGCCTTGTGTACTAACAAGGTAATGTACAAAATGGCAGCCTTGTGTACATAACAAAGGTAATGTAACAAAATGGCAGCCTTGTGCACATAAAGGTAATGTAACAAAATGGCAGCCTTGTGACATAAAGGTAATATAAACAAAATGGCAGCCTTGTGCACATCAAAGGTAATGGAACAAAATGGCAGCCTTGTGCACAAACAAGGTAATGTAAACAAAATGGCAGCCTTGTGCACATACAAAGGTAATGTAACAAAATGGCAGCCTTGTGTACATACAAAAGGTAATGTAACAAAATGGAGCATGTGTAGCACATAAGGGTAATGTAACAAAATGGCAGCCTTGTGCACATAAAGGTAATATAAACAAATGAAAGCCTTGTGACATAAAGGTAATGTACAAAATGGCAGCCTTGTGCACCATAACAAGGTAATGTAACAAAATGGCAGCCTTGTGCACATAAAGGTAATAACAAAAATGGCAGCCTGTGCACATAAAGGTAATGTAACAAATGGCAGCCTTGTGACATAACAAAGGTAAGGTAACAAAATGGCAGCCTTGTGCACATAACAAAGGTAATGTAACAAAAGGCAGCCTTGTGACATTAAAGGTAATGTAACAAATGGCAGCCTTGTGCACATAACAAAGGTAATGTAACAAAATGGCAGCCTTGTGCACATAAAAAAGGTAATGTACAAAATGGCAGCCTTGTGCACATAAAGTGGTAATAACAAAATGGCAGCCTTGTGCACATAAAAGGTAATTAACAAAATGGCAGCTTGTGCACATAAAAGGTAATGAAACAAAATGGCAGCCTTGTGCACTAAAGGTAATATAACAAAATGGCAGCCTTGTGCACATAAAGGTAATGTAACAAAATGGCAGCCTTGTCACATCAAAGGTAATTAACAAAATGGCAGCCTTGTGCACACAAGATTGTGTAACAAAATGGCAGCCTTGTGACATAACAAAGGTAATGTAACAAATGGCAGCCTTGTGCACATAACAAAGGTAATGTAACAAAATGGCAGCCTTGTGCACATAAAGGTAATGTAACAAAATGGCAGCCTTGTGCACATAACAAAGGTAATGTAACAAAATGGCAGCCTTGTGCACACAAAGGTAATGTAACAAAGTGTAGGCATGTGTATAAAAGGTAATGTAAACAAAATGGCAGCTTGTGCACATACAAAGGGAAGTAACAAAATGGCAGCTTGTGCACATAAAAAGGTAATGTAACAAAATGGCAGCTTGTGCACAAAAGGTAATGTACAAAAATGGCAGCCTGTGACATAACAAAGGTACATGTAACAAAATGGCAGGCCTTGTGCACAAACAAAGGTAGTAACACAAATGGCAGCCTTTGCAATAAGGTAATATAACAAAATGGCAGCCTTGTGCACATAAAGGTAATTAACAAAATGGCAGCCCTTGTGCAATTAAAGGTAATGTAACAAAATGGCAGCCTTGTGACATAAAGGTAATTAACAAAATGGCAGCCTTGTGACACAAAGGTAATGTAACAAAATGGCAGCCTTGTGTACATAACAAAGGGGAATGTAACAAAAAATGGCAGCCTTGTGCACATAAAGGTAATATAACAAAATGGCAGCCTTGTGCACATAAAGGTAATGTACACAAATGCAGCCTTGTGCACATAACAAAGGTAAGTAAAAAATGGCAGCCTTGTGCACATTAAAAGGTAATTAACAAAATGGCAGCCTTGTCATAACAAGGTAATGTAACCAAAATGGCAGCCTTGTGTACATAACAAAGGTAATGTAACAAAAATGGCAGCCTTGGTGCACATAAAGGTATATAAACAAAATGCAAGCTTGTGCACATCAAGGTAATGTAACAAAATGGCAGCCTGTGCACATAACAAAGGTAATGTACAAATGGGCAGCCTTGTGCAACAAAAGGTAATGTAACAAAAATGGCGCCTTGTGCACATAAAGGTAATGTAACAAAAATGGCAGCCTTGTGCACATACAAAGGTAATGTAACAAAATGAGCAGTGTGCACATACAAAGGTAATGTAAAAAATGGCAGCCTTGTGCAAATAAAGGTAATGTACAAAATGGCAGCCTGTGTGCCATAACAAAGGTAATGTAACAAAATGGCAGCCTGTGCAAAAAAGGTAATTAAAACAAATGGCAGCCTTGTGCAAATAAAGGTTGTAACAAAAATGGCAGCCTTGTGCACATAACAAAGGTAATGTAAAAAAATGGCAGCCTGTGCACATAAAGGTAATATAACAAAATGGCAGCCTGTGCACATAAAGGTAATTAACAAAATGGCAAGCTTGTGCACATAACAAGGTAATGTAACAAATGGCAGCCTTGTGCACATAAAGGTAATTAACAAAAATGGCAGCCTTGTGCACACAAAGGTAATGTAACAAAATGGCAGCCTTGTGCATAACAAAGGTAATGTAACAAAATGGCAGCCTTGTGACATAACAAAGTAAGTAACAAAATGGCAGCCTGTGCACATAAAAGGTAATGTAACAAAATGGCAGCCTTGTGCACATAACAAGGTAATGTAACAAAATGGCAGCCTTGTGCACAAAAGGTAATGTAACAAAATGGCAGCCTTGTGACATAACAAGGTAATGTAACAAAATGGCAGCCTTGTGCACATAACAAAGGTAATGTAACAAAATGGCAGCCTGTGACATAACAAAGGTAATGTAACAAAATGGCAGCCTTGTGCACACAAAGGTAATGTAACAAATGGCAGCCTTGTGTAATAACAAGGTATAGTAACAAAAGGCAGCCTTGTGCAAATAACAAAGGTAATGTAACAAAATGGCAGCCTTGTGCACATAAAGGTACATATAACAACAAAATGGCAGCCTTGTGCACATAAAGGTAATTAACAAAATGGCAGCCTTGTGCCACATAAAGGTAATGTACAAAATGGCAGCCTTGTGCACACAAAGGTAATGTAACAAAATGGCAGCCTTGTGCACACAAAGGTAATGTAACAAAATGGCAGCCTTGTGCACACAAAGGTAATGTAAGTAGGCATAGAGGACACAGACTTATAGCTGTGATCAAAAAGTAGGTTTTATTCAATGAAACATGTTGTGCGACATCTTTCAAACTCAAGGTCCTTTCTTGTGCGTGAGAAAGGACCTTGAGTCCAAAACATGTCGCACAACATGTTTCATTGAATAAAACCTACTTTTTGATCACAGCTATAAGTCTGTGTCCTCTATGCCTACCTACATTACCTTTGTTATATACAGTATCCGGTTTGGTGGAGACCGTCAGGCGAGCCATAGGCCTTTGTTCTGCTCCTGTGTCTGGGAACTCATACTTGCTGCGTTTTAGCCTTGTGCACATCTCGTTTTTACACGTTCTACCGGTTTTTAAAATAAAAGCACACAAACAAAATGTGCATAGGCGATATGTGGACGTGATGTAGCACAAGTTTTAGAAAAGTGCATAGACACTCTGGGACCTCGTTAGCATCTGGAAAAGGAGCCACGTCCCATATGTTCTCCAGGGTCCACATGTGGCCCTGGACTTTTCAGAAATGAGAGTTTACCTATGAGAAAGTACTGTGATCAGTATCTATATCAAGGCAGAACATGCCTATTGTTAAGGGTGGTAAGGTGGAAGGTATTGCCTTTGGTCATTATGAAGCATGCGTAAATAGTGAATAGAGAACTGCAAGGACACATAGGAAGCTTACAATAAAGGTTTAAACAAAAAGAGACGGTTCATGCTGAATTTTTGCTTATTAACGTCCTGAATGAATTATGCCCAAAGTTCTCTGATTCAGCCTTCCCAGCATCATAGACAAATGATCTCAGAGGTTTGTTTTGAGTCCATTGTAGACCATGGTACCATTGTGATGTTATAACAGGGAAAGAATGAACAGTCCAGCTGTTTTCCAGAGAAGAGGATAAGACTAAATGTGTATGTGTGAGAAGTTGAGCTCTGATCTTCAGGATGGTGTCGGAATGATAAAGGATCAGACACCGATGTTTCCAGCTATGTAGAATTCATCGCTTAGTAAAGCATCAAAGGTCTGATTAGGATGTTGGCAACACCACTGGAACAAATAGAAAACGGCACGTAACAAAATGGTTTGTTATATAAAGATGGATTTGATTTACAAATTTGCGGTGATTTTTTTCCTGATTTTAAATCTGAGATGTAGATTTGGAGAAATTGTCATTTGAAATCACAGCATTTTCAAGGAAATACCTGTCACTCAAACCGGAAAAAATATGTGCCCCACCTTCCCTGACCTCTTACTAAGGCTGGGAACACACGGGGCTATTATTTGTCCCAACCGAGCGTTCGATGCGAGTGAACGATCGGCTGGGACAAATGACTGATGGTCACTGCAGTAGTGGCCACGGACAACAGTGTGCGCGACCGATTGCCGATTTTCTTTTTTTAAATTTCCCATTACCGGAAACTATCATTCTTCCCAACTATCACTGTACCTGTTGTGTTATATCTTCTTTTATTGGATTTTATATATATTTTTTTAAAACAATATCAATAAAACTATCATAGCTTACACGTGATGTACAATAGCTATTCAGAGTTGTATTAAGATAAAATTTGAATAAAACATATGAAAGTTCTAAATAAATGTCCCTCTATAAATGTCTGGAGGTACTGTATTATTCAATTTAACACCTTAGCAATAAAAAGAAAACCCAGTAGGTTTAGCGTGTGAAATACTGATGTATATGTAGTTTGGATGTTGTAACCCAGAGTGGTACAGGAACCCATCCGGACATTGTCTGTTTACATGTTTATTATTATAATTTTAGGAGGGGGAAGTGTACGGGGGGTAGGTAGAGGGAAAAAAGGGTGGGGGGCTCGGAGGAGGTGGTAGAAAGAGAGAGGGGAGAAAAAAGTAGTAGAGAGAGACAGAGATAGATATTAGGTAAGTCTTCAAGTTATGGGCTTACCACAGCTTCCTGAGAGAATGGGGACCCGGGTGTCGCTCATCATCCAAAGCCAATGGGTCCATATTTTATCAAAGGATTTTATTGTCCGTTTCAAAGAATGGGTCATTTGTTGCTAAGGTGTTGATTGGTTGGGGCTGGCTGTTTCCATGACGAGGCAATAGTGCAACATGTTCTTGCACCTATACTGAAAATGAGTTTAGCTTGATGAGGGGGTCTGCCTCTGGGAATTGTTACCAAATAGAGCTATCCAGGGGTCTGGAGTAAGATTGAGCTATAGTATTTCATTAATAAGATGGAAACATTCTGACCAGATTTTCTGTACCTCTCGGCAGGTCCACCAACAGTGCAGAGTGTGTACCACCACATCATATACCATCTGCATAGTATTTTGTAACTTTTCTCTCTGACGATAGTGTTGATGGAACATTTATGCATATTAGTTATAAGGCCTAACCATGCTTCAGGCTTTAAAGTGTTGTTTAGTTTTTCTTCCTAATCTACTATATAAAGCAGAAATTTTGCATGTATGTATGTATGTATGTTAGTATGTACGTATGTATGTATGTATGTTAGTATGTATGTATGTATGTTAGTATGTATGTATGTATGTATGTGCTCACCACACAGCCACACCCCTGAATGACTCAACATATCGGCGACGCCCTCTGAAAGGGCCGTCGCCCATGAAGTCCATTTTGACCAATAAAAATCCTGCACGTCACTTGCAGAGTGTGATTCCCCAATTCAGTAACTCAGATGAAGGGCCTGGGCTCTGTGTGCGCCCGACTTCAACAACATAGACACAGAGTCCACTTAAGTGACACAACAACAGTGTAATGTACAGCTACACAACTCAGAGAGCTGCACACACAGAACAACAGCTTATATAACAGAGAGAACCAGACATTTCCCATAGGGCTAGGTCACACTAACGCAATTCTTTTGTGTTTGCACTCGCGCATGCAATGTTTGCTAACATTGCAATCACGGCAAACACTTGCGATTGCGTGTGCGATTGTGAGTGCGGCGCAGCTTGGCTGTGCCCTTAAGGTCTGTAACACATTACAATTTGCTCCTGGAAGGTTTTAAATATAAACCCTGGAAAGACTGTTACTATTGGTGATATGAATGACATTTATATACAAATATAAACCCTGGAAAGACTATGTTATATCGGAGGTGATATGAATGACATTTATATACAAATATATAACCCTGGAAAGACTATGTTACTATTGGTGATATGAATGACATTTATATACAAATATACACCGCGAAAGACTATGTTACTTTGGTGATATGATTGACATTTATATACAATATAAACCCTGGAAAGACTATGTTACTATTGGTGATATGACCACATTTAGTATACAAATATAAACCCTGGAAAGACTGTGTTACTTGGGGATATGAATGACCATTTATATACAAATTTAAACCTTGGAAAGACTGTGGTTACTATTGGTGATATGAATGACATTTATAACAAATATAAACCCTGGAAAGACTGTGTACTATTGGTGATATGAATGACATTTATATTCAAATATAAACCCTGGAAAGACTATGTTACTATTGGTGATATGAATGAATTTATATACAAATATAAACCCTGGGCAAAGACATGTTACTATTGGTGATATGAATGACTTTATATACAATATAAACCCTGGAAAGACATATGTTACATTTGTGATATGAATGACATTATATACAAATATAAACCCTGGAAAGACTATGTTACTATTGGTGATATGAATGACATTTATATACAAATATAAACCTGCAAAACGTGTTAGCTATGGTGATATGAATGTCATTATATACAATATATAAACCCTGGAAAGACTATGTTACTATTGGTGATATGAATCATATTTTTATACAAATATTACCCTGGAAAGATATGTTATATTGGTGATATGAAGACATTATATACAAATATAAACCCTGCAAAGACTGTGTTACTATTGGTGATATGAATGACATTATATACAAATATTAACACCTGGAAAGACTGTGTTACTATTGGTGATATGAATTACATTTATATACAATATAAACCCTGGAAGGACTGTGTTAATATGGTGATATGAATGTCATTATATACAAATATACACCCTGGAAAGACTAGTTATATTGGTGATATGAATCATATTATATACAATATAACACTGGAAAGACTATGTTACTATTGGTGATATGAATCACATTTATATACAAATATAAAAACTGGAAAGACTGTGTTACTATCGGTGATATGAATGACATTATGATACAAATATAAACCTGGAAAGATATGTTATATTGGTGATATGACCCACATTTATATACAAATATAAACCCTGGAAAGACTGTGTTACTATTGGTGTATGAATGACATTTATATACAAATATAAACCCTGGAAAGACTGTGTTACTATGGTGATATGAATGACATTTATATACAAATATAAACCCTGGAAAGACTATGTTACTATCGGTGATAGAATGACATTTATATACAAATATAAACCCTGGAAAGGACTATGTTACTATCGGTGATATGAATGACATTTATATCAAATAAACACTGGAAAGATATGTTACATCGGTGATATGAATGACATTTATATACAAATATTAACCCTGGAAAGACTATGTTACTTGTGATATGAATGACATTTATATACAAATATAAACCCTGGAAAAGACTATGTTGTATTGGTGATATGAATCACATTATATACAAATTAAACCCTGGAAAGATTAGTTCTATTGGTGATATGAATGACATTTATATACAAATATAAACCTGGAAAGACTATGTTACTATGGTGATATGAATGACATTTATATACAAATATAAACCCTGGAAAGACTATGTTACTATGGTGATATGAATGACATTAATACAAATTAAACCCTGGAAAGACTATGTTACTATGGTGGTATGAATGACATTATATACAATATAAACCCTGGAAAAGACTATGTTACTATTGGTGATATGAATGACATTATTACAAATATAAACCCTGGAAAGACTACATTATATGGTGTATGAATCCCGTTATAACAAATATAAACCCTGGAAAGACTACGTTACTATTGGTGATATGATGACATTTATATACAAATATAAACCCTGGAAAGACTATGTTATATTGGTGAGTTGAATGACATTTATATACAATAAAACCCTGGAAAGACTATGTTACTATGGTGATATGACCCATTTATAACAAATATAAACTGGAAAGACTTGTACTATTGGTGTATGAATGACATTATATACAAATATAAACCCTGGAAAGACTGTGTTACTATTGGTGATATGAATGACATTATATACAATATAAACCCTGGAAAGAATTTATATATGGTGATATGAATGACATTTAATACAAATATAAACCCTGGAAAGACATGTTACTATCGGTGATATGAATGACCTTTATATACCCATATATAACCCTGGAAAGACTATGTTACTATCGGTGATATGAATGACATTTATATACAAATATTAACCCTGGAAAGACTATGTTACTATTGGTGGTATGAATGACATTTATATACAAATATAAACCCTGGAAAGACTATGTTATATTGGTGATATGAATGACATTTATATACAAATATAAACCCGGAAAGACTATGTTACTATTGGTGATATGACCCACATTTATATACAAATATAAACCTGGAAAGACTGTGTTACTATGGTGATATGAATGACATTTATATACAATATAAACCCTGGAAGACTGTGTTACTATTGGTGATATGAATGACATTTATACAAATATAAACCCTGGAAAGACTATGTTACTTGGTGATATGAATGACATTTATATACAAATATAAACCCTGGAAAGACTATGTTACTATCGGTGATATGAATGACATTTATATACCAATATAAACCCTGGAAAGACTATGTTACTATCGGTGATATGAATGACATTTATATACAAATATTAACCCTGGAAAGACTATGTTACTATCGGGAATGAATGACATTTATATACAAATATAAACCCTGGAAAGACTATGTTGCTATTGGTGATATGAATACACATTATATACAAATATAAACCCTGGAAAGATTATGTTACTATTGGTGTGATTGATGACATTTATTTACAAATATAAACCCTGGAAAGACTATGTTACTATTGGTGATATGAATGACATTTATATACAAATATAAACCCTGGAAAGACTATGTTACTATGGTGATATGAAGCATTTACATACAAATGTAAACCTGGAAAGACTATGTTACTTGGTGGATGAATGACAATTATTAACAAATATAAAACCCTGGAAAGACTATGTTACTATTGGTGATATGAATGACATTTATATACAAATATAAACCTGGAAAGACTACATATTATTGGTGATATGAATCCCATTTATATACAAATATAAACCCTGGAAAGACTACGTTACTATGGTGATATGAATGACATTTATATACAAATATAAACCCTGGAAAGACTATGTTACTATTGGTGATATGACCCACATTTATATACAAATATAAACCCTGTATATATATAAATACCCTGGAAAGACTATGTTGCTATTGGTGATATGAATCACATTTATATACAAATATAAACCCTGGAAAGATTATGTTACTATTGGTGATATGAATCACATTTATATACAAATATAAACCCTGGAAAGACTATGTTACTATTGGTGATATGAATGACATTTATATACAAATATAAACCTGGAAAGACTATGTTACTATTGGTGATATGAATGACATTTACATACAAATGTAAACCCTGGAAAGACTATGTTACTATTGGTGGTATTGAATGACATTATATACAAATATAAAACCTGGGAAAGACTATGTACTATTGGTGATATGAATGACATTTATATACAAATATAAACCCTGGAAAGACTATGTACTATTGGTGATATGAATGACATTTATATAAAAATATAAACCCTGGAAAGAATACATTATATTGGTGATATGAATCCCATTATATACAAAAAATAAACCCTGGAAAGACTCGTTTACTATGGTGATATGAATGACATTATATACAAATATAAACCTTGGAAAGACTATGTTACTATTGGTGATATGACCCACATTTATATACAAATATAAACCCTGGAAAGACTGTGTTACTATTGGTGATATGAATGACATTTATATACAAATATAAACCTGGAAAGACTGTGTACTATTGGTGATATGAATGACTTTATATACAAATATAACCCTGGAAAGACTGTGTTACTATTGGTGATATGAATGACATTTATATACAAATATAACCCTGGAAAGACTATGTTTATATTGGTGATATGAATGACATTTATATACAATGTAAACCTGGAAAGACTATGTTACTAATGTATCTGTGTATTCAATTAGATCAACTGGACTTGAATGTAGTTCTTGAAGACGTTCTTAAAATACATTTAGTTCTTGAACACATTTCAAGTCCAGTTGATCTAATTGAATACAACAGATACCATGACCTGATGATGAATGAGAACCTTCACAAGCATATGTTACTAATGGGATAGAATGACATTATATACAAAATAAGCCTTGGAAAGACTGTGTTACTATGGTGATATGAATGACATTATATACAAATATAAAACCTGGAAAGACTATGTTACTATGGTGATATGAATTACTTATAAAAATATAAACTGGAAAGGACTATGTTACTATTGGTGATATGAATGACATTATATACAAATATAAACCCGGAAAGACATGTTACTATGGTGATGATGAAATTATATACAAATATAAACCCTGGAAAGACTATGTTACTATTGGTGATATGAATGACATTTATATACAAATATAAAACCTGGAAAGACTATGGTACTATTGGTGATATGACCCACATTTATATACAAATATAAACCCTGTATATAATAAATACCTGGAAAGACTATGTTGCTATTGGTGATATGAATCACATTTATATACAAATATAAACCCTGGAAAGATTTGTTACTTTGGTGATATGAATCACATTTATATACAAATATAAACCCTGGAAAGACTATGTTACTATTGGTGATATGAATCCCATTTATATACAAATATAAACCCTGGAAAGACTACGTTACTAATGGTGATATGAATGACATTTATATACAAATATAAACCTTGGAAAGACTATGTTACTATTGGTGATATGACCCACATTTATATACAAATATAAACCCTGGAAAGACTGTGTTACTATTGGTGATATGAATGACATTTATATACAAATATAAAACCTTGGAAAGACTGTGTACTATTGGTGATATGAATGACATTTATATACAAATATAAACCCTGGAAAGACTGTGTTACTATTGGTGATATGAATGACATTTATATACAAATATAAACCCTGGAAAGACTATGTTACTATTGGTGATATGAATGACATTTATATACAAATGTAAACCCTGGAAAGACTATGTTACTAATGTATCTGTTGTATTCATTAGATCAACTGGACTTGAAATGTGTTCTTGAAGACGTTCTTAAACTACATTTAGTTCTTGAACTACATTTCAAGTCCAGTTGATCTAATTGAATACAACAGATATACCATGACCTGGATGAATGAGAAACCTTACAACGACATTAATGTTACTTAATGGTGAATTGATATGAATGACATTTATACACAATATATAAACCTGGAAAGACTGTGTTACTATTGTTATGAATGACATTATATACAAATATAACCCTGGAAAGACTATGTTACTATTGTGTGATATGAATGGACATTTATATATCAAATATAATAAACCCTGGAAAAGACTATGTATATTGGTGATATGAATGACATTTATATACAAATATAAACCCTGGAAAGACTAGTTTACTATTGGTGATATGAATGACATTTATATACAAATATTAAACCTGGAAAGACTATGTTACTATGGTGATATGAATGACATTTATACAAATATAAACCCTGGAAAGACTATGTTACTATTGGTGATAGAATCACATTATATACAAATATAAACCTGGAAAGACTATGTACTATTGGTGATAGAATGACATTTATATACAAATTTAAACCCTGGAAAGACTATGTTACTATGGTGATATGAATGACATTTATATACAAATGTAAACCCTGGAAAGACTATGTTACTATTGGTGATATGAATCACATTTATATACAAATATAAACCCTGGAAAGACTATGTTACTATTGGTGATATGAATGACATTTATATACAAATATAAACCCTGGAAAGACTATGTTACTATTGGTGATATGAACCACATTTGTGGATATTGTCATGCTAAAAAATTTAAAGCAGATTTTCCTGGAATGTGACCATGCCCCCAGATATTGCTGTCATGGTCACTCCCCCAAACATCACGGTCACGCTTATACGCAAACCATCAAGGCCACGCCCCCAAAGATAACAGCCATGCCCCCAAATGTTGTCACGCTACCAGATATTGTGGTCACTCCCTAAAACATTATGGTCCGCCCCCATACATCATGGCCACAGGTCTGTTCCCGACTCATACCCATATACACAAACATCCTGTCCATGCCCCCCAAACATCACAGGCACATCTCCAAACACCACACCCACACCCCTAAATTGCATGGCCATGCCCACGCTTTGAAACAACATGGCCATGCCCCCAAATATCGCGACCACCAAATGTCACGTCCAAGCCTCCTGGACACCACAACATCACTGACACGACCCAAATCTGATTGGTCAGAACAAAATTAGCATAATTTTAAATGATAAGAACTTTTATTGAATCTACCTGATAGTGTCTAATTGGAAAATCTATGGTTGGCCATAAGTAAAGTTGTGAAATTATTCATGGGCCTGATTTGAGGCATATTTTCTTGAAGGGTGTTGAGTGTCGGTTTGGACATTCCGTCCAGACATTTTGAAAAATAATGGCCTATTTGTGAGAATCTGAACAATACTGCATGGGGAAACGTTAATATTAATTGTGCAGTTGTCCACGACATAATTTGGATGACTGTGTGTAAGTGTGTGAGATAAGTGTTTTTTTGATAAGCCAGTATAAACATTGATTTGTTTGCTGGCCTGGTGAGAAGTCTGGGTTATAGAATATAGGAGTCATAGGAGAAGGGTTTCATACCAGTTTATATTGGGTGGTGTATTTATGCCAGTTAGAAATGGTTTGTTTTAAATAGGGATTGTTTTTGCAGGTGGGCAGGGTAAGTTTTTTTTGCTTGGTCCACAGGAGATTGGAGAGGGATACAGGGATATCAGATTTGATTCTAGTTGAAGCCAGTGGGGTGGGGTCAGTTGTGTTCCATACTGCAGTCTGGGCAAGTCTGGCTGCAAAGTAATAATGTTGAAAAGAGGGTAGGGCAACTCCCCCTAGTGATCTAGGTCATTGGAGAGTTGATGCTGCTATTCTCGTTTTTTTGTGGTTCCACACAAATTTGTGGGATGCTGTTTGTAAAGATTTGAATTTGTCGCGTGGAATCAAGATAGGTAATGCCCGAAAGAGATAGAGGATTCGGATTCATCATTTGACCTGAGTAGATTCTTCCAAAAAGGGATATATTATATGAGGCCCATTGGTTTAATTGAAATTTTAAGATTTGGACATGAGGGGTCAGGACATACCTATAATTCTAGATATTTAAAGGATTGGTTGTTCTATCGGAATAGGAAGTTAATTTTAATTAGTTTGGTTATATAAATGGGTATACACAATGGGAGGGAAATCGATTTCTTGTGGTTGATTTTGAAGCCTGATAGAGTACTGAATTCCTCAATAGTCTGGAATGCGTGAGGATGTATGAGGATGTTTTAGGGTGAGGAGAGCATCATCGGTGAAGAGAGCGATCTTATATTTATCTTATCCAATGTTTATTAACAATATACCATATATATACTTGAGTATAAGTCGATCCGAGTATAAGCCGAGGTACCTATTTTTACCTGAAAAATTTATAAAAACTGATTGACTCGAGTATAAGCTGAGGGTAGAAATTATGACCACTACTGCCTTCTGATTCAGTATTGCTTTGTGGCTTAAGTTGCCCTTTAAGTGGACAGCAGAATTCCCATACATTAATCCCATACCGTTAATAAGCCAAATCCAGTACCAGTAACCCCCAATTCCTTGGCACTCCAAATGTTCGGAAACTACAACTCCCAGCATGCTTGTTGCTGGGAGTTGCAGTTTCTAAACATGTGGGAGTGCAAGGGTCATTAACTTTAATTAACTTACCATCATTTACAATTCTCCTGACCCCCATATAGTAAAGTGAACTCTGACCCCCATATAGTAAAGGGCACTCTGACCCCATATAGTAAAGGGCACTCTGACCCCCATATAGTAAAGGGCACTCTGACCCCATATAATAAAGGGCACTCTGACCCCATTAGTAAAGGCACCTGACACCCTATACCGTATATACTCGAGTATAAACCGAGTTTTTCGGTTTATACTCGAGTCAGTACCTTACCTAGCATCCCGGCAGCTGCACGATCTTTCTGTACTGGCGCGCCGGCCTGACGTCACTGCCCGGCGCCAAGCCCGGCGCCGGGCAGTGCGTCAGCCCGGCGCGCCATACACAGAAAGATCGCGCGGCTGCCGGAATGCTCAGGATACCGCACCTTACCTGCAAGATGGATACCGCACCTTACCTGCAATGCTCAGGATACCGCACCTACCTTGGATGGAGGAGAGCCCACAGGGAGAAAGAACGAGCCCACAGGAAAGAGACAGGTACAACTGAACTGGGTGGGAGGTGAAGGGGGCATTCAAGATGTTTGGGAACTACAACTCCCAGCATGCTTTATTAGCTGGGAGTTGTTGTTTCCAAACATCTTGAATGCCAAGTGAGGGTGGCATTCAAATGTTTGGAAACTACAACTCCCAGCTAATAAAGCATGCTGGGAGTTGTAGTTTCCAAACATCTTGAATGCCACCCTCACTTGGCATTCAAGATGTTTGAAACTACAACTCCCAGCTAATAAAGCATGCTGAGTTGTAGTTCCCAAACATCTTGAATGCCAAGTGAGGGTGGCATTCAAGATGTTTGGAAACTACAACTCCCAGCATGCTTTATTAGCTGGGAGTTGTAGTTTCCAAATATCTTGAATGCCAAGTTTCTACCCTCGGTTTAAACTCGAGTCAACAACGTTTATTAGGATTTTTAGGTGAAATTGGGTACCTCGGTTTATACTCGGGTCGGTTTATACTCGAGTATATATGGTAGTAAAGGGCACTCTGAAACCAATATAGTAAAGGGCCCTCTGACCCCCATATAGTAAAGGGCCCTCTGACCCCCATATAGTAAAGGGCCCTCTGACCCCCATATAGTAAAGGACTCTCTTATCCCAATAGTTAAAAATGTCACCCGAGAGTTGTAGTTTCAAGCAGTCATTTGCACTAAACTAGCAAACTGAGGAGACCCATCAGATTTACAGCATCCAGATGAGCAGTGACACTGCTGAGTGAGTCCAGCAGCCAGACTACAGGAAGCAGGAAGTGTAAAGGCAGATCAGCTCCTGTAATTTTCTATGCAGGTTACTGGTTACCATGTGCAATTGCAGAATTTGGATCTAAATTAGGACTTGACCCGAGTATAAATCGAGGTTAGGTTTTCAGGCTAACTTTAAAGCCTTAAAAATTCGACTTATACTCGAGTATATACGGTTAATGGGTGATCTCTAATTCTAGCTGCCAATGGTTCGATACAGAGTTCAACCAGAAGGGGTGAAAGGGGGCATCCCTGTCTTGTGCCATTTAAGACAGAAAATCTATGTGATTGGTATCCCATATTACTAATTACTGCTGGTGGTGAAGAGTACATGCTGAAGACAGCTGAGTGAAAAGAGCATGAGATTCCAAATCTTTTAAGAACTTCGGACATATAGGGCCAGGATACCCTGTCAAAAGTTTTTGCCGTATTTAAAGATAGTGTGATCATTGGGGTTGAGTAGTGTAGTGGAGCTGTTGTATTATTCTCCTAATGTTGGCTGTGGTTTTCCTACTGTAGATAAACCCTGTCTGGTCTCCGTGAATTAAGCGAATTAGAAGATTGTGAAGTCTATGTGCTAGTATTTTGGTGAAGATTTTGATATCAGTGTTTATCAGGGAGATTGGCCTATAATTTGTGCGTATGTCTGGGTTTTTACCTGATGAAGGGAGGACCACTATATTGGCCTGGAGCATGTTTGGGTGAAAATTGGCTGTGCTTGCCAGGATTGTGTTGAATAGAGTTGACATATGGGGGAGAAGTGTTGGTAGAAGGGATTTATAATTGTCAGTCGAGAATCCGTCAGGGCCGGGAGCTTTTACTGTTATGAGGTATTTCACAGCTTCTTTTATTTTGAATGTTGAAATTGGCTCTTTCAGGGTTAAGGCATCAGTTGCGTATATATAGTTGGTAGGCCTGATCTGACCAGATGATGGTTGAGTAGTATCGAATAGGGAGGGAAGCAATGCAAGTAGGAGGAAGTGATTCCTGTATATAGATCGTATGGTGAGTAGGAGTATTCTTTAGCTGATTTTTACAATTCTCGCCATGTGTCCCTTATATTAATATATAAAATGGTTGGAGAGGTTTAGCTGAGGTGGTAGAGGTGGATGGTTTGGATCGGTCCGACCTGTTTAGTGTAACGTTCATGTCTCCACCTACTATGAGATGGCTCAAGAGTTTTTTCGAGAGTATGGTATAATTTACTTTGGGAAGTATTTTGAGCATAAATATTGACTAATTTGAATTTGGTGTTGCTAATATGTCCTGCGGAGATTGTGAAGTGACCTCTGAAAGTAGGATTGTCGTTATGCGCTGGTGGAATACCATGTGTTTTGGTCGAGTTAGAGGCTAAAATGTAGTGTGGGAAATTTCTGCTTTAGAGTTTTGGTTCCTGATTGCAAAGGAAATCGGTTTCCTGCAAGAAAACTACATCTGCCTTGGAGCTGAGAGGTATTTATAAGCCATTCTACGTTTCTTGGGACAGTTAAATCCCATGTGGCCATAGTTAAAAAAAGTTTGCGATATCAACGTTTTTCGTTAGTGTACAACCACGGGTATAAATGTAAGTAAATGTACAGTCAAGATTGTACGAACGTTTGTCTGTAGAATACCACGCAGTAGTAAAATACCGCAAAGGTATTCCATGGGCTGTTTTTAGGCATAGGCCACCTAGACAAAGAACTAGGACGCCTATGTTCAACCAAGGCGCCTATTCTTCTCCCTAGCATCTCCCTGTCGGCTTTTACTTTCAGTTTCAGAACTGCTCTCCTTGTTCTGCTGTAACTTGTAACATTGTAGTGAGTAAGAGACCCTGAACTCACTGAAGGTGAAGGAAGGAGGGGGGAGGATGAGCTCAGCTAATAGTACTGAGGAGAACAGTTCTAAAATGTCAGGTAAAAGCTGCTGCAGACTTTATAACAGTGACCCTGTGACTAGCAGCCATGAGATCCCTATCCCTGCCTCTTTCTTCCTTCCATCCAACTCTCCAATTAGAACTTAGAGTGGGTGAGGAGTGAACAATTCAATGGAGGAGACATGGAAAGCAGGTACATACTGTATATCATGTCAATGCTGGCAGCTGGAAGGTAATACTCTGCTAGCACTGAAAGTATTAATGGCAATAATCTGGGAAAGTGCCAGCACTAAATGTATTAATAGGAAAGTATGTTGGCATTAAAGGGTTAATGGTAATACTCTGCTGGCACTGTAAGAGTTAATGACAATAATATGGTGAAGTCTGCTGGCACTGAAGGGTTAATGGCAATACCCTGGAAAGTGCTGGCACTGAAATTATTAATGCCAATACTCTTGGAAAATCTGCTGGCACTGAAAGAGTTAAACATCTCAGATCTCACCAAATTTCTCTGTTCTGCCCTACCCGACTGGAAACACTTTCTGGGAAGAACACTGGTGCCACATACAGCACATCCACTAAAATGGCTAGAAATGGCCCTGCCATGGCGGATCGTAAATCTGCGTTCGCTATCGTACATCCATGGTCGATATCGTAGATTTATTATAGGGTACCTAAATTTACGATCCCTGGAACAATCATTAAAGGCATGTTATTCTCTAAGGCCAAGCATTCATATGATTAAAGACATGGGGGGCGTATGAAACGCGTTAGGCTACAACCGAGATCACTGAAAAAGTGAACTATTCCTTTAATGCATTGATTGAAGAATTAGAGGTAAAGGAGCTATGTCTTACCTTACGTTCTTCAATCAATTGTACAGGAGCCAGGAACGAAGGTGAACATACCTTGCGATCCACTGCTGGCTGAAGTGACAGGTCCCTTTACCTCCCGTTCTTTAATCAATGCATGAACTATTCCTTTAATAACCCCAAAATGGCTTAACCCCTTGGTGAGCTGGACTATTGAATTGAAATGTCAATGAGGCCCCTTCTGAATTCATTTTATTTTTAGTTCTTCGGTGACTCATTACTGCTCAGTGGAGTAAATTTATTTCCTAGATGTGTTGCTGTGTTGTTTATCTCAGACACCGGGAGATGCGTCCGCAATACGAAAAAAATCTAATTGCTTCTCTCGTCCTTTGATAGATAGATACATTGTGGGAAGGGTGAAGCCCCAGAGAGGATAAAAATGTTTCTTTTAAAATGATTCACTTTTTTTTTCTTTCCTGCTGCTTGATTTGCCGCTTGCGGAATCTTGGGACGAGGGTTGGACGCAGTGGAGGCTTTTAAGAATTTTGCCCAAGGCAAGGAGGAGGGTTAAGTCGAAAATAACTTAAGTGCTTTCGGGATGAAATGTTTCTCCTCTTATTATCTTTTATTTTTTTTTTTCTCTTTATGTTGTGAAAATTGAGGGCATTGTGGTCGATGACATAAGCTGAAAAGAAAAAAAGAGATTGCGTTGTTCACTTTTCATGTAACGCGGCGCTCTGCTACATTAAAGGGGAAGTTAAAATATACAATAGCGTTCAGTGGTTGGAGTTAGTCCTTGGATGACCTTACTCACAAAACAAGAAAAGTTAAAATGACTTGGCAGCCTGTGAAGAACATGAACCAAACATTTTTCTTTTTCTTTCTTTTTCAGGAAGAATTCTGTAATGCCTTTTTTTTTAACGAAAGAAATATTTTATAAATACCATATTGTCTAAAAGTTTTAGGCAGGTGCAGAAAAAATGCTGTAAAGCTCCATACACACTATAAATTTCCCTCGGGCAAAACACCAGAGGGCCGATCGTACGTATATATTCATTAATTGATCCGTCCTGGTGCCCACCCAATCATTTGCAATTCTCCCAAATAATAATTGTGTGGGCTGGGAATGAGGGCATCTTATATTTACTAGTCCGTGTGGGCTGGGCATGAGGGCATCTTATATTTACTAGTCTGTGTGGGCTGGGCATGGGGGCATCTGATATTTACTAGTCTGTGTGGGCTGGGCATGAGGGCATCTGATATTTACTAGTCTGTGTGGGCTGGGCATGGGGGCATCTTATATTTACTAGTCTGTGTCTGCTGGGCATGAGGGCATCTTATATTTACTAGTCTATGTGGGCTAGGCATGGGGGCATCTTATATTTGCTAGTCTGTGTGGGCTAGGCATGAGGGCATCTTATATTTACCAGTCTGTGTGGGCTAGGCATGGGGACATCTTATATTTACTAGTCTGTGTGGGCTGGGCATAGGAACATCTTATATTTACCATTCTGTGTGGGCGGGGCATCTTATATGTACCAGTATCTGTGAGCTGGGCATGAGGGCATCTTATTTTTACCAGTCTTTGTGAGATGGGCATGAGGGCATCTTATATTTACTAGTCTGGGTAGACTGCAACTTATATTTACAATTTTTTGTGAGAATCTTTTATTTACCAGTCTGTGTTGTGGACATTTATATTTACCAGTTCACCAGCCAGTGTTAAGACAGCACTCCAGTTTAACAAACTATAGCATACATTGTAAGTGAGCGTGGATGATGTTGGGACCTGTCAGAGGAAGCAGTGGAGGAGCACGGTTACGGGTAAGTTTCTTATTTTCCCTCCTGGCTCCTGATGGTTTGATTAAAAACGGAAGGTAATTAAACTGAAAATTGCTATGTGCATTTTATGAGTTGAAATACTCTTTAAGTCAGCCCTTCAGTTCACCAGCCACTTTTAGGTCAGCCCTCCAGTTCAGCAGCTAGTGTAAAGATGCATACATGCATGTTTTAAATGCATGGCTGTTTGGGACAACAATCGTACCGTGTATGGGGGTGGAAACAGCCGTTAGGTCGGGGGTTGTGGCCTGATCTGTCTCTATAAGCCACGCCACCTTTCTGCACCCCAGCAAGAAGATACTTGGGAGGCTTTTAATATTTGTTTCAGGTGACAAAATGTCTAGGAACACCCCTGAGTTTTACTATGCATGTAGGCTTCCAATGTCTCTTCATGTAATCCAAGACACATCTGATGGTATTGAGATCAGGGCTCTGTGTGGTCCATTCCATCACTTCCAAGACTTCTTGTGCTTCTTTACACTGATGATAGTTCTTAATCACATCAGCTGTATGTTTGAGGTCTTTATTCTCCTGCAGAAAAATACATTTTGGGACAGTCTGAGGCCTCCCTCATGTTATTGCATGCTGGTTAAGTATCTGGTGGTATTTCTTAGCACTGAGGACATAAGATTTACTTCAGAGACATCCACAACATCCAGTTCAGCTAATTTTCTTCTTGCTAACAGTGGGCAATGTATTAACCCTTTTTAAATTTTATGTGCCCTCCAATCCCTGGCCTGCAAATTGAGCTGCCTGCAAAACACGGTCTCTCTGTATTTCTTATAAATAGATGCAAAAAGATACAAGCCATGCGTTCTAAGAAACAGAGGCCCATACTAAAACACACTTGCACCTATTCATTCCATTGTATTTGCACATTGTATCTGATTTTAAGCTCTACGGGACAGGGACCTCCTTTCCTCTTGTGGGAAAGCACTATATTTATATGATTTATATATTTATGTACTGAACTATGTATTTGATCCCCTTGTATGACTTTATTGTATTTTGTTACTGTACAGCGCTGCGTCCCCAAGTGGCACTATATAAATAAACTATACATACTTATAAACACATCCACAGGTTACAGAGCTTGGCACACTGCTATGATCTCATGTAATGGACCTAAAACCAGAGAGAGTGGATATGGTTATGGGGAAAAGACAATCTTCTTAGGTTAGAGGAAGGTGTTTCAGTGCAGAGAATACATAATGCCCTTTACACTATGTAACATTATATAGTATATAGACATTTATACATCCAATATCTTTTTAAATTAAAAATAAAGCCCATTATACAAGTGTCAGTGACCTTGTAAATTGCTGCATGGTCAAATTAAGATAACAGGAGGTCTTTTGGATAGATAAACTTGATATTATATTATTGCCTAGAGGTTTGAATAAAGAATTTGATCTACATGATCTATTATGTATTATTGTACATATATATGTGATAAATCAATCAGGGGCATAACCCGCGAGATTGGAGGCCATTCCCTAACCGAGGTCCACAATCAGCTGTTTTTTAACATACGTGCGATCAGCTGTTTAAAATCTGGAAAATGGGGTGAACATAATGTAAAGAGTTTTTTAGCCAACACCTCAAGATAATGTTTCAGATTAACGTCCAATCTGTGACAATTGCTAACGTGTGGTGTAGTCACCCTTAAGCAAGCCATACAATTTAGATTGCTGCATGATGGTGCAATGGACAGTCGATCGGAAGTAGTAAGCAAACTGCACCACCCAGCACCATTTATCTTGAGTTGCCTTTGGTGATCAATTTCCCGACAGGTCTGATCATCTTTCATTCAACAGAATGGTCGATGTTACCAGGCAGTCTATCGCATGGATACCACAAAAGGGTTGATTTATTTCACAGCCTTGACTGATTGCATGGATGGAGGGGCCAGCGTAACTACCACCCCCGCCACAAGCCCATAACCTCCACAATCAGCTGTTTTTAACCAGCTGACCGTTGTGTAAGCATGAAACATACGTGCGATCAGCTGTTTATATGACCGGACCCAAACTTCTGGAACCGAACTGAAAGTTCAGCTGATCAGCGTATGTTTCATTCATGCGCTTGATCAGCTGGCTAAAAAATGTCTGTGATTAGCTGAGAGGCGGCCATGGAGAATGGCAAGAGAACCAAGGGCTGTAAGTATGATTTGGCTTCTTTTTTTTAAAGAACTAACGCTGCGGTTGGGCGTGGGAGGGGGGGGCTACCTTATATTAAAAGGTTTTTAGCTACGAATTTGGGTGGGCGTGGATGGATCCGGATAATGGAAGGAAGGAGAAAGGGCTCCCCTGTGCATGTCACGCTACCTCCTGGAGGCTACAGAAGAGGCAGCTCCTACTCCTCAGTTTCCTGGACTTTGGACAAGCACTGCAGGAGAACCATAAGGAGCAGAGATGTAAGGTAAATATTTTTTTAAGCTTCACAGTGGGGCCAATAGTGGGTTAAATTTTAGGTTTGGGGGTGGACATGCCCTTTAAGAATCTGGTTAGTAATGCAGGTAATAAAGTGCAAAATATATCCGTTAGGGTTGGGTGCAGGTAAGTGACAGTTGACCAGTTTTTCGTTTTAAGAGTAAACATGCCCCTAAATGAGTTTAACAGCCCGGTTTAGACCATAATCTGCAAAGATTAAATAAATAACCACATTGCTCCTTCCCAGAATTAGCGTGAACTGAAATAATTGTTTCCTAGAAATAAAAGTCTGGAGCGGACGAAATGAAAGTCAAATTATAGCTGTGGGCTTCATTGTCTGAACTGATTTTTCTACAGACTTGTACATAATTGGTCATTTCTTTCAACATGTGTTCCGGCCCATAAAAGGAAATGAAAAGTCTTGACTCAATTTGTTTGCAGATTAAATAAATAATGTTCTTGACTGCCACACGATGCTCAATCTGTGACTAACATTTCATTGGGGGCCTAGTTGTCTAAAAACCCCAAGCCTGGCTATCCCTACCACTCCTGTAATGTGTACACCGGCTGAATGGTTCAGAGATTAGTTGGTACAGAGTCTGTAACTCAGCCAGATAGAGAAGAGTCAAATTGGAACCTTGACATGCTCCACGCATGATATCGCCCAATCTTCTAATCTAATTAGCAGTAGATTGCTCCTAAATGAGTCCGGATTATTCCAGGCGAATAGAGATTTAGGGGCATATTTATAAAGGATTGTCTTTTTCGCCAAATAATTAGCGCAGTACATCGCAGCGAAAATAGCGCCATTTGGGGCTTCGTTTCGCCTTATTTATAAAAAAGCGAAAAAAACACGGCTGAAAAAGGCGGGCGCGATAAAGAGCGAAAAGTATTAACCATTCAAAACCAGAAAAGCCCACTAGAAAATGATGTCGAGTTCAAAATGGCCACCTCACATTTACCAAGAAGTCAGCCATGTCTTATTTAGTCAATCTTCTTAGAATTTCTCAATTGGAATACAATTTTCTTTTGCACTGCACATTCGCCTTTCTAATGCGCGATCGCTTTTCCAAGGCATATTACTGTATAATGCGCGGTCGCCTTTCTAATGTGCGTTCGCCTTTTCAAGGCATATTACAGTATAATGTGCGGTCGCCATTCTAATGCGCGATCGCCTTTTCAAGGCATATTACAGTATAATGCGCGGTCGCCTTTCTAATGTGCGT
The DNA here is from genome assembly GCA_019447015.1 of Hymenochirus boettgeri. Lineage (NCBI taxonomy): Eukaryota > Metazoa > Chordata > Amphibia > Anura > Pipidae > Hymenochirus > Hymenochirus boettgeri. Next base: position 24,177,759 of record CM033469.1, read on the forward strand.
TCGCCTTTTCAAGGCATATTACAGTATAATGCGCGGTCGCCTTTCTAATGTGCGTTTGCCTTTCCAAGGCATATTACAGTATAATGCGCGGTCGCCTTTCTAATGTGCGTTCGCCTTTTCAAGGCATATTACAGTATAATGCGCGGTCGCCGTTCTAATGCGCATTCGCTTTTCCAAGGCATATTACATTCTAGTGCGCAGACAGGCTCCAAACATGCCTTTTCGCTCAAACAATGACTTTTCACCACCTTCAGGGTCGCGCTAATCTTTCGCTCTTTTTAACGCCAAAACCACTTTTGGCTCTTTTATAAATCGCGTTATGTCTTTTCGCTAAAATTACCATTGCGATGTATGGTGAAGAAAGGCGAAAAGGGGTTTTAGCGATAGCGCGCGGAAACGGTTTCGCCATTCGTTAACGCTACCTTTATAAATAGCGTTAACTGTCTTTTTGGCGAAAAACCATGCGAAAAGCGAACGCGAAAACTTTTCGCCACTTTTCGCTCTTTTATAAATATGCCCCTTAGTAGCATTGCTTTTGAAGTGGGGGGGGCTTCAGTCTTGCCGTTAATGTAATATTCCTCTACAGGGTTTTTTCCAAAAGGACAACAATGTTCCCCGAGCAAACACAAAAAAAATTAGCTAATTCTCTCACTGTACCAAGTGAAAGTACCAAGAGGTCTCTTTAGAAAACATCCCACACACCATCTTAGCAATTAGACTGTGCATAATGGCAAGAGCGTTAACAATTAATCTCTGTGATATTTAAAATCTACTTTGGGGATGAGTTGTCATGGAGTTAAAAATTGATCTCGGAGCTCCAGCGACAATTTTTGTTTTGTGTTTCAAACAATAGAAATAAATCTCACCCCCAACCACCTGCACAGAGAGAAATGGTTTGGACCAAGAGCTTAATAAGCAGCTATAATATAAAGTTTCATCCAAATGACGCAGTGTGGGTCATTGTGCTTAGAGGTTGGCATTTGAGGCGTTGCTGTGGTAATATCAATGGTGCGACGAGACCGGCTTTATTTGTGAATTGTTTCTATGGACACACACAAAAATGATAAATAATTCTGCTTATTAAAGGAGAAAACTGAACAATTGTAAAATAACTTGGACTGTGGCTTTTAGGAGGTAAAAACTGGGGTGATTATTGGGGAACCAAAGTTCTTTTTTTAACATATCAACTCAATGTAAAGATCCTAGCAGGCCTGCAGTGTGATGCCCTTAGAGGTGTAAAAAACATGGAGACATTTTTAGAATGAAACACAATAAATCGTATTTTTGTTTGTTTGTCTTCTAAATTGTTTGATGCTTTTTACTTGCATATTCGATAATTCGATATTTACTCACGTATTGGTATAATAGACATTTTACTCGCATATTCGATAATTCGATATTTACTCGCGTATTGGTATAATAGACATTTTACTCGCATATTCGATAATTCGATATTTACTCGCGTATTGGTATAATAGACATTTACTCGCATATTCGATAATTCGATATTTACTCGCGTATTGGTATAATAGACATTTTACTCGCATATTCGATAATTCGATATTTACTCGCGTATTGGTATAATAGACAGTACTCGTATCGATATTCGATATTTACTCGCGTATTGGTATAATAGACATTTTACTCACATATTCGATAATTCGATATTTACTCGCGTATTGGTATAATAGACATTTTACTCGCATATTCGTTTATTCGATATTTACTCGCGTATTGGTATATATAGACATTTTACTCACATATTCGATAATTCGATATTTACTCGCGTATTGGTATAATAGACATTTTACTCACATATTCGATAATTCGATATTTACTCGCGTATTGGTATAATAGACATTTTACTCGCATATTCGATAATTCGATATTTACTCGCGTATTGGTATAATAGACATTTTACTTGCATATTCGATAATTCGATATTTACTCGCGTATTGGTATAATAATAGACATTTTAGCTGTTAGTGCTAGTGGGTGGTTACTTAATTGATAGGGGGGTCTCTCCTCCTTGTTCTTTTTCCCCCAGCACCGTCCTTAATTGGACTGACGGCTGCTCACTAATATTTAGCGGTGATCACTCCATCATATTAGGAGATAGGAGACAGTAATCCTATCTCTCCCTTTTGGCTGACTAAGCCATGCATTGAGCTGTCCAATTGCTGCTTGTATGGCGACTTTTTGCTGGTCAAGTACAATTGGTTTTATAAATGTTATCAACATGCTGAGTGAAACAACATCAATCTGGCGTGAATGTTGAAAGAAGCTTAATACTGTGACCTTAAACTGGCAACAGCTTAATCCAGTATAATAATATAATAATAATATTAATAATATAATAACAATAAAGAAAATTTTTTTTTGTTTTTTTGAAATTGCCCATACCGGAAACTATCATTCTTCCCAACTATCACTGTACCTTGTTGTGGTATATCTGCTCTTTTATTGGATTTATAAGATTTTTTACAAAATATCAATTAAACCTATCATAGTATTACACGTGATGTACAATAGCATTCAGAGTTGTATTAAGATAAATTTGAATAAAACATATGAAAAGTTCTAAAAATGTACCGCTATAAATGTCTGGAGCGTATGTATTATTCATTAAACACCGTAGCAATAAAGGAAAACCCATAGGTGAGCGTGTGAAATACTGATGTATTATGTAGTTGGGATGTTGTAACCTCAGAGTGCGTACAGGAACCATCCGACATGTATGTTACATGTTTATATGAAATTTTAGGAGGTGGAGTGTAACGGGGGGTAGTGGTAGAGGAAAAAAGGGTGGGGGGTCGAGGGGTGGTGAGAAAGAGAGAGGGGAGAAAAAAAGTAGTAAGAGAGAGACAGAGGATAGCTATTGGTAAGTCTCAAGTTAGGGTTACCACAGCTTCCAGAGGAGAAGGGGTGTACCCGGGGTCGTCCTCATCCAAAGCCAATGGGTCCATATTTATCAAAGGATTTTATTGTCCGTTTCAAAGAATGGCGTCATTTGTTGTAAGGTGTTGATTGGTTGGGCTGGCTGTTGCCATGTACGAGCAATTGTGCACATGTTCTTGCCGCACCTATACTGAAATGAGTTTAGCTTGATGAGGTGGTTGCCTCTGGGAGTGTACCCAAATAGAGCTATCCAGGGGGCTGGAGTAGATTGCGCTATAGTATTCATTATAAGATGGAAACATCTGACCAGATTTTCTGTAAACTCGCGGCAGGTCCACCAACAGTGCGCAGGTGTACACACATCCTATACCATCTGCATAGTATTGTAACTTCCTCTGAAGATGTGTTGATGGAAAACATTTATGCATATAGTATAAGGCCTAACCATGCTTCAGGATTTAAAGTGTTTGTTAGTTTTTCTGTCCTAATCTACTATATAAAGCGAAAATTTTGCATGTAGGTATGTATGATGTTAGTATGTACGTATGTATGATGTATGTGTATGCATGTTATGTATCGTTTAGTATGTATGTATGTATGTATGTTGCTCACACACACCGCCACCCCCTGAAGAACTCAAACATAGCGGCGACGCCTCTGGAAAGGCCGTCGCCCATGAAGTCCTTTGACCAAATAAAAACCTGCACGTCACTGCAGAGTGTGATTACCAATCAGTTAACTCAGATGAAGGGCCTGGCCTGGTGCGCCCGCTTCAAACAAACATTATAACAGAGTCCACTTAAGTGACACAACAACAGTGTAATGTACAGCTACACAACTCAGGAGGCTGCCAACAGAAAACTTACAGCTTAAAACAGAGAGAACCAGAAGTCCCATAGGGCTAGGTCACACTAACGCAAGGCTTTTTGTTTGCACTAGCGCATGCAATGTTGCTAAAATGGCAATCACGGCAACACTGCGATGCTGTGCGATGGGAGGGAGCGCAGCTTGGCTGTGCCCTTAAGGTCTGCAAACATACATGTGCTCCGGGAGGTTTTCAATATAAAACCCTGGAAAGACTGTTCTATGGTGATATGAATGACATTTAATACAATATAAACCTGGGACGACTATGCTTACTATTGGTGATTATGAAGGACAGTGTATATTACAAATATAAAACCTGGAAGACTATGTTACTGCGGTGATATGAGTGACATTATATACAATATAAACCCTGGAAAGACTATGTTACTTAGTGGTGATATGAATGACAGTATATACAAATATAAACCTGGAAAGACTATGTTACTAGTGGTGATATGATGACATTGATATACAAAATATAAACCTGAAAGACTATGTTACTTTGGTGATATGACAACATTTATATACAAATATAAACACTGGAAAAGAATGGTTACTATGGTGAATTGAATGACATGTATATACAAATTTAAACCCTTGGAAAGAATGTGTTAAATTGGTATATGAATGACATTTATATAAAATATAAACCCTGGAAAGACTGTGTGACTATTGGTGATATGAATGGGACATTATATTCAAATATAAACCCTGGAAAGAAGATGTTAATATGGTGATATGAGATATTAATATTACAAAATAACCTGGAAATGAACTATGGTACTATTGGGATATGAATGACATTTATATACAAAAGAAACCTGGAAAGGGACTATGTTTACTATGGTGATATGAATGACATTTATATACAAATATAAACCCTGGGAAAAAGACGGATGTGACTATTGGTGATATGAAATGAATTATATACCAAATATAAACCCTGCAAATACTGGTTAGTATTGGGATATTGAAGTATTGCTATACCAATCAAACCTGGAAAGACTATGTTACTATGGTGATCTGAATCATATTTATATACAAATATTAACCCTGGAAAGATCATGTACTATTGGTGATATGAATGAATTATATACAAATATAAAACCTGCAAAGACTGTGTTACTATTGGTGTATGAATGACATTTATATACAAATATAAACCTGGAAAGACTGTGTTTTACTATGGTGGATCTGAATGACATTATATTACAAATATAACCCTGGAAGGCTGTGTTTATTTGTGATATGAATGTTCATTTATATACAAATATAAAAAACTGGAAAGACTATGTTACTATTGGTGATATGAATCATATGTAATAAAATATAACCCTGAAAGGACTATGTTACTATTGGGATTGAATCACATTTATATACAAGATAAACCTGAAAGGACTGTGTTACTATCGGTGATATGAATGACATTATATACAATTATAAACCCTGGAAAGACTATTTACTATGCGTGATATGACCCACATTTATATACCAAATATAAACCCTGGAAAGACTGTGTACTATTGGTGATATGAATGACAATTATATGACAAATAAACCCTGGAAAGACTGTGTACTATTGTGATAGAATGACATTTATATTAAAATATAAACCTGAAAGGACAGTATTATCGGGATATGAATGACATTTATAACAAAGGATAACCCGGGATAAAGAGCTATGTACTATCGGTGATAGAATGACATTTATATACCAATATAAACCCTGAATGACTATGTTACTATCGGTTGATATGAATGACATTTATATACAATATTACCCTGGAAAGGGCTATGTTCGATCGTGATATGAATGGACATTAGATACAAATAAAACCCTGGAAAAGACTATGTGCTATTGGTGATATGAATAACATTTATATACCAAAATTATAAACCCTGGAAAGGATATGTTACTATTGCGTGATAGGAATGAATTTATACAAAGATAAACCCTGGAAAGACTAGGTACATTGGTGATATGAATGACATTTTATACCAACTATAAACCCTGGAAAGACTATTTACTATTGGTGATATGAATGGACATTTACATACAAATGCAAAACCTGGGAAGACCAGGTCTACTATTGGTGGTATGAATGACATTGATATACAAATAAAACCCTGGAAAGACTAGTTACTAGTGGTGATATGAAGACATTTATATACAAAATATAAACCCGGCAAGACACATTATATTGGTGATATGAATCCCATTTTATACAAAGTATAAACCCTGGAAAGACTACGGTACTATTTGGTGATATGAATGACATGTATATACAAAATATAACCCTGGAAAGACTATGTTACTATTGGTGGTATGAAGGACATTTATATACAAATATAAACCCGGAAAGACTATGTTACTATTGGTGATATTGACCCACATTATATACAAATAAAACCCTGAAGACTGTGGTACATTGGTGATATGAATGAAATTATGACAAATTAAGCCCTGAAAGACTGTGTTACTATTGGTGAGATGAATGACATTTATATACAATATAAAACCCTGGGAAAGAATATGTTAATATCGAGTGATATGAATGACATTATAAACATCTAAACCTGGAAAGACTATGTTACTAGCGGTGATATGAAGGACATTATATACCAATATTTAAAACTGGAAAGGGACTATGTACTATCGGTGATATGAATGACTTATATACAAAATATTAACCCTGGAAAGACTATGTTAAGATTGGTGGTATGAATGACCTTTATATACAAATAAAACCCCTGGAAGGAACAGGTTATATTGGTGATATGAATGACTTTATCATACAAATATAAACCTGGAAAGGACTATGTTACTATTGTGATATGACCCACATTTATTATACAAATATAAACCTGGAAAAGACTGTGTTACTATTGGTGATATGAATGACATTTAATACAAATATCAACCTGGAAAGGACTGTGTATATGGTGAATCTGCAGAATTTATATTCCAAATGATAAACCATGGAAGGACATGTTACTATCGGTGATATGAATGACATTATATAAAAATAAACCCTGGAAAGGACTAGGTATATCGTGATATGAATGACAGTATATACCCATATAAACCCTGAAAGACTATGTCTATCGGATATGATGCATTTAATACAAATATTAACCTGGAACGACTATTACTACGGTGATATGATGACATTTATATACAAATATAAACCTGGAAAGACTATGTTGCTATTGTGGATATGAATCACATGATAACAAATTAAACACTGAAAGATTATTTATCTATTGGTGCATATGAACTTACATTTATATCCAAATATAAACCCTGAAGGTAATATGTTACTATTGGTGATAGGAATGACATTTTTATATACACAATATAACCTGGAAAGACTATGTTAACTATGGTGAGATGAATGAACACTTACATACAATGTAAACCCTGGAAAATACTATGTTACTATTGTGTATTGAAGACCTTTCTATACAAATCTAAACCCCGGAAAGACTCTGTTACTATCGGTGATATGATATGACATTTATATACAAATATAAGACCCTGAAGACTACATTTATATTGGGTGATATGAATCCCATTTATATACAAAATAAACCCTGGATAAGACTACGTTACTATGGTGTATGCATGACATTTATATACAAATATAACCTGAAAGGGACTAGGTTACATTGGTGATATGACCCACATTTATATTACACATATAAACCTGGTCTATATATAAATACACTTGGAAAGACTATGTTGTATTGGTGATATGAATCACATTATTATACAAATTAAACCCTGGAAAGATATGTTCTATTTGGTGATATGCATCACATTTATATACAAATATAAACCCTGGAAAGACTATGTATCTATTGGTGATATGGAATGACATGTATTATACAAATATAAACCCTGGAAACGACTATGTTTACTATTGGGGATATGCATGACATTACATACAAATGTAACCCCTGGAAAGACTATGTTACTATGGTGGTATGAATGACATTTATATACAAAATATAAAACCATGGAAAGACTATGTTACTATTGGTGATATGAATGACATTTATATACAAATATAAACCTGAAAGATATGTCCTATTGGTGATATGAAATGACATTTATATACAAATATAAACCATGAGATAAGACTACATTACTATGGTGAGTATGAATCCCATTTATATAACAAAGATAAACCCTGGAAGACTACGACTATTGGGATATGAATGAACAGTATATACCCCCCCCCCCAAAATAAACCTTGGAAAGACTATGTTACTATTGGTGATATGACCCCACCTGATATCAATATAAACCATGGAAAGATCCTGGTTATATGGTGATAGAATGACATTTATATACAAAATAAAACCTGAAAGGACTGGTTACTATGGTGATATGATGACATGATATACAAATATTAAACCTGGAAAAGACTGTTTACTAGTGGTTGATATGAATGACATTTATATACAAATATAACCCTGGAAAGACTAGGTTACTATTGGTGAATGAAGGACATTATATACAAAATGTAAAACCCTGGAAAGGACTATGTTACTAAGTATCTGTTTGTATTCAATTAGATCAACGGGACTGCAATGTTAGTTCTGAAGACGTTCTTAAACTACATTAGTTCTTGAACTAACATGTCAAGTCCAGTTGATCTAATGACTACCAACAGATATACCATGATCCGGGATGAATGAGAACCTTCACAAAGCATATGTATCTAATGTGATATGAATGACATTTAGCAGAACAAATATAGCCTTGGAAAGACTGTGTTAATTGGTGATAGAATGACATGTATATACACATATTAAACCTGGAAAAGACATGTTACATTGGTGGCTATGAATTACATTTTATACAAATATAAACCCTGGAAGACATGTTACTATTGGTGATATGATGACATTTATATACAAATATAAACACCTGAAAGGACATATTTACTATGGTGATATGAATGAAATTTATATACAAATAAAACCCTGGAAGCCTATGTTACTATGGTGGATATGAATACATTATATCAAAATAAAACCCTGAAAGAATATGTTACTATTGGTGATATGACCCACATTTATATACAATATAAACCTCGGTATATATATAAATACCCTGGAAAGGGACTATGTTGCTATTGGTGATAGAATCACATGTATATACAAAATAATAAACCCTGGAAAAGATTATGTTTATATGGTGGATATGAATCACATGTATATACAAATATACACCCTGAAAGCCTATGTACTATTGGTGACAAATATGAATCACATTTATATTACAATATATAAACCGGAAAACTACGTACTAATGGGATATGAATGACATTTATTTACAATATAAAACCTTGGAAAGACTATGTTATAGTGGTGATAGACCCACATTTATATACAAATAAAAACCTGGAAAGGGGGTGGGGGGGGGGGGGGGGGGGGGGAACGGTTGGGGGGTTTTTGTTTTTTTTACTATTGGTGATATGAATGACCATTTATATACAAATAAAACCTTTGGCAAGACTGGTCACTATTGGTGATATGAATGACATTTATTATACACATAAAACCGAAAGACTGTGTTACTATTGGTGATTGAATTTGGGGGGGGGGGGGGGGACATTTATATACAAATATAAACCCTGGAACGACTATTGTACTATTTGGTGATATGAATGGAATTTATAACAAATGTAAACCTGGAAGGAATATTGTTACTAAATGTATCTGTTGGATTCAATTAGATCAAATGGGACTTGAAATGTAGTCTTGAAGACGTTTCTAAACTACATTTAGTTCTTGAACGAATTTCAAGTCCCAGTGAGTTGATCAATTGAATACAAACAGATCTACCATGGGACCTGGGAGAATGAGAACCTTCACAAGAGCATATGTTACTAATGGTGATATGAATGACATTTATATACAAATTAAACCTGGGGAAAGACTGTGTTACTATGTTGATATGAATGACATGTATATACAAATATAAACCCTGGAAAGACTATGTTACTATGGTGATATGAAGACATTTATTACAAATATCACCCTGGAAAGACTTGTTACTATTTGGGATATGAATGAAATTTATATACAAATATTAAACCCTGGAAAGACTATGTTTACGATTGTTGATATGAATGAAATAATTACAAATATAAACCCCTGGAAAGACTATGTTACTATTGGTGATATGAATGACATTTATATACAATATAAACCTGGAAAGACTATTAATATTGGTGATAGGAATGACATTTATATAAAATATAAACCCTGGAAAGGACTAGGTTACTATCGGTGATATAATGGACATTTATGATAAAATATACCCTGAAAGACGATGTTACTCGTGTGATATGAATGACATTTAAGATCACAAATGTAAACCCTGGAAAGACTATGTTACTATGGGTGAGATGAAATCACATTTATATTACAAAATATAACACTGGAAAGGAGTATGTTACTATTGGTGATATGAATGACAATTTTATATACAAATAAAACCCTGGAAAAAGACTAGTTAATATGTGATATGAAACACATTTGTGCGATATGTCATGACCAAAAAATTTAAAGGCAGATTTTCCTGGAATGTGGACCATATGCCCCAGACATTGCTGTCATGGTCACTCCCCCAAACATCACGGTCCGCTTATACGCAAACCATCAAGGCCACGCCCCAACGATACAGCATCCCCCAAATGTTTGTCACCTAACCGATATTGTTGGTCACTCCCTAAAAAACTTATGGTCCGCCCCCCCATACATCATGGCCCAACAGGTCTGTTCCCGACTCATACCCATATACACAAACATCCTGTCATGCCCCCCAAACATCACAGGCACATCTCCAAACACCCACCCACCCCTAATTGCATGTGCCATGCCACGCTCGCTTGAAACAACATGGCCATGCCCCCAAATATCGCGACCACCAAAGTCACGTCCAACGCCATCCTGGACACCACAAATCACTGACAGAACGACCCAAATCTATTGGTCAGAACAAATTAGAGCATAATTTAAATGATAAGAACTTGTTATTGAATCTACCTGAGTGTCTATTGGAAATTATGGTTGGCCATAAGTAAGTTGTGACATTATCAGGGCATGTCTTGAAGGCATATTTTCTTGAAGGGTTTGGGTCGTTGTTTGGACATTCCCGTCCAGAACATTTGAAAAAAAATGGCCTATTTGGAGAATCTGAACATACTTCATGGGGAAACGTAATATTAATTGTGTCAGTTGTCACGACATAATTTGTGATGACTGTGTGTAAGGTGTGAGATAATGTTTTTTTGATAAGCCAGTAAACATTGATTGTGTTGCTGGCCTGTGTGAGAAGTTTGGGTTATAGAATATAGGAGTCAAGGAGAAGGGTTTCATACAGTTTCATTTGGGTTGGTGTATTTATGCCAGTTAAGAAATGGTTGTTTAAATAGGGATTGTTTTGCATGGGCAGGGTCAGTTTTTTTTTGCTTGGTCCACGGATTGGAGAGGGATACAGGGATATCAGATTTGATTTCTAGTGAAGCCAGTGGGGTGGGGTCAGTTGTGTTCCATACGGCAGTCTGGGCAAGTCTGGCTGCAAGTAGTAATAATTGAAAAGGGTAGGGCAAATCCCCCTAGTGATCTAGGTCATGGAGCGTGGAATGCTGCTATTCTCGTTATTTTGTGGTTTCCACACAACATTTGTGGTGATGCGGTTTGTAAAGATTTGATTTGTCGCGTGGGAATGAAGATAGGTAATGCCCGAAAGAGATAGAGGATTCGGATTCATCATTGACTGAGTAGATTCTTCCAAAGGGATAATTATATGAGGCCCATTGGTTTAATTGAAATTTAAGATTGGACATGAGGGGTCAGGACATACCTAATTCTAGATATTAAAGGATTGGTTGTGTCTATCGGAATAGGAAGTTAATTTTAATTAGTTTGGGTTATATAAATGGGTATACACAATGGGAGGGAAATCGATTTCTTGTGGTTGATTTTGAAGCCTGAAGAGTACTGAATTCCTCAATAGTCTGGAATGCCGTGAGGATGTATGAGGATTTTTTAGGGTGAGGAGAGCAGCATCGGTGAAGAGGCGATCTTTATTTATCTTATCCAATGTTTATTTAAACAATATACCATATATATACTTGAGTATAATCGATCCGAGTATAAGCCCGAGGTACCTATTTTTACCTGAAAAATTTATACAAAACTGATGACTCGAGTATAAGTGAGGTAGAAATTATGACCACTACGACTTCTGATTCAGTATTGCTTTGTGGCTTAAGTTGCCCTTTAAGTGGACAGCAGAATTCCCATACATTAATCCCATACATAATAGCCAAATCCAGTACCAGTAACCCCCAATTCCTTGGCACTCCAGATGTTCGGAACTACAACTCCCAGCATGCTGGTTGCTGGGAGTTGCAGTTTCTAACATGTGGAGTGGCAAGGGTCAGTTAATCTTTAAATAAGCTTACCATCATTTACAATTCTCCTGCACCCCCATATAGTAAAGTGAACTCTGACCCATATAGTAAGGGCACTCTGACCCATAGTAAGGGCATTGACCCCCATATAGTAAAGGGCACTCTGACCCCATATAATAAAGGGCACTCTGACCCCATGTAAAGGGCACTCTGACCCCAATCTACCGTAATAATTATTACTCTCGAGTAATAACCGAGTTTTTCGTTTATACTCGCAGTCAGTACCTTACTGAGCATTGCGCACTGCACGATTTTCTGTACTGGCGGCGCCGGCCTGAGTCACTGCCCGGCGGCCAAGCCCGGCGCCGGCAGTGACGTCAGCCCGGCGCGCCAGTACACAGAAGATCGCGCGGCTGCCGGAATGCTAGGATACCGCACCTTACCTGCAAGATGATACCGCACCTTACCTGCAATGCTCAGGATAACGCACCTACCTTGGATGGAGGAGAGCCCACAGGGAGAAGAGAACAGCCCACAGGGAGAAGAGACAGGTACAAACTGAACTGGGTGGGAGGGTGAAGGGGGCATTCAAGATGTTTGGGAACTACAACTCCAGCATGCTTTATTAGCGGAGTGTGTTTCCAAACATCTTGAATGCCAAGTGAGGGTGGCATTAAGATGTTTGGAACTACAACTCCCAGCTAAAAGCAGACTGGGAGTTGTAGTTTCCAACATCTTGAATGCCACCCTCACTTGCATCAAGATGTTTGGAAACTACATACCCAGCTAATAAAGCATGCTGGGAGTTGTGTTCCAAAACACTTGAATGCCAAGTGAGGGTGGCATTCAAGATGTTTGGAAACTACAACTCCCAGCATGCTTTATTAGCTGGGAGTTGTAGTTTCCAAATATCGTGAATGCCAAGTTTTCTACCCTCGGTTTAAACTCGAGTCAACAACGTTTATTAGGATTTTTAGGTGAAAATTGGGTACCTGGTTATACTCGGGTCGGTTTATACTCGAGTATATATGGTAGTAAAGGGCCACTCTGAACCATATAGTAAAGGGCCCGACCCCCATATAGTAAAGGGCCCTCTGCCCCATATAGTAAAGGCCCTTGACCCCCATATGAAAGGACTCTCTTATCCCAATAGTTAAAAATGTCACCCGAGAGTTTGTAGTTCAAGGCAGTCATTTGCACAAACTAGCAAAACTGAGGGAGACCCATCAGATTTACAGCATCCAGATGAGCAGTGACACTGCTAGTGAGTCAGCAGCCAGACTACAGGAAGCAGGAAGTGTAAAGGCAGATCAGCTCCTGTAATTTTCTATGCAGTTACTGGTACCATGTGCAATTGCAGAATTTGGATCTAATTAGGACTTGACCCGAGTATAAATCGAGGTTTAGGTTTCAGGCTAACTTTAAAGCCTTAAAATTGCGACTTATACTCGAGTATTACGGTAATGGGTGATCTCTAATCTAGCTGCCAATGGTCGGAACAGAGTTCAACCAGAAGGGGTGAAAGGGGGCATCCCTGTCTTGTGCCATTTAAGACAGAAATCTATGTGATTGTATCCCATATTTACTATTACTGTGTGGTGAAGAGTAATGCTGAACAGCTGAGTGAAAGAGCATTGAGATTCCAAATCTTTAAGATACTCGGACATATAGGGCAGGTACCCTGTCAAAGTTTTTGCCGTATTTAAAGATATGTGATCATTGGGGTTAGTAGTTGTAGGAGCTGTTGTATTATCTCCTAATGTTGGCTGTGGTTTTCCTACTGTAGATAAACCTGTTGGTCTCCGTGAATTAAGCGAATTAGAGATTGTGAAGTCTAGTGCTAGTAATTGTGTGTGAAGATTTTGAATCAGGTTTTTCAGGGAGATTGGCCTATAATTTTGTGCGTATGTCTGGGTTTTACCGATGAAGGGAGGGACCACTATATTGGCCTGGAGCATGTTTGGGTGAAAATTGGCTGTGCTTGCCAGGATTGTGTTGAATAGAGTTGACATATGGGGGAGAAGTGTTGGTAGAAGGGATTTATAATTGTCAGTCGAGAATCGTCAGGGCCGGGAGCTTTACTGTTATGAGGTATTTCACAGCTTCTTTATTTGAATGTTGAAATTGGCTCTTTCAGGGTTAAAGGCATCAGTTGCGTATTTATAGTTGGGTAGGCCTGATCGACCAGATGATGGTTGAGTAGTATCGAATAGGGAGGGAAGCAATGCAAGTAGGAGGAAGTGATTCCTGTATATAGATCGTATGGTGAGTAGGAGTATTCTTTAGCTGATTTTTACAATTCTCGCCATGTGTCCCTTATATTAATATATAAATGGTTGGGAGAGGTTTAGCTGAGGGGTAGAGGTGGATGGTTTGGATCGGTCCGACCTGTTTAGTGGTAACGTTCATGTCTCCACCTACTATGGATGGCTCAAGAGTTTTTTCGAGAGTATGGTATAATTACTTTGGGAGTATTTGAGCATAATATTGACTACTTTGAATTTGGTGTTGCTAATATGTCCGCGGAGATTGTGAAGTGACCTCTGAAAAGTAGGATTTGCGTTATGCGCTGGTGGAATACCATGTGTTTGGTCGAGTTAGAGCTAATGTAGGTGTGGGAAATTTCTGCCTTAGAGTTTTGGTTCCTGATTGCAAAGAAATCGGTTTCTGCAAGAAAACATACATCTGCCTTGGAGCTGAGAGTATTTATAAGCCATTCTACGTTCTTGGGACAGTTAAATCCCATGTGGCATAGTTAAAAAAGTTTGCGATATCAACGTTTTTCGTTAGTGTACAACCACGGGTTAATGTAAGTAAATGTACAGTCAAGATTGTACGAACGTTTGTCTGTAGAATACCACGCAGTAGTAAAAACCGAAAGGTATTCCATGGGCTGTTTTAGGCATAGGCCACCTAGACAAAGAACTAGGACGCCTATGTTCAACCAAGGGCCTTTCTTCTCCCTAGCATCTCCCTGTCGGCTTTTACTTTCAGTTTCAGAACTGCTCTCCTTGTTCTGCTGTAACTGTACATTGTAGTGAGTAAGAGACCCTGAACTCACTGAAGGTGAAGGAAGAGGGGGGGGATGAGCTCAGCAATAGTACTGAGGAGAACAGTTCTAAATATCTAGTAATATAAAACGCTGCTGACGACTTATACAGTGAACCTGTGACTAGCAGCCATGAGATCCCTATCCCTGCCTCTTCTTTCCTTCCACCTCCAACTAGCCATTACAATGAGATGGGTGAGAGGTGAACAATCAATGGAGGAGACATGGAAAGCCGGTACATACTGTATATCATGTCCAATGCTGGCAGCTGGAAGGTAATACTCTGCTAGCACTGAAAGTATTAATGGCAATAATCTGGGAAAGTGCCAGCACTAATGTATTATAGGAAAGGATGTTGCATTAAGGGTTAATGGTAATACTCTGCTGGCACTGTAAGAGTTAATGACAATAATATGGGGAAGTCTGCTGGCACTGAGGTAATGGCAATACCCTGAAAGTGCTGGCACTGAAATTATTAATGCCAATACTCTTGGAAAATCTGGCACTGAAAGAGTTAAACATCTCAGATCTCACCAAAATTCTGTGTTCTGCCTACCGACTGGAAACACTTCTGGGAAGAACACTGGGGCCACATACAGCACATCACTAAAATGGCTAGAAATGGCCTGCCATGGCGGATCGTAAATCTGTCGGCTATCGTACATCCATGGGTCGATAATCGTAGATTTATTATAGGGTACCTAAATTTACGATCCCTGGAACAATCATTAAAGGATGTTATTTCTCTAAGGCCAAGATCATATGATTAAAGACATGGGGGGCGTATGAAACGCGTTAGGCACAAACCGAGATCACTGAAAAAGTGAACTATTCTTTAATGCATTGATTGAAGAATTAGAGGTAAAGGAGCTATGTCTTACCTTACGTTCTTCAATCAATTGTACAGGAGCCAGGAACGAAGGTTGAAATACCTTGCGATCCACTGCTGGCTGAAGTGCAGGTCCCTTTACCTCCCGTTCTTTAATCAATGCATGAACTATTCCTTAATAACCCCAAAATGGCTTAAACCCCTTGGTGAGCTGGACTATTGAATTGAAATGTCAATGAGGCCCTTCTGAATTCATTTTATTTTTAGTTCTTCGGTGACTCATTACTGCTCAGGGGAGTAAATTTATTTTCCTAGATGTGTTGCTGTGTTGTTTATCTCAGACACCGGGAGATGCGTCCGCAATACGAAAAAAATCTAATTGCTTCTCTCGTCCTTTGATAGATAGATACATTGTGGGAAGGGTGAAGCCCCAGAGAGGATAAAAATGTTTCTTTAAAATGATTCACTTTTTTTTTCTTTCCTGCTGCTTGATTTGGCCTGCGGAATCTTGGGACGAGGGTTGGACGCAGTGGAGGCTTTTAAGAATTTTGCCCAAGGAAGGAGGAGGGTTAAGTCGAAAATAACTTAAGTGCTTTCGGGATGAAATGTTTCTCCTCTTATATCTTTTATTTTTTTCTCTTTGTTGTGAAAATTGAGGGCATTGTGGTCGATGACATAAGCGAAAAGAAAAAAGAGATTGCGTTGTTCACTTTTCATGTAACGCGGCGCTCTGCTACATTAAAGGGGAAGTATAAAATATACAATAGCGTTCAGTGGTTGGAGTTAGTCCTTGGATGACCTTACTCACAAAACAAGAAAAGTTAAAATGACTTGGCAGCTGTGAAGAACATGAACCAAACATTTTTCTTTTCTTTCTTTTTCAGGAAGAATTCTGTAATTGCCTTTTTTTTAACGAAAGAAATATTTATAAATACCATATTGTCTAAAAGTTTTAGGCAGGTGCAGAAAAAATGCTGTAAAGCTCCATACACACTATAAATTTCCCTCGGGCAAAACACCAGAGGGCCGATCGTACGATTATTCATTAATTGATCCGTCCTGGTGCCCACCCAATATTTGCAATTCTCCCAAATAATAATTGTGTGGGCTGGGAATGAGGGCATCTTATATTTACTAGTCGTGTGGGCTGGGCATGAGGGCATCTATATACTAGTCTGTGTGGGCTGGGCATGGGGGCATCTGATATTTACTAGTCTGTGTGGGCTGGGCAGGGGGGCATTCTTATTTTTACTAGTCTGCGTGGGCTGGGCATGAGGCATCTTATATTTACTAGTCTGGTGGGGGGGCATGAGGGCATCTTATATTTACTAGTCTGTGTGGGCTGGGCATGGGGGCATCTGATATTTACTAGTCTGTGGGGCTGGGCATGAGGGCATCTGATATTTACTAGTCTGTGTGGGCTGGGCATGGGGGCATCTTTATTACTAGTCTGTCTGCTGGGCATGAGGGCATCTTTATTACTAGTCTAGTGGCTAGGCATGGGGGCATCTATATTTGCTAGTCGTGGTGGCTAGGCATGAGGGCATCTTAATTTACCAGTCTGTGTGGTAGGCATGGGGACATCTTATATTTACTAGTCTGTGGGGCTGGGCATAGGAACATCTTATTTACCATTCGTGTGGGCGGGGATCTTATATGTACCAGTATCTGTGAGCTGGGCATGAGGGCATCTATTTTTACCAGTCTTTGTGAGATGGGCATGAGGGCATCTTATATTTACTAGTCTGGGTAGGACTGCAACTTATATTTACAATTTTTGTGAGAATCTTTTATTTACCAGTCTGTGTGTGGACATTTATATTTACCAGTTCACCAGCCAGTGTTAAGACAGCACTCCAGTTTAACAAACTATAGCATACATTGTAAGTGAGCGTGGATGATGTTGGGACTGTCAGAGGAAGCAGTGGAGGAGCACGGTTACGGGTAAGTTTCTTATTTTCCCTCCTGGCTCCTGATGGTTTGATTAAAAACGGAAGGTAATTAAACTGAAAATTGCTATGTGCATTTTATGAGTTGAAATACTCTTTAAGTCAGCCCTTCAGTTCACCAGCCACTTTAGGTCAGCCCTCCAGTTTCAGCAGCTAGTGTAAAGATGCATACATGCATGTTTTAAATGCAGGCTGTTTGGGACAACAATCTGTACCGTGATGGGGGTGGAAAAGCCGTTAGGTCGGGGGTTGTGGCCTGATCTGTCTCTATAAGCCACCGCACCTTTCTGCACCCCAGCAAGAAGATACTTGGGAGGCTTTTAATTTGTTTCAGGTGACAAAATGTCTAGGAACACCCCGAGTTTTACTATGCATGTAGGCTTCCAATGTCTCTTCATGTAATCCAAGACAACATCTGATGGTATTGAGATCAGGGCTCTGTGTGGTCATTCCATCACTTCCAAGACTTCTTGTGCTTCTTACACTGATGATAGTTCTTAATCACATCAGCTGATGTTTGAGGTCTTTATTCTCCTGCAGAAAAATACATTTTGGGACGTCTGAGGCCTCCTCATGTTATTGCATGCTGGTTAAGTATCTGGTGGTATTTCTTAGCACTGAGGACATAAGATTTACTTCAGAGACATCCACAACATCCAGTCAGCTAATTTTCTTCTTGCTAACAGTGGCAATGTATTAACCCTTTTTAAATTTTATGTGCCCTCCAATCCCTGGCCTGCAAATTGAGCTGCCTGCAAAACACGGTCTCTCGTATTTCTTATAAATAGATGCAAAAAGATCAAGCCATGCGTTCTAAGAAACAGAGGCCCATACTAAAACACACTTGCACCTATTCATTCCATTGTATTTGCACATTGTATCTGTTTTAAGCTCTACGGGACAGGGACCTCCTTTCCTCTTGTGGGAAAGCACTATATTTATATGATTTATATATTTATGTACTGAACTATGATTGATTCCCCTTGTATGACTTTATTGATTTTGTTACTGTACAGCGCTGCGTCCCCAAGTGGCACTATATAAATAAACTAACATACTTAAAAACACATCCACAGGTTACAGAGCTTGGCACACTGCTATGATCTCATGAATGGACCTAAAACCAGAGAGAGTGGATATGGTTATGGGAAAAGACAATCTTCTTAGGTTAGAGGAAGGTGTTTTCAGTGCAGAGATACATAATGCCCTTTACACTATGAACATTATATAGTATATAGACATTTATACATCAATATCTTTAAATTAAAATAAAGCCCTATACAAGTGTCAGTGACCTGTTAAATTGCTGCATGGTCAAATTAAGATAACAGGAGGTCTTTTGGATAGAAAACTTGATATTATATTATGCCTAGAGGTTTGAATAAGAATTTGATCTACAGATCTATTATGTATATTGTACATATATATGTGATAAATCAATCAGGGGCATAACCCGCGAGATTGGAGGCCATTCCCTAACGAGGTCCACAATCAGCTGTTTTTTAACATACGTGCGATCAGCTGTTTAAAATCTGGAAAAGGGGTGAACATAATGTAAAGAGTTTTTTAGCCAACACCTCAAGATAATGTTTCAGATTAACGTCCAATCTGTGACAATTGCTAACGTGTGGTGTAGTCACCCTTAAGCAAGCCATACAATTTAGATTGCTGCATGATGGTGCAATGGACAGTCGATCGGAAGTAGTAAGAAACTGCACCACCCAGCAACCATTATCTGAGTTGCCTTTGGTGATCAATTTCCCGACAGGTCTGATCATCTTTCATTCAACAGAATGGTCGATGTTACCAGGCAGTCTATCGCATGGATACCACAAAAGGGTTGATTTATTTCACAGCCTTGACTGATTGCATGGATGGAGGGGCCAGCGTAACTACCACCCCCGCCACAAGCCCATAACCTCCACAATCAGCTGTTTTTAACCAGCTGACCGTGTTGTAAGCATGAAACATACGTGCGATCAGCTGTTTATATGACCGGACCCAAACTTCTGGAACCGAACTGAAAGTTCAGCTGATCAGCGTATGTTTCTTCATGCGCTTGATCAGCTGGCTAAAAATGTCTGTGATTAGCTGAGAGCGGCCATGGAGAATGGCAAGAGAACCAAGGGCTGTAAGTATGATTTGGCTTCTTTTTTTAAAGAACTAACGCTGCGGTTGGGCGTGGAGGGGGGGGCTACCTTAATTAAAGTTTTTAGCTACGAATTTGGGTGGGCGTGGTGGACGGATAATGGAAGGAAGAGAAAGGGCTCCCTGTGCATGTCACGCTACCTCCTGGAGGCTAAGAAGAGGCAGCTCCTATCCTCAGTTTCCTGGACTTGGACAAGCACTGCAGGAGAACCATAAGGAGCAGAGATGTAAGGTAAATATTTTTTTAAGCTCACAGTGGGGCCATAGTGGGTTAAATTTTAGGTTGGGGGTGGACATGCCCTTTAAGAATCTGGTTAGTAATGCAGGTAATAAAGTGCAAAATATATCCGTTAGGGTTGGGTGCAGGTAAGTGACAGTTGACCAGTTTTTCGTTTTTAAGAGTAAACATGCCCCTAAGAGTTTAACAGCCCGGTTAGACCATAATCTGCAAAGATTAAATAATAACCACATTGCTCCTTCCCAGAATTAGCGTGAACTGAAATATGTTTCCTAGAATAAAAAAGTCTGGAGCGGACGAAATGAAAGTCAAATTATAGCTGTGGGTTCATTGTCTGAACTGATTTTTCTACAGACTTGTACATAATTGGTCATTTCTTTCAACATGTGTTCCGGCCCATAAAAGGAAATGAAAAGTCTTGACTCAATTTGTTTGCAGATTAAATAATAATGTCTTGACTGCCACACGATGCTCAATCTGTGACTAACATTTCATTGGGGGCCTAGTTGTCTAAAAACCCCAAGCTGGCTATCCCTACCACTCCTGTAATGTGTACACCGGCTGAATGGTTCAGAGATAGTTGGTACAGAGTCTGTAACTCAGCAGATAGAGAAGAGTCAAATTGAACCTTGACATGCTCCACGCATGATATCGCCCAATCTTCTAATCTAATAGCAGTAGATTGCTCCTAAATGAGCCGGATTATCCAGGGAATAGAGATTTAGGGGCATATTTATAAAGGATTGTCTTTTTCGCCAAATATTAGCGCAAGTACATCGCAGCGAAAATAGCGCCATTTGGGGCTTCGTTTCGCCTTATTTATAAAAAAGCGAAAAAAACACGGCTGAAAAAGGGGGCGCGATAAAGAGCGAAAAGTATTAACCATTCAAAACCAGAAAAGCCCACTAGAAAATGATGTCGAGTTCAAATGGCCACCTCAATTTACCAAGAAGTCAGCCATGTCTTATTTAGTCAATCTTCTTAGAATTTCTCAATTGGAATACAATTTTCTTTTGCACTGCACATTCGCCTTTCTAATGCGCGATCGCTTTTCCAAGGCATATTACTGTATAATGCGGGTCGCCTTTCTAATGTGCGTTCGCCTTTTCAAGGCATATTACAGTATAATGTGCGGTCGCCATTCTAATGCGCGATCGCCTTTCAAGGCATATTACAGTATATAGCGCGGTCGCCTTCTAATGTGCGTTCGCCTTTTCAAGGCATATTACAGTATAAGTCGCGGTCGCCTTTCTAATGTGCGTTTGCCTTTCCAAGCGATATTACAGTATAATGCGCGGTGCCTTTCTAATGTGCGTTCGCCTTTTCAAGGCATATTACAGTTAATGCGCGGTCGCCGTTCTAATGCGCATTCGCTTTTCCAAGGCATATTACATTCTAGTGCGCAGACAGGCTCCAAACATGCCTTTTCGCTCAAACAATGACTTTTCACCACCTTCAGGGTCGCGCTAATCTTTCGCTCTTTTTAACGCCAAAACCACTTTTGGCTCTTATAAATCGCGTTATGTCTTTTCGCTAAAATTACCATTGCGAGTATGGTGAAGAAAGGCGAAAAGGGGTTTTAGAGATAGCGCGCGGAAACGGTTCTCCCATTCGTTAACGCTACCTTTATAAATAGCGTTAACGTTCTTTTGGCGAAAAACCATGCGAAAAGCGAACGCGAAAACTTTTCGCCACTTTTCGCTCTTTTATAAATATGCCCCTTAGTAGCATTGCTTTTGAAGTGGGGGGGCTTCAGTCTTGCCGTTAATGTAATATTCCTCTACAGGGTTTTTTCAAAAGGACAACAATGTTCCCGAGCAAACACAAAAAAAATTAGCTAATTCTCTCACTGTACCAAGTGAAAGTACCAAGAGGTCTCTTTAGAAACATCCACACACCATCTTAGCAATTAGACGTTGCATAATGCAAGAGCGAACAATTATCTCTGTGATATTAAAATCTACTTTGGGGATGAGTTGTCATGGAGTTAAAAATTGATCTCGGAGCTCCAGCGCACAATTTTGTTTTGTGTTTCAAACAATAGAAATAAATCTCACCCCCAACCACCTGCACAGAGAGAAATGGTTGGACCAAGAGCTTAATAAGCAGCTATAATATAAAGTTTCATCCAAATGACGCAGTGTGGGTCATTGTGCTTAGAGGTTGGCATTTGAGGCGTTGCTGTGGAATATCAATGGTGCGACGAGACCGGCTTTATTTGTGAATTGTTTCTATGGACACACACAAAAATGATAAATAATTCTGCTTATTAAAGGAGAAAACTGAACAATTGTAAAATAACTTGGACTGTGGCTTTTAGGAGGTAAAAACTGGGGTGATTATGGGGAACCAAAGTTCTTTTTTTAACATATCAACTCAATGTAAAGATCCTAGCAGGCCTGCAGTGTGATGCCCTTAGAGGTGTAAAAAACATGGAGACATTTTTAGAATGAAACACAATAAATCGTATTTTGTTTGTTTGTCTTCTAAATTGTTTGATGCTTTTTACTTGCATATTCGATAATTCGATATTTACTCACGTATTGGTATAATAGACATTTTACTCGCATATTCGATAATTCGATATTTACTCGCGTATTGGTATAATAGACATTTTACTCGCATATTCGATAATTAATTTACCTCGCGTATTGGTATAATAGACATTTTACTCACATATTCGAAATTCGATATTTACTCGCGTATTGGTATAATAGACATTTTACTCGCATATTCGATAATTCGATATTTACTCGCGTATTGGTATAATAGACATTTACTCGCATATTCGATAATTCGATATTTACTCGCGTATTGGTATAATAGACATTTTACTCGCATATTCGTAATTCGATATTTACTCCCGTATTGGTATAATAGACATTTATCCATATTCGATAATTCGATATTTACTCGCGTATTGGTATAATAGACATTTTACTCGCATATTCGTTTATTCGATATTTACTCGCGTATTGGTATAATAGACATTTTACTCACATATTCGATAATTCGATATTTACTCGCGTATTGGTATAATAGACATTTACTCACATATTCGATAATTCGATATTTACTCGCGTATTGGTATAATAGACATTTTACTCTCATATTCGTTTATTCGATATTACTCCGTATTGGTATAATAGACATTTACTCACATATCGATAATTCGATATTTACTCGCGTATTGGTATAATAGACATTTTACTCTCATATTCGTTTATTCGATATTTACTCCCGTATTGGTATAATAGACATTTTACTCACATATTCGATAATTCGATATTTACTCGCGTATTGGTATAATAGACATTTTACTCTCATATTCGTTTATTCGATATTTACTCCCGTATTGGTATAATAGACATTTTACTCACATATTCGATAATTCGATATTTACTCGCGTATTGGTATAATAGACATTTTACTCACATATTCGTTTATTCGATATTTACTCCCGTATGGTATAATAGACATTTTACCCGCATATTCGTAATTCGTATTTACCTCGCATATGGTATAAAGACATTTTACTCACATATTCGATAATTCGATATTTACTCGCGTATTGGTATAATAGACATTTTACTCTCCTATTCGTTATATTCGATATTTACTCCCGTATTGGTATAATAGACATTTTACTCACATATTCGATAATTCGATATTTACTCGCGTATTGGTTAATAGACATTTTGCATATT
>CM033469.1:24206878-24366703 GCA_019447015.1 Hymenochirus boettgeri
CGTTTGTTAAACCGATCGTTAATTTCCGATTTGTTCGATGATCGTTAATTTATGATCGTTATCGTAAATTAATGATACCGAACGTAAATTACAGACATCGATTGTAAATCTACAATAACTTTACGATCCCCATAGAATAGCATTGTGTTTGTTTACTACTGCATGGTATTCTATGTCCGAAGGTTCGTTACCAATATGGTTGCTTAGACTAATGGTGGCCACAGACGTAGGAATATTATTGGGCAATATTGGGTACTAGCTGGTTATTGGATGATTATCGCTCCGTTTATGGTGCCCGGCAATGAAATTGGGCGATTAAATCAGCTCAATTTCATTATTGGGTCGGGCAGGAATTTCAGCCCCAATAAAAGTTCACCCTGTCCTGTTTTTGGGTAAGTAACTATTAGTTCTCTGTAGGGCAGGTAAATCTTTATATTAAGAATTCCCCCGTAGAGTTCTCAAACTATAGAAAAGTACTTGGCTAGTTGAGACGTGTGCGAGTTTTTAAACAAACCTAGCGTTCATTTGGAACAGATTGTTTCGAAAACGAAAAATTCCCAATAGAAAAATGCACAGATCGTGGTTGGAAGGCAAAAAAAATATTGAAAACGATGGTCAAAACCGTGAAAATCTTTGTCAGAAATTTATCAAATTCTCTATGCTTAAAATTTCCGCTGGTGGAAGAAAACTTGCCCGTTTCGTTCATCTTTATTGGCTAGTTTCTCGGGTCTTAGGACTCCTCTCTGAGTTCCAATATCCTTGTATTTTACAACGTTGGCTGAATTATCCACTACATAATTAGAATGATTTTGCTAACAGCGCATGTGAATTGACATGCTGCATTTAAAGAAAAAGTCGCATACAAATGAACTGAGCATTAGAAAATGTCAGATAAGCCTGTTGGATATGTTTGCATTCGTCATGAAGCATTTGCGCTAGAGGGGACATCATTCATGTTACACTCCCTTGATTACTACTGAATGAGCTGAAATTTCTCCTTTCCAGGAAATACACCAATTACAGCTCATTCTGTCAGTCTAAGCCCCGTGTTGTGTTGATGCCCCTTTGCTGGTCATGTTAGGTCTAAAGGCCATAATAAAAACAAATAAAGGGAGAGAACAGCTTAATGGGGTAAGAGGAAATTGCTGCATAGATTGAATTAGAATTGCTAAGGATTCTAAAATAGAATGAGTTTATTGTTATAGTTCACTCTGTCTGATGGGTTTCGCCCCTTTAAATACAGAACACAAGTCATTTTTTCTATTTGCAAGAATATCTATTGGTGTCTTTATTTGGCTTATTTAATAAAAGGTACAAAACTTTGCCCAGGCTGTTCATTTGCCTCAACCAATCAGATGAAATGTACTTACTGGTTTACAATGGTTAGAAAACATTAGATAACACCTGATTGCTGCAGATTAAAGGAGAACTAAGGCTGGGTACACACTAAGGGACTATTTGTCCTGACCGAGTGCTCGGCCTGCCGAAAGTGCCGTGAATCGGTTGGTCGGCCGAAAATATCGGCTGGTGTGTACCCAGCCTAAAGTTTCCAGACAACATTATCCCGATAGACAGAGCATATTCACAAACATACAACAAGCTGTGTCTCACCTCTCCCATTGCTGTGGCCATTGGGTGATTTCTGAAAATAACCTGTGAGTACTAGGGGTCAGCTCTCACAATCCACCTTAGCTGGGTAAGCCCCCAGCTAAGTGTCTGCGTACAGGCACATGCTCTGTAGTGCTCAACAGATCAAAACAAGGAAGTTGCAGCCTTGCCTCCTAGAAGCTGACAGCCAATCACATAACAGCACAAAGATCCTCCCTCTCCCTGACACAGAACAGGGATTTCAGTTTCTTGTTTTCAAACACATGCAATGCTCCTGTCCTAACAATTCTATAATCCTTTACTTTTCATGCAAAATGAAAAGTCATCTTTGCAGTGTATAACATGGAAATAAAAAAAGGAATAATAACAATTCAGCAACAAATAAAAAAAATAAATGTAAGTCTGGGGAATAGAACCTGCAACTTGTACATTTAGTCTGTCTTGCTAAAAGCTTAGCTCCTACCTCTAGGCTAATAGAGATAACACACAGAGCAATGGTATATGTAAAATCTTTTACTATGAACATAATGGAAACAAAAAATAAACTTGAGTATAAGGATTCGAACTTGCAACCCTCTGAACTGTGTGTCTCTAATACTGGCGTCTTACCAGGTGCCACCACTGAATAAGCTGAAGATATATATTCATTTAGAAGCTTTATCTTTTGCTTGGAACATAATAAAAACAAAAAAAGGAAATTCTTGGGTATTGAACTTGTGACCTTCTGAACTCTGTATTTTTATACCTTGTGCCTTACCCGGTGCACCATCCCTGAATAAGCAGAGAATACATTTACATTTAGAAGCTTTATCTTTTGCTAGGAAAATAATAAAAATGGGATATGGATACCCTGCAGAGTATCTACCAGCAACTTACACTGACTGGTAAATAAATTGCAGGGTAACAGGCAGCTTTCAAAGTCTTTTCAGGGACTTCCATATTGGTGTGGAGACATCTGTATAGAAAACACTTTTGTGCATAGAGACAGTGAATACTGGGGTCAGGGGGTGTGGTTCTTTGATGACTTCATGGGCTGTGGGCTGAACAAGCAACAACATGGAAGCCTTCTTATTTACAGAATCTACGATTTCACACATGTACTAAATGCAACTTACTATAGAAGAATCTTACAATGTATAGGTGTTCTGGGGAGAAAAGCTTTCATATTAAAAAATGTAAGTGTAGTTCTCCTTTAAGAACACATCTCTTATTAACTACACCCCTGTATAATTGTTCTTCAATGGACATTAAATATTGGGCTAACCAGTATTGAATAGGTTAAATAGGTTAACACATGGAGATAAAAAGTAGCAGATTAGAAATTCCCATTGAGCATGTCTGAGCTCACTGAGTTATGGTAGGTGGCAGTAACTGCAGGAATTTCTGTAATTTCATTTCAAATGTGTATCTTTGGTTAGGATTTACTTAAATAAGTGAAATATTATTTTGACAAGCAATTTCTGGGCTATTAGCTAGGTAAGAGATCTGTTTTAGGGTGTAAATCAATTCCAACTATATACGGTTTATTCAACCCATAGATGATTATCCCACATGTGTGGCCATTTGGTCGGCGTCATTCATCTGGCGTTGGTCGCCATATTATACATGTGTACGAGGCCTAACTGAAAGCAAATATTGGTTTATGTAACAGAAGGTGCATACATTTGGCTGAGCTATTTATATGCAACAACCAACCAGCTTTCTACTGGTCTACTGTACTTAGATAAGATCTGATAGCTGTAGATCAAAAGCACAGGCAAAGTTTTCAATTTCTTATTACATAATGCTGAGAGACATTCCCCTGGGCCATTCATTTTGAAAGTTGATTGGGAATATTGCGGGAATGTTGGGAGAGTGCACCGCCATTTTATGCCCCGTAGTTATTACTGCTTTCTCTTGCTACCTTAAAGAAAAGGTTAAACATTTCGGATGAAAACACAGATACAATGTTCTCCAGATACATACGGATGTAATGAAATATTTAAAGTCGGGTCAGATGACAGCAGGAGATAAACACAGTGTCCAGTCGCTCACAGCAGAAACCAATCAAATTAATGAGCTTATAAATCCAGGGCACATTATGATTTTTTCATTGGCAGGTAAAAAGGTCCTGGAAGATCCTATGAAGTGTCGAACCTTATGAAATGTCAACACCTGCGCGGTAAACAGACGCAGCGCGAACCTAAGGGCACCAGGACCCCAGCTTGTTTATTTTTATTTTAACAGGAAGTGTTTGTAGTTTATTGTGAACTAAAAGAAAAGCCTTTTAACTTTATCTTTATAACATTTCTTATTTTTAATTTACAGTCACTATGCGGATTTTTTATTTTTTATTTTAGCCAGGAGCGATTTCCAATTATATTGTGCTATACGGCGCGCTTGACATTTTCGGCAGGCATATCGGGCTTTAGGGGCGAAAACATTTCCTGTGGTTTTCCTTACAAAACCAGGGATAATCTGTGGGCCGCAATCAGAATAAAAGACAAAAAAAAAAATTATATATATATTAAGGTTTTATTCAAGAATCAGCAAGGCGTAAAATGCAAATCCATTTTGTGTTGCCAGGTACAATGACTCCCTGCAGACTCAGTGAAACATACGAGACCTCCTAATGCCTGATATTATGATTCAAATAGGGGAAAATTAGATTTGCTACAGAAAAAAAAAAATTAAAGGATAACTAAACATGAAGTATAAATGAAACTCCATCCATCCCATTGTTGGTAACTAACAGATCTCTATATCTCTAATTACAGAAATTAGCAGCATTTTGCATAATTCATCTGTTTTATTTTGCCGGTTTATCTGCAGCTTTCGGTGGGTCACTGGCCCAGATATACAGCTGCACGTTCTCAGTACTCAGCAGTTTCTGGGCTAGAAGTCAGAAAATGTGATTTCCTTTAAAGTATAATACAAGTTCCATTGTGCTCTAAATAGCCAGAGTGGCTCGATTTTTATCAGTCCTATTAAGTTACCGAGCTAGACCGGAACTGTACTGTAATCTGTTAGTATCTTTTTCTGTTGTAGAGGTCAGTTTACCTTTAATACTGAGAGAGGACCATATTCACAACACTTCATATCACTTCACTATATTCATATCACTATATTGCGGTACCAAGCATTTAACGTGCAGTGGCCTAAATGTAAATTAACGATTGTCGTCATAAATCTACAATATCGGTCGTAAATATATCATAGATTTGCGGTTCCCCATACAATACCATTGCGATATTTTGGTACCGCATGGTAATGTTCGTATAAACGTTCGTACATTTACAGCCATTTCTTTTTAATCGCACAATCACGGTCTTAATTTTAAAGCCATGGCCGTACTTTCATAATAACCTGCGATATGGCAAGTTTGAGATACTGCAGGTTTTTAATATGGCCCAGAGTTCTGGAAAGTTACTCAAACCAGAAAATGTTCACTGTCAGCAGCCAATTAAAAACAAGGGGGAGGTGCAATACATCTTGCAATCTCACCCTACCTGCGCTCCTTCCCTTGATATACTGACTATGTTGCCTCCATTAATACATCACGAGCTGTAAGTTGCAAACTTTACGTGCAAAAAAACCTAAAAACCATCGCAAATGTTATCGCATTTCTTGCGCTGAGCTGAATCAAAAAATGTTGCAGGCAGTGTAAAATCCTTGTTAACCCCTCGTACATAGTTTAACGTGGGTTTCGCACTTATTTCGCATTAGGATATTACATTTCCCTGAAAGTCTAGTATATATCCTACAAAGAAAAACAGCGTAAACGATAAAACCTCTAAAAAGATGAGTGCGCTGTGCCTTTAAGGTGTCTTCTAAATGTAAAATGACAGATCGGGACTCCATAGAATTCTCTTGGCAGAAGCAAGTGTTCTGGGTACCCACAAGCCATCTGATATTTTCCTTCTGGCACTGCAGAGCTATCAACAGATGACTCCTAAGCATAATAAGTGCATTTTTATAGAACCTAAGTTTGCTGATTGACACCTCACTGTGTGTGTCATATGTACACCTGTTTGTCTCTCTCTTATCTCACCCCCTCCGCTGTCCTCACACATACATTTTACCATATATTTAAATATATAGATTTGTTCTGTGCTCCTTGACAGAGTTGCAGTTTGGCATCTGTGATGACAGAAGCTCACGGGGGCGATTAGTACAGTAACGAAGATTTCTTATGTAAAGAATAGGGCGATGACTAATTCAACGGGATCATTTATTAGCAACATGCACAAATACCGGTTATTGAAATCAATTTTATTTCTGTCTGACACAACCCACCCCCCTGTTCACAGCTATAAGTATAGTGGCAGCGAGCAAAATGCAACGAACCGTTTCATATTTGGAAACTATGATCAGCGTATAACATGGGATTAAGCAGATCGTCAGTGCAGGGTAGCTGATTGTATATATTAAAAAGATCAGTGTTTCGTGTGATTCTGCCATTCCTTTTATCATGGAACTCAAGGTGAAAATAATATTGCAGAGAATGGAGTGTATACGGTAATTGTGTAGAATACACCAGTTTCAGTAAGTCATGTGACATGGAGGACATAGCACATAGCTCAGCACTTATTATAACTAATGGCATAGCTGAGCGCCGTTTATAAATAAATAATTTACAGTAACTTTCTGGCTCATGTGTATTATAAGCATGTCATTTATCACTCTCCATGATAAAAGTTCCATCTTGCATATTATTATGCCACTGACATCATTCAAATGAATAATACCTTCAACACATTAGGAGAGATTAATTGGTCATGAGATTTCACTGTATTCTGCAAACTGCAATAGCACCATCTAGTTTTGTATCTGTCTACATTCACCCAGAGAAATTATAGAACAACTGTACGGTTGTTGCTCCACCCCCCTTTTAGCCCAGGGCCAGAATCACTCCCCATTGACTAGATCCCAGGCTTGAGTTGGGTTGGAGCTTAGACAGTACAGTTGTCCTTTAATTTCAAATGCTCTGCTAGTATAAAAGGGTCCCTTTGTTGTGTTTGCCCCCCAGTCAACAAGGTTCCAGTCGCCCCCCCACAACTGCTTGCCATATCTTTAAGAAATAAGTGGGTTATAGACTGATCACAATCACTACTTTCAATGGGACCAAAATCCTTTAGATGATGACATCCAATAAACCAAACCAACAACCAAACAGGTGTCCATAAAAGAAGCAGGCTAACTGAGCGTGTAAAATACAAAACAAAAGAGAAATTAAATGGGTTTGGTTTGTTCATTGTTGGTTTAGATTCTCCCCATGTAGAGCATGTGTTCCCATTCAATATCAAGTGTTACATAGTAACATAGTATTGGAGGTTGTATAAAGACATACGTCCATCTAGTCCCACCATTATATACTACCCATAATGTCCGTCTAACAGTTTCATGGTAACAAAGTATTGGAGGTTGTATAAAGACATACGTCCATCTAGTCCAACCTTTACACCCTACCTATAATGTCTGTATAACAGTTACATAGTAACATAGTATTGGAGGTTGTATAAAGACAT
Source organism: Hymenochirus boettgeri (assembly GCA_019447015.1). Classification (NCBI taxonomy): domain Eukaryota; kingdom Metazoa; phylum Chordata; class Amphibia; order Anura; family Pipidae; genus Hymenochirus; species Hymenochirus boettgeri. The sequence continues at coordinate 24,213,994 of CM033469.1, forward strand.
ATGTCTATCTAGTCCAACCTTTATACCCTACCTATAATATCTGTCTAACAGTTACATAGTAATATAGTATTGGAGGTTTTATAAAGACACACGTCCATCATGTTCAACCTTTATACACTACCCATAATGTCTGTCTAACAGTTACATAGTAACATAGTATTGGAGGTTGTATAAAGACACACGTCCATCTAGTCCAACCTTTATACACTACCCATAATGTCTAAATAACAGTTACATAGTAACATAGTATTGGAGGTTGTATAAAGACATACGTTCATCTAGTCCAACCTTTATACCCTACCTATAATGTCTGTATAACAGTTACATAGTAACATAGTATTGGAGGTTGTATAAAGACATACGTCCATCTAGTCCAACCTTTATACCCTACCTATAATATCTGTCTAACAGTTACATAGTAATATAGTATTGGAGGTTTTATAAAGACACACGTCCATCATGTTCAACCTTAATACCCTACCCATAATGTCTGCCTAACAGTTACATAGTAACATAGTATTGGAGGTTGTATAAAGACATACGTCCATCTAGTCTAACCTTTATACCCTACCCATAATGTCTGTATAACAGTTACATAGTAACATAGTATTGGAGGTTGTATAAAGACATACATCCATCTAGTCCAATCTTTATACCCTACCCATAATGTCTGTATAACAGTTACATAGTAACAGTATTTGAGGTTGAATAAATACATACATCCATCAAGTCTAACCTTTTCACCCTCCTTTTTAATCCTTCCTAACAGTTGATCCAGAGGAAGGCAAAAAACTCCAAACGGCAATCAGAAAGTATCCCTGGATCAACCAGAACTATGTATGTATTTATACCAGTAATTCTCAATATTGTTTAGTTTTAGAAACGTATCCAGGCCATTTTTAAAGCTATTTAATGAACTTGCCATTACCACATCTGCTGGAAGACAGTTCCACAGTTTCACCGTTCTCACTGTAAAGAAACCTTTCCTAACCTGAAGATGAAACTTCTTTTCTTCCAACCTTAAAGGATGTCCATGTGTCCTCTGATATGACCTATAAATGAACAATGTACCAGAGAGTTCATTGTATGGCCCATTAATATATTTGTATAAAGTGATCATATCCCCACGCAAACGTTTTCACCACATTCCAGCCATGGTTACATAATAGACAAATACAGCCTAACAGACCCCAAAAGGGGCGAGCGTTTAAAGAGACGGATTCAATTATTCCTGGAAGTTTTTGGTAGGGATAATCCAGCTGTCCGCTGGCAGTAAAGTTTCTGTCTTAAAGAGCCGTCATTGGCTCGGTACATAGCTTGAGCCGCTGCGCAACAAAATTTTTGTGTACCGCCACAACCGCTGTTAGTTATGTCTTAAAGTCACGTTAACTATTGGCTTACAAACAAACGAGCTGGAAGCAGGCTGCACACGATCAGTGACTTAAAAACATCGCTTTATTGAAGAAAAACCATAAAAAACACACGTAGTGCTGGGTACAAATACATAGGCATACTCAAGGAGGACACAGGTGATGCCTGACGCGTTTCGTGACGTCCGTCACTTCATCAGAGGCCTCTGATGAAGTGACGGACGTCACGAAACGCGTCAGGCATCACCTGTGTCCTCCTTGAGTATGCCTATGTATTTGTACCCAGCACTACGTGTGTTTTTTATGGTTTTTCTTCAATAAAGCGATGTTTTTAAGTCACTGATCGTGTGCAGCCTGCTTCCAGCTCGTTTGTTTGGAATCTTCCGTGAAGGATACTACATATCACTACGGCCAAGTGGTTTTTGGAAGCGTGAGTGCGCCGCGCAACAGTCCAGGGGTAGAGCACCTGTAAGTACTTACCAACTTAGACCCGACACTTTGTTTCAGATATTTAACTATTGGCTTACGTGAGGTTTAGACGGAAAAAGACGTTACTTTTACCATTTTAAATCCACGTTAACCTCTTTCGGCAATGCATCAAGGGTTGCCGCAATTGGGTTCTGCAATCACTACCATCAATGGCTCTTTAAGATGGAATCTTTAACGCAAGCAAATAGCTGTCGTTAAACATTCATTCGCAATGTATATAGTCGCAATATATCATCTTGGTGTGTTGCCTTACGGGGGCAAAAGAGCGCCATATTGGCTCTCTATACATTGCCCCAATTGTATCTTTTCTCTACTGTATTGTTGTCTAAGACAGGGGTCCTATCTAAATCTGCCAGCATTCTCATTAAAAGATGACATTAAAATTCCATCCGCCCATCTCAGCAAACTGATATTATTAAAAAATGAAACAGTTCTTGGATTCCTCCATTTCCACTCTCTGATCTGGTCTCTATGTACAATATAGATTAACATACAAGCGAACATAAATTTGCCCCAATTACCATAATTCTTAACTTAATGTACCGACGCTGGAAAGCCTTATTTAGATTTGAGCAGTGCTCCGTTACTGTTTTATGCCGACACATCAGTCTCGGTTATATTTATACAGAGCTAAATTAGACGCGGTTCAAATGACTGAATAATAATAGGGATGTAATATTTTCTCAGCTTCCAAGCAATGATATTGTCTGTTTGGAAGTCTGGCTTAACCCGTACAAGCTTAGCCTCAATACACATTTATATATACTGTCACAAAAGGAATGTGGAAGCATCTGTGATGTCACGCAGCAGGGGCAACCAATAAAGTATAATGCAAAGTTACCAACAGTCCTGAATTTTGTAGGACAGTCCAACATTTTTTCACAGTGACCTGCTTTTGCCCTGTATCCTGGGTAATGCCCCATAAAGAGAGCAGAACCTGCAAACTAGGATATAAAATTGACCTGGGTTCCCAACAAGGACAGAAGGGAGGCCAATATAGTCAGTGTAGGGGTATCTCTGGGCGTCCAGAGCTCCTGTGGCCACCCCTTTGCCACCAATGCGATCCAGTCTTCAATTACTGCAAATAGGGGTAACGGCCCTCTTTATTAGTGCAAATACAAACCAACATGACGTTTCGGCCAATGGCCTTTCTAAAATGTTCAAGTGAGGCCAAGTCAAGCAGTGAAACATGCCATTGTGATGTCACAAAGTGTAATGAAATCATAGATAAAAAATAAACAAATAAATAAAACAATGGATCTGCTCGTTATCTGTGACCAAGGTTATAAATTAATACTGCGTCTGTATTGGCAACAATCGATAATTTAGGACCACATTGTAAGCGCCCATTGTAAAACCCCAGTCTAAAGTGCCCTGTCATGCACTCACACAAGGACTTAGATTGTAAGCTCTTTGAGGCAATGATCTCTTTCCTAATATGTCAAGGCACATCACACTTATTTTATATAAATGTGTATTCTTAACTTTTGAAATCTAATTTGTGTAAATGTAATTGATCTGTGTAATTGCTTGCACTTATCCCCCTGTTTGTACACTATCAGGGAGATTCAATAAACGTTCTTATCGTTTAAAATGGTGCTAATTTTGCCCCAACCAATCAGATCTTATTTAACATTTAAAAGTTAACATCTGATTGGTTGGGGCAAAATTAGCTCCATTTTAAACTATAAGAACTTTTATTGAATAACCCTGTAAGATCATTAAAACGATCGACTTAAAACAAAGCATCACCCCAAACCACTAAAGGTGGCCATACACTATTACAATCGTTCTTAAACTGACTGATACTTTGATAGACAGATGTACAATTAAACGACTTTCCCGATCGGAATTACGATCGATTTTACGATCTAATGTCACATGATAAGAACGGGAAAATGTAAAATTTTTCGGCCAATTGATGGAAATGTCGGATTGTAAGTCAAATTGTACATAAAATCAGCCTAATGTATGGTCACCTTAAGTCCTTCTGACCAATTCTATCCTAACAGGAATTTCTTATTGGCTACCACGATCTTTGTCAGTGAATGAAATGTTCCTGTTTATTTCCCTCTAACCAGAACAGCTTGTCTGTGTAGGTAAATACATTACTGAGAAAGGGAAAGAAAATAAACAAACACTGACATTTTACAGATTAGAAGATTCAGATTTTGATGCCCATAAAGAGCCGAGAGCTTTATAAATAAGGGAGCTCAACTGGGTCCAGGAAAAATAAAAATCTGTCCAATCCAATGGGATGGGTCTAATATCAGCAGGGTGTATTGGGTAAAAAACAATGGCCAACGATGCTGGTATGTTGGTATCGGCTCTCTGTACCCCATAACATGCTAGCGTGTATGGCCACCCAGCCGAATGATGAGTTCAGATTCCACCGAAATCAGTTGGCAACAGCCACATGTGTATGGGGGACTAACGCCAGGATACAAGCTGGTAGCTGCTTACAACCCAACCATCCAGTATAGACCCAATCTGTCTCCGTGTCCCAGAACACACACAGCCACAGCGGTAAATTGTGGGGTTAAAGTCACATTAACCATTTAAAAATTGCTTAGCACGACTTTAACCCCTTATTGCAAAAAGACACCCACCCAGCCAATGCAAGCTATTCAATACCGGCTAAGTGGCTTTTTATTGAACTAATAAATATGGTTGGGGGTAGTCACACGTGGGAAGCACAGGAGGTGAAATTTCGACAGCGTCAGCACACCGTTAATGACGTACAGTATGAGCGCACATTCCTGCCTTCCTGAAAAGGCTTGGATATTTAAAGTTTTGTTTTGACTATAGTTACCCTTTAACTTAAGTGCATGGGGATAATATCTATATATATTTTTAGGGAGTTAAATAACGACCAAAGCCTTTAAGCCATTCTAATTCCCTCTGTGTTATTACTATGTCATTAATATAAATGTGTTCCTTATTCACTCCCATTTGCTTGTATAATTCACATTTACGCTCGGTAAAACTAATGTGTTATCTGCAGTGAGGCAGGCATCAGCCCCTCTATACGGTAACCATTGGCTGAACGTGGCGAGATACATAAATTTGCCTTGAATATTCTTCCTTGAAGCAAAAACCTTCTTGCCACAGACCTTGCTAAGCTGTACACTGATCTCTGTGCTCTGAGCTGAGTCTAGGCTTCAAACAGCTCAGATTAGGAGATGTCATAGTTCAATACTAAGCAATTACACTGGATTTTGTGATTGAGATCTATATTAAAGGGAAAGTTATGTCCAAAAATATATATAATAAATATTTAGCATACATTTTCAGAAAGTGCCTTATCTCTGTACAAATATATTGCCACTTTTTTACAGTTAAAGGGCATGTCCACCCCAAAACTAAAATTTAACCCCTTACTGGCCACATCAAGTAGTTTAAAACAATCCTTACCTTACATTCCTGCTCAAAATAGTTCCCCTGCTGTGCCCCTCCAAAGTTCAGGAAACTGCTGTGTAGGAGCAGTGTGTGACTCATGCTGTGCCTGAGACTTCCTCAACCTCATCAAGGTTGAGGCATGCTCAGTGCAGCCCTCCCTGCCTCTCAGCCAATCACGGACGCGGCTGCCGGTCCCGCCCCCTGCTTTCAATTCCATGCAAGCAGAGGGCCTGAACACTGCAGCAGAGGAGAGAGGGCAGGTAAGTAAGAATCGGGGGACTTTCTAACAATTATATTAATGCAGTTGGGGCTGGGGGAGCATGCCCTACCACATATCAAAAGTTAAATTTTGGGGTGGACATGCCCTTTAAAGAACCCAGACTTCTCCGTCTTAGCACGCCTTTAAGAAGAGATTTGCAATGGCAATTAAGTTGCTTCCTGAAGACGTGTTTAAAGGGAAACTGTGGTCTCCAAACAAGCTGATTTTAAATGAAAAGCCAGGTTCCTACCATTAAAATGAGCTACCAACCTCCTCCCTACACAGCCCAAGATATGAATAAACCACTGATCAGAAAGTTAGGGGGTGGGAGATTCTGATTCTGCGGTCACAAATGTTAGTTCCTCCTTCTAATCTGCGGTTTGCACATGCTCAGTGCAGGAGAAAGCAGAAGAAACCAGGAAGAGATCGAGTTACAGTGACTGAAGGAGGAGTGGGAGGGGCCACTGGGGGTTTCAAGGGGATTGCAAGGGGAGGGGCCATGGGGGCCCACGAGGAGGTGGAGACACAAGGAAAAGAGACTGTCCTGTGGTTTCAGAGCAGGAAGCAGGAAGTACAGGGGACCTGGGGATGCTGCTAATATATCACACGTATTAATGTAAATATCTTCAAACTATGTAAAAAAAAATTTTTACGTAAATTGCAAAAATAGGAAAGCAATTCCTGTCAATTTACCTAAAGTCATTTTTGGACCACAGTTTAGTATAAAAATTGTGCACCGGCCACATACCTACCAGGTCTCAAAACTGTTGCAAACTTTCAGGTCGCAATATTGATTTAGAGCGCGTATCGCTGTGCACTACAAATGTGTCTCTTTGTAAATGAAGCTGTTGGCGCTCTTACAGCTGCCTCTTCAAGGCCGAATTTCTGGAAGTTTACGGACAAGCCTGATTGAATTTTCAGCTAATTTGGTCAAAAAATATTAATTGACGCCGGTCGCACAATCAAGCCCAAATATGCACCCGTCTGTACCAGGGGGTAAAAGGTTTCCAGTAAGAAGCTAAGACTAACAGCTTTAAAATACATGTGATTGTGTCTCTATCTTTTCCTACTGCTTTTTTTTCAGATGTGTTTGTAAATGTGCATCTCAGTGGGGAGAATTGTTGGTGCTGGAGGTTGTCACTGCGGAAAGAACTTCTCACCACCACTTTTGTATGACAACATAAAAGCAATGTTAATCACTGCTATTCACAAACTCCTGGTTCAGCTGCATCCATTCCAGGAAAGTACCGAGAAATCAGAACAGATTACGGTCCTTGTGTTTGGACTGAGTTATTACCACTCTTTCCCACTCTGCAATCAACCAATGTAAAATAGCATTAAAGAGAAATTAACCTATGGAAATAAAAACAAACGCTTGATAGATTGTTAAGTGGAGCGCTCAAGGAATATTTGTGATTGATGTTGTTGTTTTATTCTCTTATAACCTGTCTGCCTTTCACTTTAAAGGACAAGTATTACTTTGATTCATTTTAATCTTAAACTGAACACATGTACGTATCACTTAATCTCAGATGGGTGTGTTGCTGCTTGCCCTCAATCCAGTACTTGTTTTGCTTAGGCTCAAAATCACTCCTCCCACTTTTAACCAACTCCTCCTTCCATCTGATCTGACTATCTGTAAAGTCAAACATGCTCAGTGATCTCTATGAGACAGCACTCAAAGGAGAACTAAACCCAAATTTATATACTCCAGAATATTTTAGAACCCCCCTAAAAATACCAATAAGCTATAAAATCCCACTTCAGTAAATTGTATTAAAGTAAATGTAAGCCTGTTAAGAACTGGATGAAGTATCTGTGTATATGTGCAGTGTCAGACCACACCTCCTGACCTCAGTCACATGCTTCCTTGCTTTATCTGTCCTGTAAAAGGATTTGCTAGAGATTTTTAATGGGTGTGGCCAACTGTAACAAGTTTCTGCCATAGTCAAGGACTGAGCATGTGCAGAACATAATGGTCGTTGACCAAACTGTCTGATGCTAGAATGCTGAGAAGTAAAGCACAAACCATATGTTATTTAGGTAAATTTCCCAGCGCCTGTATCAAAATGAGAGTTAAGAGACCAAGATTACTGGTTATATATCAAGGTGTTCTGTCTTCTGGTTCAGTGTTGTTCTGGAGCTTTAGTTGCCCTTTAAAGGGAATTATATACCCTTCCAATCCCCCACTCACATTTGAAATACCCAGAATGAGGACCTAAAAGGCTTATTGATATATGACACCCTTTAGAATTAAGGTCCATACACACATGCAATTGCAGTTCCGACCCCTGACACACAAGTGTCTTCCAAATGGCTGTTTGGGCTGTCAATCACTTAGTTTATGAGTGCTCTGTCAGGCCTTGTTGATACCTCTGGGCCACAATTGCACAAGTCAATTTAACAGCAAGGCCACACCAGTTTGCGCCCAGGGTCCTAGCAGTTTGCTTCCCTATTGCCACACATCTGTCGGCCAAAGTCATGGTTTCAAGGCCAGTTTTTTAGAGGGCAACTAAGTTTTACTATCCTGCAGGGAATTGCTATAAACCTCGAACCTCGCTAGGTTTATAACACTCCCTGCTGCCCCCAAATGTACTTACCAGCCTTTGTTCCCCCGCTGCCTTCTGCATTTTTTCGTGCACGGAAGTCAAGCAGGAGGGGCTCGACAGGGAATCCGCTCCTATGATTGGCTAAGGCCCGATGCCTTAGCCAATCACAGCAGCGGATGCCGGTCGAACTGAAATGGTTTTAACCTGAATTTTTGGATCCAAATGAATTTCCCCTCCTGTCAGCTATTTCTACTTTTTCAACTCTCTTTGTTTTCTTCTTCCTACTGGCTAACAAGTTTTTAGTTCCCTCTGATCCCCGAGGGCATTCTATCTCAATTTTCCCGGTGCTGCTCTAAAAATTTTTTCCTCATACATAAAGATGAGAATTAAGATGTACTTTCTGGATGTGAAGGATATCACTTTTTCATTAGATATGAAAGTAACCCTTGTTGTGCTCCACCAAGGGAACATAGGGCTGTCAGGAAGGACGAAAGCCGAGCAGAGCACTGGGGAAAAACAAAGTTGACCTTCAGATGAAAATGAAGAACTGCAGGTTTAAATAAAGATTCTATTAAGGAGAACTATACTGTCTTATAATGCCCCTAAACCCCCCCCCTCTCCCCTAATAGTACCCAGGGTGAGGTCCTAAACTGCTATGTCCTCACCCCTGGGCTTTCCCTGAATGCTGCTTACTGGCAAAACCAGAGCAAAATGCCAGTCTAGGTCTGCCCCCAGCCTTCCTATTGGACAACCTGGACAGTGGCAAGTTCCATTAGGTCAAACCCAGGGGTGAGGAGCATCAGGTCCCAATCCGACTGATGGACAACAAAATTACAGGGAGATTCAATAAAAGTTCTTATCGTTTAAAATGGTGCTAATTTTAACCCTTGTAAGATCATAAAACGATATCGACTTAAAACAAAGCATCACCCCAAACCACTAAAGGTGGCCATACACTATTACAATCGTTCTTTAAACTGACTGATACTTTGATAGACAGATGTACAATTAAACGACTTTCCCGATCGGAATTACGATCGATTTTACGATCTATGTCACATGATAAGAACGGGAAAATGTAAATTTTTCGGCCAATTGATGGAAATGTCGGATTGTAAGTCAAATTGTACATAAAATCAGCCTAATGTATGGTCACCTTAAGTCCTTCTGACCAATTTCTATCCTAACAGGAATTTCTTATTGGCTACCACGATCTTGTTCAGTGAATGAAATGTTCCTGTTTATTTCCCTCTAACCAGAACAGCTTGTCTGTGTAGGTAAATACATTACTGAGAAAAGGGAAAGAAATAAACAAACACTGACATTTTACAGATAGAAGATTCAGATTTTGATGCCCATAAAGAGCCGAGAGCTTTATAAATAAGGGAGCTCAACTGGGTCCAGGAAAAATAAAAATCGGTCCATCCAATGGGATGGGTCTAATATCAGCAGGTGTATTGGGTAAAAAACAATGGCCAACGATGCTGGTATGTTGGTATCGGCTCTCTGTACCCCATAACATGCTAGCGTGTATGGCCACCCAGCCGAGATAATGAGTTCAGATTCCACCGAAATCAGTTGGCAACAGCCCCATGTGTATGGGGGACTAACGCCAGGATACAAGCGGGAGCTGCTTACAACCCAACCATCCAGTATAGACCCAATCTGTCTCCGTGTCCCAGAACACACACAGCCACAGCGGTAAATTGTGGGGTAAAAGTCACATTAACCATTTAAAATTGCTTAGCACGACTTTACCCCTTATTGCAAAAAGACACCCACCCAGCCAATGCAAGCTATTCAATACCGCTAAGTGGCTTTTTATTGAACTAATAATATGGTTGGGGGTAGTCACACGTGGGAAGCACAGGAGTGAAATTTCGACAGCGCTCAGCACACCGTTAAGACGTACAGTATGACGCACATTCCTGCCTTCCTGAAAAGGCTTGGATATTTAAAGTTTTGTTTTGACTAAGTTACCCTTTAACTTAAGTGCATGGGGATAATATCTATATAATTTTTAGGGAGTTAAATAACGACCAAAGCCTTTAAGCCATTCTAATTCCCTCTGTGTTATTACTATGTCATTATATATGTTGTCCTTATCACTCCCATTTGCTTGTATAATTCCACATTTACGCTCGGTAAAACTAATGTGTTATCTGCAGGAGGCAGGCATCAGCCCCTCTATACGGTAACCATTGGCTGAAACGTGGCGAGATACATAAATTTGCCTTGAATATTCTTCCTTGAAGCAAAACCTTCTTGCCACAGACCTTGCTAAGCGTACACTGATCTCTGTGCTCTGAGCTGAGTCTAGGCTTCAAACAGCTCAGATAGGAGATGTCATAGTTCAATACTACAATTACACTGGATTTTGTGATTGAGATCTATATAAAGGGAAAGTTATGTCCAAAATATATATAATAAATATTTAGCATACATTTTCAGAAAGTGCCTTATCTCTGTACAAATATATTGCCACTTTTTTACGTTAAGGGCAGTTCCACCCCAAAACTAAATTTAACCCCTTACTGGCCACATCAAGTAGTTTAAAACAATCCTTACCTTACATTCTGCTCAAATAGTTCCCCTGCTGTGCCCCTCCAAAGTTCAGGAAACTGCTGTGTAGGAGCAGTGTGTGACCATGCTGTGCCTGAGACTTCCTCAACCTCATCAAGGTTGAGGCATGCTCAGTGCAGCCCTCCCTGCCTCTCAGCCAATCACGGACGCGGCTGCCGGTCCCGCCCCCTGCTTTCAATTCCATGCAAGCAGAGGGCCTGAACACTGCAGCAGAGGAGAGAGGGCAGGTAAGTAAGAATCGGGGGACTTTCTAACAATATATTAATGCAGTTGGGGCTGGGGGAGCATGCCCAACCACATATCAAAAGTTAAATTTTGGGTGGACATGCCCTTTAAAGAACCCAGACTTCTCCGTCTTAGCACGCCTTTAAGAAGAGATTTGCAATGGAATTAAGTTGCTTCCTGAAGACGTGTTTAAAGGGAAACTGTGGTCTCCAAACAAGCTGATTTTAAATGAAAAGCCAGGTTCCTACCATTAATATCTACCCACCTCCTCCTACCAGCCCAAGATATGAATACCCACTGATCAAAAGTTAGGGGGTGGGAGATTCTGATTCTGCGGTCACAAATGTTAGTTCCTCCTTCTAATCTGCGGTTTGCACATGCTCAGTGCAGGAGAAAGCAGAAGAAACCAGGAAGAGATCGAGTTACAGTGACTGAAGGAGGAGTGGAGGGGCCACTGGATGGGGGTTTCAAGGGATTGCAAGGGGAGGGGCCATGGGGGCCCACGAGGAGGTGGAGACACAAGGAAAGAGACTGTCCTGTGGTTTCAGACCAGGAAGCAGGAATACAGGGACCTGGGGATGCTGCTATATATCACACGTATTAATGTAAATATCTTCAAACTATGTAAAAAAAATTTTTACGTAAATTGCAAAAATAGGAAAGCAATTCCTGTCAATTTACCTAAAGTCATTTTTGGACCACAGTTTAGTATAAAATTGTGCCCGGCCACATCCTACCAGTCCAAAACTGTTGCAAACTTTCAGGTCGCAATATTGATTTAGAGCGCGTATCGCTGTGCACTACAAATGTGTCTCTTTGTAAATGAAGCTGTTGGCGCTCTTACAGCTGCCTCTTCAAGGCCGAATTTCTGGAAGTTTACGGACAAGCCTGATTGAATTTTCAGCTAATTTGGTCAAAAAATATAATTGACGCCGGTTCTCGCCAATGGAGATTCAATAAAAGTTCTTATCGTTTAAAATGGTGCTAATTTTGCCTCAACCAATCGAATCTTATTTAACATTTGAAAGCTAACATCTGATTGGTTGGAGCAAAATTAGCACCATTTTAAACGATAAGAACTTTTATTGAATTACCATTTGTACCTTATGTGTATCTATCCTAGATGTATTAGATTACATTTATCTACTTACATGAGGTATCTACTTACCTTAGTTACACTTACACTATGTTGTATATTACCCTTAACATTAGGTGTGTATCTACCGTACATATGTGTATCTACTTACATTATGTGTATCTACTTACTATTACATTATGTGTATCTACCTTACATTATGTGTATACCACATTATGTGGTATCTACCATTCATCTACCTTCATTATGTGTATCTACCTTACATATGTGTATCTACTTACATATGTGTATCTCCTACACTTACATTATGGGTATCTACCTACATTATGTGTATCGACCTGTACATTATGTGTAATACTACACTTACATTATGTGTATCTACCTTACATATGTGTATACTTACCTTACATTATGGTATCTACACTGTACATTATGTGTACTATCTACTCTTACCCTACATTATGTGTATCTACCTGTACATTATTTGTATCTATTACCTTACAGTATGTGATCTACCTTACATATGGTATCTATCCTTAGATGTATGTATATTACCTTACATTATGTGATCTACCCTTACATATGTGTATCACCTTACATTATGTGTATCTACCTACACTATGTGTATCTATCCTTAGATTGTATGGTATCTACCTTAAATTATGGTATCTGTACCTTACATTAGTGTATCTACCCTTACATTATGTGTATCTACCTTATATTATGTGCATTACCCTTACATATGTGTAATCTACCCTATTGTTGTATCACCCTTACTATTGGTATCTAACCTTATTGTGATCTACTTCTATGTGTATCTACCTTACATTATGTGTATCTACCTTACATTATGTTTATCTACCCTTACATTATGTGTATCTACCTTACATTATGTGTATCACTTAAATTATGTGTATCATCCTAAATTGTTATGTAATCTACCTTACATTATGTGTATCTACCCTTTACATTATGTGTATCTACCTTAATTATGATCTACCTTACATTATGTGTATCTACCCTTACCATTATTGTGTATCTACCTACATTATGTGTATCACCTACCATTTATGTGTGTATCTATCCTTACATTATGTGTAGTGTACCCTTACATTATGTGTATCTACCCTTACATTATGTGTATCTACCATTACTTATTATGGTATCTATCCTTACATTATGGTGTATCTACCTTACATTATGTGTATCTACCTTATATGATGTGTATCATACCTACCCCTTACATTATGGTATCTACCTTTTTATCTACATATATGTGTATTCTACTTACCCTTACATTGTTATACCTACTATGTGTATTACCTGAATATGTGTATCTACCTGTACTCATATTGTGTATCTACCTAACATTAGGTTATTACCCTACATTATGTGTATCTACCTTACACTTATGTGTATATACCTTACATATGTGATCAGTACCTTACATTATGTGTATCTACCTACCCTTACATATGTGATCTACCTTACATTATGTGGTATCTACCTTACATTATGTGTATCTACCTTACCCTTACATTATGTGTAATCTACCTACATATGTGTATCTACCTACTACATTATGTGTATCTACACTACACTATGTGTATCTACCCTTACATTATGGTATCTACCTTACCCTCCTTACATTATGTGTATCTACCCTACAATTATGTGTATCTACCTACATTATGTGTATCTACCGTAAATTAGAATATCTACTTACAATTATGTGTATCTATACTTACTTATGGTATCTACCGTACATTATGTTATTACCTACATTATGTGTATTAACTTAATTATATTATCTAACCTTACATTATGGTGTATCTACCTTACATTATGTGATCTATCATACATTAGGTGTATCTATCCTACTTATATTACCTACATTGTGATCTACCTTACATATGGTATCACCTTACAATGGTATTACCCTTACATTACTGTGTATCTACCTTAAATTATGTGTATCTACCCTACATTATGTGTATCTACCCTTAACATTATGTGTATCTACTTAATTATGATCTACCCTTACATTATGTGTATCTACCCTTACATTATGTGTATCTACCTTTACAATAGTGTATCTACACTTACATTATGTGTATCTATCATTACATTATGTGTATCTACCTTACATTATGTGTATCTATCCTTACTGTTCGAGTTCGAACGGACCCGGACTTCTCGAACATCTCGGACGCGGACTTTCGATATTTCCCGGACTTTCGATGATTATCTAATGTTCGAACGTTGAGTATCGAATCCGCGAGTAAAATGTACATGGTATCTAGGCGCGAACATCGAACTGCGGTAAAGTCCCATTACAGCCTATACGCGAGTATCGAATCTGCGAGTGAAAATGTCCATGTTACTCCGAACGTTTCGGACGCGAAAGCTCGAAAGTAGCGTGCGTGCGAGTAAAAATCGATTTTACTTAAGTCCTGGATATTGGAACATGCTCCCCAGACCATTTCCCAGGTCCCACAGCCATTTACATTAAGTTACAATTATATTTAGTTGTATTGACTTGAACTTTTCGAACTATTTGCCTCCCATAGACTTAATGGTCCGTTTTCGAACTTTCGAACTTTTACAATAGTTCGAAAGTTCGAAAACGGACCGAACTTTCAATAGTTCGACCATCTCTAATTATGTGTATCTATCCTTACATTATGTGTATTATGCTTGGATTTTGTGTAACTATCTTATATTATGTGTACCTACCACATTAAGGTATCTTCCTTGGATTTGTGTATCTATCCTTAGATTATGTGGGGATAAAAAAAATCATAATCCAACAGCTAAAAAATATGAGATAAATAAGATATAGTAAGATAAATAACATTGGTACATGCGGTCTCTTATTGTCACACTGGTAATAGTAAGATAAATAACATTGGTAAATGCGGTCTCTTTTATTGTCAAACTGGTAGTAGTAAGATAAACAATTGGTACATGCAGTCTCTTTTATTGTCACACTGGAGTAGTAAGATAAATAACATTGGTAAATGCGGTCTCTTTTATTGTAAAACTGGTACTAGTAAGATGATAACATTGGTACATGATGTCTCTTTATTGTCAAACTGGTAGTAGTAGATAAATAACATTGGTACATGCAGTCTCTTTTATTGTCACACTGGTAGTAGTAAGATAAATAAACATGTTTAAATGCGGTCTCTTTTATGTCAAACTGGTACTAGTAAGATAAAACATGGTACATGCAGTCTCTTTATTGTCACACTGGTAGTGTAAGATAAATAACATTGGTAAATGCGGTCTCTTTTATTGTAAACTGGTATAGTAAGATATAACATGGTACATGCAGTCTCTTTTATTGTCACACTGGTAGTAGTAAGATAAATAACATTGGTAAATGCGTCTCTTTTATTGTCAAACTGGACTAGTAAGAAGAATAACATTGGTACATGATGTCTCTTTATTGTCACACTGGTAGGAGTAAGAAAATAACATTGGTACATGCGGTCTCTTTTTATGTCACCACTGGTAAAATAGTAAGATAAATAGACATGTTGTACATGATGTCTCTTTTATTGTCACAATGGTAGTAGTAAGATAAATAACATTGGTACATGCGGTCTCTTTTATTGTCACACTGGTAATAGTAAGATAAATACATTGGTACATGCGGTCTCTTTTATTGTCACACTGGGATAGTAGATAAATAGCTGGTACATGATGTCTCTTTTATTGTCACACGTAGTAGTAAGATAAATAGCATTGGTACATGATGGTCTCTTTTATGTCACACTGGTAATAGTAAGATAAATAGCATTGGTACATGATGTCTCTTTTATTGTCACACTGGTTAGTAAGATAAATAGCATTGTACATGAGTTCTCTTTATGTCACACTGGTAGTAGTAGATAAATAACATTGGTCATGCGGTTCTTTATTGTCACACTGGTAATGTAAGTAAATAGCATTGGTACAAGCGGTCTTTTATTGTACACTGGTAATAGTAAGATAATAGCATTGGTACATGCGGTCTCTTTTATTGTCACACTGGTGTAGTAAGATATAGAATTGGTACATGCGGTCTCTTTATTGTCACACTGGTAATAGTAAGATAAATAGCATTGGTACATGCGGTCTCTTTTATGTCACACTGGTAGTAGTAAGATAAATAGCATTGGTACATGCGGTCTCTTTTATTGTCACACTGGTAGTAGTAAGATAAATAGCATTGGTACATGGGTCTCTTTATTGTCACATGGTAGTAAGATAAATAACATTGGTACATGCGGTCTCTTTATTGTCACACTGGTAATAGTAAGATAAATGCATTGGTACATGCGGTCTCTTTTATTGTCCACCTGGTAGTAAGAAAATAACATGGTAATGCGGTCTTTTTTGTCACCTGGTAGTATGAGAAAATAACATTGGTACATGCGATCCGTTTAGTCTTTATGTGTGTATTCAATACATCTTATTTAATGAAATACACAGCTGCATTAACTATCGGCAGATTCAATAAAAGTTCTTTTGTTTAAAAGGGGCTAATTGCCCCAACCAATCAGATTTTATTTAACATTTGAAAGCTAACATCGATTGGTGAGGCAAAATTAGCACCATTTTTAACGATAAGAATTTTATTGAATAACCCTGTATGTGTCTCTTCAACCTGACGTGCCTCTGCAATCTCTCAACAGTTGTGGGTAAACTGTGGGTAAACTTGTATGTACCAGTCACTGGGCAAATTTAAAGTATTATTCACTGTGAGCAAACTTAAATGTACCAGTCATGTGGGAAACCTGATATGTAGCAGTACGTAGGCAAACTGGATGTCCCGGGCATGTTTACAAGTCTATGTGGGCTGGGCACCAGGACCTCTTTATATTACAAGTCTGTGTGGACTGGGTACGAGGACATTCTTATTTTTACCATTCTGTGTGGGCTAGGCATCCAACCTCTTCCCATTGGCTACATCACAGACTCCGGAAAAGACCGTTCTGGTGCACTTCCGCAATCCGTCATGTAGCCAATTGGAAGACATGCTCTAATGTAGGGGGGAACTTAATGTAAGTAAGTTCCACTGTTAGGTAAAGTAATGGTTTAGGCCCTCACCTGAGTAATATGAACTATGGAAGAAGAGAAGTGATGGGGAAGGTGAATATAGTTGCCTTTAAGAGTGGATATTAATGGAAGTCAATGGGGGAGTGGTAGTTTGAAAAGTCTGGATGATTTACAGCTAAACTAACATGCTTGTGAAGGTTCTCATTCATCCAGGTCATGGTATATCTGTTGTATTCAATTAGATCAACTGGACTTGAAATGTAGTTCTTGAAGAAGTTTCGCTAGTCATCCGACTGGCTCTCAATTCAGAATGACTTGTACAAGAATCTGTGGCAATTATGTACCCGGAAAATCCCAATTAGCATATCACAGCCAGGTGTTAAGGTGGTGATTAGATAGTGGCTAAGAGGTGTTACAGGAACGCCCAGAGTAAGGTGTCAAAACAGCATTGTACATGGCAGACAGTTGGTGTCGAAGCCCCCCACCTCTATTTAGGCTTGGTTTCTTTATTTTCACATATTTTCCTTAACACCTCTCTTGAACCAGTCAGTTCCTTCGCCAGTATGTTAACATTACAATCTTCAAAGGTATGTCCTTTATCCTTAAGATGCAGATACACGGCTGAGTCTGACCCGAGGAATTGGCTCTTCTGTGCGGGCCATACGTTGATGCAGTTGCTGTTGGTCTCCCCCACATACAAATCAGAGCATTCTCACTGCACTGCACGCATATATGATGTCGCTTTTCTTGTGTTTTGGTATGGGTCTTCGGATGTACCAATGCTGCCTCAGTGTGTTGTCGGGTGTTAAGCAGACAGGGATACGATGTTTTTGAAAATTCTTCTTAATTTCTCGGAGACCCTGCTACATATGGGATGACCTGTTCTTCCTCCTGTCTTGCTTTTCCCCTTCATGTTGGTATTCGTGTTCTTTCTTTCCTTCTACTTCTTTTGACAAAGGCCCAGTCTGGATATCCACAAGTTTTAAGGGCTCCTTGAAGTTTAATTTCTTAGCCTCGCCTCGTGCTAGTGGGGATGTTCTCGCTCTGTGTTGCATACCTTTGAAGATTGTAATGTTAACATACTGGCGAAGGAACGTGACTGGTTCAAGAGAGGTGGAAGGAGGCATTTATGTGAAAATAAAGAAAACCAAGCCTAAATAGAGGTGGGGGGGTTCGACACCAACTGTCTGCCATGTACAATGCGTTTTAACACCTTACTCTGGGCGTTCCTATAACACCTCTTAGCCACTATCTAATCCACACCCTTACACCTGGCTGTGATATGCTAATTTGGATTTTCCAGGGTACATAATTGCCACAGATTCTTGTACAAGTCATTCTGAATTGAGAAAGCCAGTCGGATGACTAGCGAAACGTCTTCAAGAACTACATTTCAAGTCCAGTTGATCTAATTGAATACAACAGATATAGCTAAACTAACACTTACTTTAAATGGCTGTGGCACCTGGGAAATCGTTTGGGGAATATGTTACTATTACCAAACCTGTTTAAACACTCCTTACTTTATGATCGGGCAATTGTCGGTTTATGCAAGTACATTCGAGGGTCCCGGCCAATTCGAGGGTTACCGAGCGATACTTTCGAGGGTTAGCGAAAATAGAACCATAAATTCGAGGGTTACTGAAATCGAACGATACTTACGAGGGTTACTGAAAATTAACAATACTTTCGCGGATTAGATAACAATACATTAGCGAAAATGAGCTTACATTCAAGGGTTACCAAAAATGAACGATACATTAGAGGGTTAGCGAACGATACATTCTAGGGTTAGCGAAAACAATCCATACATTCGAGGGTTACCGAAAATGAACAATACTTCAAGGGTTACCAAATGAAATTCTAGGGTTAGCGAATGGCTCGTAAATTCGATAATTATCGAAAATACAGCCGTGAGTCCGGAAAAACTAACTAGTTCGAATAGTTTGAGTGTCCGAAATCATAAAGTTCGGTTTGAACCCTGGTTCGAGTTCGGTTTTGTGTCTATCACCAATCTGCATATCCAATAGAGCAGGAACAAGAAGGGAGGGTGAAATTAAAATAAAACATGTGATATATCTGTGGTTTTCAATTAGATCAACTGGACATGAAGTTCGTTTTTGAAAGAACTAACAGGGTTGTTTCGCCTTTTCAATGGCATATTACATATAAC
This sequence comes from Hymenochirus boettgeri, assembly GCA_019447015.1. Taxonomy (NCBI): domain Eukaryota; kingdom Metazoa; phylum Chordata; class Amphibia; order Anura; family Pipidae; genus Hymenochirus; species Hymenochirus boettgeri. The sequence continues at coordinate 24,233,183 of CM033469.1, forward strand.
TGTTGCGGGTCGCCATTCTAATGCGCGATCGCCTTTTTCCAAGGCTTTACAGTATACTCGCGGGTCGCCTTTCTAATTGACGTTCGCCTTTTCAAGGCATACTTACAGTATAATGCGCGATCGCCTTTCTATGTGTGCGTTGGCTTTCCAAGGCATATTACATTATCATGCGCGGTCCGCCTCTAATGTGCCGTTCGCCTTTTCAAGCATATTACAGTATATGCGCGGAGTCCGCCGTTCTAATGCACGCATTCGCTTTTCCAAGCCATATTACTTCTAGTGCGCGACAGGCTCAAACTGCCTTTTCGTCTCAAACAATGACTTTTTCACCACCTTCAGGGTCGCGCTAATCGTTTCGCTCTTTTTTAAAACGCCAAAACCACTTTTGGCTCCTTTATAATCGCGTTATGTCTTTTCGCTAAAATTTATCCATTGATGTTATGTGAGAAAGGCGGAAAAGGGGTTTTAAGCTGATAGAGCGCGAAACGTTTGCCAGCGTTAACGCTAACCTTTATAAATAGCGTTAACTGTCTTTTTGGCGAAAACCATCCGAAAAGCGGAACGGCGAAAACTTTTCGCCACTCTTTTCGCTCTTTTTATAATCTGCCCTTATTAGCATTGCTTTTGAGTGGGGGGCTTCAGTCTCTGCCCGTTATGTAATATGCCTCTACAGGTTTTTTCAAAAGGACAACAATGTTCCCCGAGCAACAACACAAAAAAAATTAGCTGCTATTCTCTCACTGTACACAGTGAAATTACCAAGAGGTCTCTTTAGAAAACATCCCACACCAGCGTAGCAATTAGAACTGTGGCATAAATGGGCAAAGCGTTAACAATTAATCTCTGTGATATTTAAAATCTACTTTGGGGCTAGTTGTCATGTGAGTTAAAAATGATCTCGAGCTCCAGCGACATTTGTGGGTATTGTTTTGTGTTTTCAAACAATGAGAAATAATCTCACCCCCAACCAACCTGCACAGAGAGAAATGGTTGGGACCAAGAGCTTATAACAGCTCATAAAATTTCATCCAAATTGACCGCAGTGTGGTGTCATTGTGCTTAGAGGTTTGGCAATTTAGAGGCGTGCCTGTGGTAATATCAATGGTGCACGAGACCGTCTTTATTTGTGAATTGTTCTATGGACACACAAAAAAATGATAAAATCTTCTGCCTTATTAAAGAGAAACTGAACAATGTAAAAACTTGGACTGTGGCTTTAGAGGTAAAAACTGGGTGATATTGGGGAACCAAAGTTTCCTTTTTTTAACATATCAACCATGTAACAGACCTAGCAGGCCTGCAGTGTGATGCCCTTAGAGGTGTCAAAAAACATTGATTTTTAGAATTGAAACACAATAAATCTTGTTTGTGTTGTTTTTCTTCTCTAAATTGTTTTGATGCTTTTTACTTGCATATTCGATAATTTCGATATTTATCGTCACGTATTGTATAATAGACTTTTTACTCGCATATTCGATTATCGATATTAAACTCCGTATGGTTAATAGACATTTTACTCGCATATTCTCGATAATTCGATATTTAACTCCGTATTGGTATATATAGATTTTACTCACAAGTCGATAATAATCGATATTTACTCCGTATTGGTATAAATAGAACATTTTACCTCGCATATTCATAATTCGATATTTCCTCGCGTATTGGTATAATAATCATTTTACTCCGCATATTCGATAATATTGATATTGTACTCGCGTATTGTATAATAGACCTTTTACTCGCATATTCGATCATCGATATTTACTCCCGTATGGTATAATAGACATTTTACTCACATATTCGATAATTCGATATTTACTACTGCGTATTGGTATAATAGACATTTTAACTCGCACTATTCTTGTATTCGATATTAACTTACTCCCCGTATTTGGTATAAAAGACATTTACTCACATTTCACGATAATCGATATTTACTCGCGTATTGGTATAATAACATTTGAACTCTCACATCTTCGATAATTCGTATTTATCGCGTATTGTGGTATAATAGACATTTTACTCTCATATTCTTTATTCGATATTTCTCTCCGTATTGGTAAATAGACTTTTACTCCACATATTCGATATTCGATATTTACGTCCCGCGTATTGGTAGTAAATAGACTTTTTAACTCTCATATTCGTTTATTATCATTTTACGCACCCGTATTGGTATCAACACATAGACATTGTGGTACTCACATATTCGATAATTCGATGATTTACCTCGCGTATTGGGTATAATGCATTTTACTCTCATATTCGTTTATGCGATATTTATCGCCTCCATTGTATATAGACATTTTCTCACATATTCGATAATTCGATATTGATCATCGCTATTGGTATGTAGCATTTTTACTCTCTATTCGTTTATTTCGATATTTAATTACCCCGTCATTTGGTATAACTATACTTTTACTACTCGCATATTCGATAATTCGATTATTTACTCGCATATATGTATAATAGACATTTTTACTCACATGATCGATAAGTCGATAATTTACCTGCGCGTATTGGTATAAATAAACATTTTGTAGCTCTCATATTCGTTTATTTCGATATTACCTCCGTATGGTATAATACGCCATTTTACTCACATATTCGATAATTTCTATATTTTAGCCTACGTGCTCGGTATTGGTATACATAACATTTTACGCCATATTCGATAATTCGATATTACTCCAATGGGAAAAACTTCCGCTATTCGATAAGTCGGATATACTCACGTATCTGGTATGACTTATTACATGCAATATTCGAGTATTCGATATTTAACTCGCGTATTGGTATAATAGGACATTTACCTCGCCATATTCGAGTATATTCATAGTTACTTCTGCGTATTGTTGAGTCATTTATCATATGAATCATGTTACTTGAATAACATGATCTGCAGATCGACATTCGATATTTCTCGCGTATTGGCTATAATAGACATTTACTCACATATTCGTTTATTCGATATTTTACTCGCGTATTGGGTCTAATCGACTTTTACTCTGCATATTCGTTTATGCGATATTTACTGTGCGTATTGGTACTAGAACATTTTCTTGGCATATTCGTTTGTTATTTCGATCTTTACTCGCCGTTTTCTTATTGGTATATCACTCATCATTTTTACGTTGCATGATTCGTTTTGGATTCGTACTTTTAATCACGTAATGGTATAATAGACATTTTTACTTACAGTATTCGTTTATTCATATTTACTCGCGCTATTGGTATAATAACATTTTACTTGCATATATCGACAATTCGATATTACTCGCGTTTGGTATAATCGACATTTACTCGCGATATTTATAATTCGATATTTACCCCGTATTGGTATAATAGACATTTTACTTGCATATTCGTTTATATTCGATATTTACTCGGCGTATTGGTATAATAGACTTTTACTCACATATTCGATAATTCGATATTTTATCAACTGCGTATTGTATAATAGACTTTTACTTCAATCGCATAGTCGATATTCGATAGTTACTCCGCATATTGGTATAATAAGACCTTTTACTCGCATATTCGCTATTTCTGCGCGTATTGGTAATAATAGACATTTTACTTGCCATATTCGACAATTCGATATTTCCACTCGCGATGTATAAGACCATTTTACTACTCTGCATATTCGAATAATCGATATTTACTCTGTTATTGTATAATAACAGTTTGACTCGCATATTTGATAATTCGTATTACTGGCGTCGCTATTCTGGGTGTGTGATAATAGACATTTTACCTTTGCAATATTCGACAATTCATATTTACTTGCGATTGGATATGAGCATTTTACTTGCATATTCGATAATTCGATATTTACTCGTGTATTGGGTATAATAGACATTTTAGCTCGTAGATATTCGACAATTCAATATTTACTTCGCGATTGGTCATAAGACCTATTTACCTGCAATATTCGATAATTCGATATTTACTCGCGTATTGGGATAATAACACTTTTACTCACCTATTCGATAATTCGATATTTAACTCGCGTATTGGTACCAAGACACTTTGTTACTCTCCGAATTCTATTACCGATATTATGTCTTCGATATTTACCCGCAGTGATTGGTATAATAGACACTTTTACTTCGCAATATTGCGACAATTCGATATTGTCACATCCGCGGTATTGGTAACTCAATATGACAGTTTACTCACCGCATATAGTCTTATTCCTCTAATATTTTACTCGCGTATTGGTTATATACATCTACCTTTTACTCCGCTCCCCCTATTTGTTTATTCGATATTTACTCGTGTTTTGGTATAATAATAGACCTTTAACTTGCATATTCGATAATTCGATATTTACATCGCGTATTGGTATAATAGACATTTTACCTCCATATTCGATAATTCATATTTACCTCGCGGGATTGGTATAACTAGAACACCTTTACTTGCATCTTTGCGATAATTCGATTATTTACTCGCGTATTGGTATAAGAACATTTTACTCGCTATTCTATAATTTGAATATTTACTCTGCGTATTGGTATATATACATTTTATACTCGCATATTCCGATATTCGATATTTACTCGCGTATTTGTATACTAGACATTTTTTACTTGCATATTCGCAATGTCGATATTTTACACTCGCGTATTGGATGAATACGAAACATTTTACTCGCATATTTGTTTATTCGATTTACTCGTGTTTTGGTCTAATAGACCATTTTTACTCGCATATTCGCGTGCCCTCAAACTTCGAGTCATTCGATAATTAATTCGAAAGTCCGGAAATATCCGAAGTTCAAGAAATCCAGGTCCGGGTGCCCTCGAACTCGATAGTTCGTGCAACTCAAAAATCGGGTTTTGAGTTCTATCCATCTCTAACTGTCACATGTATGTTGTAAGAGAGACTTGACATTGATTGACATGTTCCTCTAATGACATTAGGTGTTGGAGGTAAGGTAAGGTAAGTTTGGAGTGGCCCACCGGAACCTGCTTTGTTAAGCGTTGGGAGCAACCCTTTCCCAACTTGCTTGGGGGAGAGACTCCAAAGTGTGCCTCAGAATTTTGGTAGTGAAATATTTTCTCGAATCTAACATATATTTTGCTATTTTGTACAAACATATATTATGATAACGTTCCAACAAGCCAGCGTATGTAACACTACATTTATTCGTAATACAATATACACGGTAAGTCCACAACATTAAGAAACGGAGTGTCCTACAAAAAATGTGCAATTGCCCAGTGTGGCCTGAGACAAAAGTTTGAGAACACTGGTCTCAGTGCACGCAACGGCTCCCCCCTGACCCATCTTCCCATCCTTGGATGTCGTGCAGGGATTAGACTGAAGGGCTTCACCGGTGTGGAATGACGACAATTTCAGCGAGGCAGTTGTCTGAATAATCCATCTACGTATCCTGCCATTTAACCCCCACTGTAAAGAAGGTAGAAGGGCCTATACCATTCTGAGAAGGGGAGAGCATTCCCATAATGTGTCACTGTAGACGTCTATGGCATGTTCATCTACGGTCCAGTTCGGGTAGATGGATATAAAATTAGATCGATAAATAGGATAGATCAGATAGATAGTTCGATAGATAGATAGTGGAATAATATATAATAGAGAGACGAGATATTTATATATTATTAATATCAATAGAATTAATGGTTAATAGCCCTAACATCTTTCGAAGCGAATTTCAATTAACCTCATGTCATACATGGTCATAGCATTCCCTGCCTCGAAGAGCTTACAATCTAGCACATTTATTTGACACATACAACCTATCATTCTTTCTTTTTATGATTGGGGGGAAACCGTGAGTGCCCTAGGAAACCCACTCAGCACTGGGGAGAAATACAAACTCCTTGCAGATGTGTCGCAAGGGTGGAATCGACTCAGGACCTCACGACTGCAAGGGCAACAGTGCTTAACCACTGAGCCACCAGTGCTTAGATTATGACTATAGATAGATAATAGATAGATAAATAGATAGATAGGAAAATAGACGAACAGACTGTAGAAAATAGATAGATAGATTATATGATAGATAGATAGATTAGATAGATAGATTAAATGAGATAGAGACAGATAGATAGATATTTATAGATAGAGACAGTGATAGTATAGAAAAATGATAGATAGAGATAGATGATAATAGATAGATAGATAGATAGATGATAGATATATAGATAGAAAGTAAAGAAAATAGACAGACAGACAGACTGATAGAAAATAGTATAGATTAGATAGATCGATAGATAATAGATAGATAGATAGATAGACTGATAGATAGAGACAGGTAATCTATAGATAGATTGATAGATATGATATATAGAAGTTATGATAGATAGATTAAGATAGAGTTAGTAGATAGATCAGATAGATAGAAAATAGACAGAGCAGACAGATTATGAAATAGTACAGCAGGACCGAATGATAAAATAGACAGATAGATATATGATCGATTGATAAGCATATAGATTAGAAGATTAAATATGACAAGAAGAAAGATAGCTAAATAATAGATTAGATAGACATGATAGATAATTGAATAGATAGATGATAGATAGATAAATAAGACAGACAGACATATGATAGAAATAGATAGATAGATAATAGATAGATAGATTAGATATATAGATAGATAGATATATAGAGACAGACAGACAGATCGATGATAGAAAATAGATATATATTTTAGATAGATAGATAGATAGATAGATAAGACATATAATAGATGATGATAGATAGACATAGATAGATAGATAATAGATAGATAGATGATATAGATAGAGAATATAGAGCGTGATAGATTATATTATACGAAATAGACAGACAACAAGATGATATGAAATAAATAGATTATAGATAGTAGATAGATAGGATGATGAATATAACGATAATAGATAGATAGAATGACCGATATAGATAGATACAAGGATCGATAGATCGATAGATGAGATAGAGAAAAGACGTATGATAATAGATGATAAATTAGATAGATAGGAGGATAGATCGATAGATAGAATAAGATAGATAGAATATAGACAGAGGGTCGACATCGAATACCAGATATTGATGACGACAGAAGCTTGATTGACCGAGATATATAGATATCTATGATATATAGATAAAAGATTGATAGATAGATAGATAGATAGTATAGAATGAATGATGATAGATTAATAGAATCTAGTTGACTAAATAGTTATCACATTTCTATTTTGCGAACCCTTTCCGAGTCATGTGTATCACATCAAACAGTTTCTTGGGTTTTATATTTTTCACAACGTTCCTTGATTTATTTCTCACGTGTGCTGTGGTCTACGGGAGCACGCCCTCATATAATGCCAATATAACAGATCTGTATGTGATGTGTTCCTACATGATTTAAGCGTGCCCTATTTAACTAGCCCATGTCTAAATGCACTGAAGCCATGTCTAAAAGCAAACGAGCCAAGAACAACCTAAGGTCATTAACAATCCCATGTCTGATCCTTGGATTCCCAGCAAGCGATTAAGACTGAATCAATTCCAACAGTGGGTTTGGTTGGTTGTGTTTTCATTCTTAAAGCATCAAAAGAAGACAAACAAACAACAAAATTACGATTTATTGTTTTTCATTCTAAAAATGTTTTTTACCCTCAGGGGCATCACACTCAGCCTGCTAGGATCTTTCCGGAGGACGAAGCGATTATGTAAGAAAGGTTACAAACATTTGCCAGTGCTATAATAGGCAACGGATCTTTACTCTTCACTGCCCCCTGAAGTTTAGAGTATCATTGCATCCCCAGACCCTCTACTCTTCCCTCTGTCCCGGTTGTAAAACAATCTCACATTCGGGCCATATATATAAGAGAATCCCCACCCCTTTAACGACGCCTTTAAAACGGTTGTTAACCGATCGTTAATTCCGATTTGTGCATGAATCGTTAATTTATGATCGTTTACGTAAATTAATGATACCGACGTAATGACAGACATCGATTGTAATCTACAATAACTTAACGTATCCCCATAGAATAGCATGTGTTTTGTTTACTACTGATGTATTCTATGTCCGAAGGTTTCGTTACCAATATGTTGCTTAGACTATGGTGGCAACAGACGTAGGAAATTAATTGGGCACTATTGGGTCACTATCTGTTTATTGGATGATTTATCGCTCACGCTCGTTTATGGTGCCCGGCAATGAAATTGGGCGATAAAATCCATCAATTTCATTATTTGGGTCGGGCAGGACTTCAGCCCCAATAAAAGTTCACCTTGTCCTGTTTTGTGGGAAGTACTATAGTTTCCTACTGTAGGGCAAGGTAATCTTTTATTAAAGAATTCCCCCTTAGAGTTCTTCTCAACTATAAAAAGTACTTGGCTGTTGAGACGTGTGCGAGTTTTTAAACAAACCTAGCGTTCATTTGGAAGCCGATTGTTCGAAACGAAAAATTCCCAATAAAAAATGCACAGATCCGTGGTTGGAAGGCAAAAAAAGTATTGAAAACGATGGTCAAAACCGTGAAGAACTCTTTGTCACAGCAATTTAATCAAATTCTCTATGCTTTAACATTTTCCGCTGGGTGAAGAAAACTTGGCCCGTTTCCGTTTCATCTTATTGGCTAGTTTCCTCGGTCTTAGGATCCTCTCTGAGTTCCAATATCCTTGTATTATACAAAACGTTGGCATGATTATCCACTACACATAATTGAATGATTTTGCTAACATCGCATTGAATTGACATCTGCATTTAAAGAAAAAGTCGCATACAATGAACTGAAGCATTAGAAAATGTCAGATAAGCCTGTTGGATATGTTTGTCTTCGTCATGAAGCTTTGCGCTAGAGGGGACATCATTCATGTTACACTCCCTTGATTATACTGAATGAGCTGACAAGTTCTCCTTTCCAAAATAACATCCAATTACAGCTGCATTCTGTCATCTAACCCCGTGTTGTGTTGATGCCCCCTTTGCTGGTCATGTTAAGGTCTAAAGTGCCATAATAAAACCAAATAAGGGATGAGACACAGCTTAATGGGGTAAGAGGAAATTGCTGCATAGATTGATTAGATTGCTAGGAGTCTAAATAGAATGAGTTTTATTGTTAAGGTTCACTCTGTCTGATGGGTTTTCGCGCCTTTAATACAGAACACACAGTCTTTTTTTCTATTTGCAAGAATATCTAATTGGTTGTCTTTATTTGGCTTTTAATAAAAGGGTACAAAACTTTGCCCAGGCCTGTGTCATATTCCTCAACCAATCAGATGAATGTACTTACTGGTTTAACACATGGTTAGAAAACAGATAATACACCTGATTGCTGCAGATTAAAGGAGAACAGGCTGGTACACACTAAGGACTTTTGTCCTGCACCGGAGTGCTTCGGCCTGCCGAAGTGGCCTGTGAATCGTTGGTCGGGGCCGAAAATACGGCGGTGTGTACCCAGTCCTAAAGTTTCCAGACAACTTATCCACGAATAGACAGAGCATATTCACAAACATACAACAAGCTGTGTCTCACCTCTCCCATTGCTGTGGCATTGGGGTGATTTCTGAAATAACCTGGAGTTCTAGGGGGGTCAGCTCTCACAACCACCTTCTGGTAAGCCCCCAGCTAAAGTGTCTGCTACAGGCACATCTCTGTATGCTCACACAGAATCAAAACACCAGGAAGTTGCAGCCGTTGCCTCATAGAATAGCTTACAGCCAATCCATAACGCACAAAAGATCCTCCCTCCCCTGACACATGACAGGATTTCGTTCTTTGTTTTCAAACACATGCAATGTCCTGTCCTAAACATTCTATAATCCTTTAACTTTCATGCAAATGAAAAGTCCTCTTTGCATGTGATATACACATGGAAATAAAAAAAGAATAATAACAATTCAGCAAAATAAAAAAATAAATGTAAGTCTGGGGAATAAAAACGCAACTTGTACATTTAGTCTGTCTTGCTAAAAGCTTTAGCTCCACCTCTAGGCTAATAGATGATAACACCCAGAGCAATGTCATTGTACATCTTTTACTATGACATAATGGAAAAAAAATAACTTTGAGTATAAGGATCGAACTTGCACCCTCTGAACTAGTTGTCTCTAATACTGGCGTCTTCCAGGCCCACCACTGAATAAGCTGAAGATATATTTCATTTAGAAACTTATATCTTTTGCTTTGGAACATAATAAAAACAAAAAAGAATTCCTTGGGGTATTGAACTTGTTGACCTTCTGAACTCTGTGATTTTTATACCTTGTGCCTTACCCCGGTCAATCCATCCTGAATAAGCCAGTAGAATACATTTACATTTGAGCTTTATATCTTTTGCAGGAAATAATAAAATGGGATATGATACCTGCAGAGTAGCTTACCAGCAACTTACACTGACTGGTAATAAATGCAGGGTAAACATGGCCGCTTTCAAAGTCTTTCAGGGACTTCCATATTGGTTGTGGAGACAATCTGTATAGAAAACTATTTGTGCAATTGAGACAGTGAATACTGGGGTCAGGGGGGTGGTGGTCTTTGATGACTTCATGGCTGTGGCTGAACAAGCAACAACAGAAGCCTTCTTATTTACAGAATCTACGATTTCATCACACATGTACTAAATGCAACTTTACTATGAAGAATCTTACAATGTATAGGATGTTCTGGGGAGAAAAGCTTTCATATTAAAAATGTACGTGTAGTTCTCCTTTAAGAACACATCTCTTATATAACTACACCCCTGTATAATTGTTCTTCAATGGACATTAAAATTTGGGCTAACCAGTAATTGAATAGGTTAAATAGGTTAACACATGGAGATTAAAAGTAGCAGATTAGAAATTCCCATTGAGCATGTCTGGAGCTCACACTGAGTTATGGTAGTGTGGCAGTAACTGCAGGAATTCTGTAATTTCATTTCAAATGTGTATCTTTGGTTAGGATTTACTTAAATAAGTGAAATATTATTTTGACAAGCAATTTCTGGGCTATTAGCTAGGTAAGAGATCTGTTTTTAGGGTGTAAAGTTCAATTCCAACTATATACTGTATATTCAACCCATAGATTGATTATCCCACATGTGTGGCCATTTGGTCGGCGTCATTCAATCTGGCGTTGGTCGTCCATATGTATACATGTGTACGAGGCCTAACTGAAAGCAATATTGGTTTATGTAACAGAAGGTGCATACATTTGGCTGAGCTATTTATGCAACAACCAACCGCCTTTCTACTGGTCTACTGTACTAGATAAGATCTGATAGCTGTAGATCAAAAGCACAGGCAAAGTTTTCAATTTCTTATTAATAATGCTGAGAGACATTCCCCTGGGCCATTCATTTTGAAAGTTGATTGGGAATATTGCGGGAATGTTTGGGAGAGTGACACACGCCCATTTTAATCCCCGTAGTTATTACTGCTTTCTCTTGCTACCTTCAAAGAAAAGGTTAAACATTTCGATGAAAACACGATACAATGTTCTCCAGATACATACGGATGTAATGAAAATATTTAGAGTCGGGTCATATGACAGCAAGGATAACACAGTGTCCAGTCGCTCACAGCAGAAACCAATCAAATTAATGAGCTTATAAATCCGGCACATTATGATTTTTTTCATTGGCAGGTAAAAAGGTCCTGGAAGATCCTATGAAGTGTCGAACCTTAGAAAATGTCAACACCTGCGCGGTAAAACAGACGCAGCGCAACCTAAGGGCACCAGGACCCAGCTTGTTTATTTATTTTAACCAGTAGTGTTTGTAGTTTATTGTGAGACTAAAAGAAAAGCCTTTTAACTTTATCTTTATAACATTCTTATTTTTAATTTACACGTCACTATGCGGATTTTTTATTTTTATTTTAGCCAGGAGCGATTTCCCATTATATTGTGCTATAACGCGCGCTTTGACTTTTCGGCAGGCATATCGGGCTTTAGGGGCGAAAACATTTCCTGTGGTTTTCCTTACAAACCAGGGATATCTGTGGGCCGCAATCAGAATAAAGACAAAAAAAAAATTAATTATATATTAAGGTTTTATTCAAGAATCAGCAAGGCGTAAATGCAAATCCATTTTGTGTTGCCAGGTACAATGACTCCCTGCAGACTCAGTGAAACATACGGACCTCCTAATGCCTTGATATTATGATTCAATAGGGGAAAATAGATTTGCTCAGAAAAAAAAAATTAAAGGATAACTAAACTGAAGTAAATAATGAAACTCCATCCATCCCATTGTTGGTAACTAACAGATCTCTATATCTCTAATTACAGAAATTAGCAGCATTTTGCATAATTCATCTGTTTATTTTGCCGGTTTATCTGCAGCTTTCGGTGGGTCACCTGGCCCAGATATACAGCTGCACGTTCTCAGTACTCAGCAGTTTCTGGCTAGAAGTCAGAAAATGTGATTTCCTTTAAAGTATATACAAGTTCCATTGTGCTCAAATAGCCAGGAAGTGGCTCGATTTTTATCAGTCCTATTAAGTTCCAGAGCTAGACCGTAACTGTACTGTAATCTGTTAGTATCTTTTTCTGTTGTAGAGGTCAGTTTACCTTTAATACTGAGAGAGGACCATATTCACAACACTCTCATATCACTTCAACTATATTCATATCAACTATATTGCGGTACCAAGCATTTAACGTGCAGTGCCTAAATGTAAATTAACGATTGTCGTCATAAATCTATAAATATCGGTCGTAAATATATCCATAGATTTGCGGTTCCCCATACATACCTTGCGATATTTTGTACCGCATGGTAGTTTCGTATAAACGTTCGACATTTACAGCCATTTTCTTTTCAATCGCACAATCACGGTCTTAATTTTAAGCCATGGCCGTACTTTCAATAACCTGCGATATGGCAAGTTTGAGATACTGCGGTTTTAATATGGCCCGAGGTTCTGGAAGTTACTCAAACCAGAAAATGTTCACTGTCAGCAGCCAATTTAAAAACAAGGGGGAGGTGCAATACTCTTGCATCTCACCCTACCTCGCTCCTTCCTTGATATACTGACTATGTTTCCTCCATTAATACATCACGAGCTTAAGTTGCAAACTTTACGTGCAAAAAAACCTAAAAACCATCGCAAATGTTATCTCGCATTCTTTGCGCTGAGCTGAATCAAAAAATGTTGCAGCAGTTGTAAAATCCTTGTTAACCCCTCGTACATATTTTAACGTGGTTTCGCACTTATTTCGCATTAGGATATTACTTTCCCTGAAAGTCTAGTTATATCCTACAAAAAAAACGCGTAACGATAAACCTCTAAAAAGATGAGGTGCGCTGTGCCTTTAAGGTGTCTTCTAAATGTAAAATGACAGATCGGGACTCCATAGAATTCTCTTGGCAGAAGAGTGTTCTGGGTACCCACAAGCCCTCGATATGTTCCTTCTGGCCTGCAGAGCTATAAACAGATGACTCCTAAGCATAAATAGTGCATTTTATAGAACCTAAGTTTGCTGATTGACACCTCATTGTGTGTGTCATATGTACACCTGTTTGTCTCTCTCTTATCTCACCCCCTCCGCTTGTCCTCAACATACATTTTACCATATATTTAATATATAGATTTGTTCTGTCTCCTTGACAGAGTTGCAGTTTCGGCATCTGTGATGACGAAGCTCACGGTGGCGATTAGTACAGTAACGAAGATTTCTTATGTAAAGAATAGGGCGATGACCTAATTCAACGGGATCATTTATTAGCACATGCACAAAACCCGTTATTGAAATCATTTTATTTCTGTCTGACACAACCCCCCCCTGTCACAGCTATAAGTATAGTGCAGCGAGCAAAATGCAACGAACCGTTTCATATTTTGGAAACTATGATCAGCGTATAACATGGGATTAAGCAGATCGTCAGTGCAGGGTACTGATTGTATATATAAAAAGATCATTGTTTCGTTGTGATTCTGCCATTCCTTTTAATCATGGAACTCAAGGTGAAAATAATATTGCAAGAATGGAGTGTATAACGTAATTTGTAGAATACACCAGTTTCAGTAAGTCATGTGACATGGAGGACTAGCACATACTCAGCACTTATTATAACTAATGGCATAGCTGAGCGCCGTTTATAAATAATAATTTACAGTAACTTTCTGCTCATGTGTATATAAGCATGTCATTTATCACTCTCCATGATAAAAGTTCCATCTTGCATATTATTATGCCACTGACATCATTCAATGAAATAATACCTTCAACAACATTAGAGAGATTAATTGGTCATGAGATTTCACTGTATTCTGCAAATGCAATAGCACCATCTAGTTTGTATCTGTCTACATTCACCCAGAGAATTTGAACACATGTACGGTTGTTGCTCCACCCCCCTTTTAGCCCAGGGCCAGAATCACTGCCCCATTGACTAGATCCCAGGCTGGAGTTGGGTTGGAGCTTAGAAGTACGGTTGTCCTTTAATTTCAAATGCTCTGCTAGTATAAAAGGGCCCTTTGTTGTGTTTGCCCCCAGTCAACAAGGTTCCAGTCGCCCCCCCACAACTGCTTGCCATATCTTTAAGAAATAAGTGGGTTATGACTGATCACAATCACTACTTTCAATGGGCCAAAATCCTTTAGATGATGACTCCAATAAACCAAACCACAACCAAACAGGTGTCCATAAAGAACAGGCTAACTGAGCGTGTAAAATACAAAACAAAAGAGAAATTAAATGGGTTTGGTTTGTTCATTGTTGGTTTAGATTCTCCCATGTAGAGCAGGTGTTCCCATTCAATTCAAGTGTTACATAGTAACATAGTATTGGGAGGTTGTATAAAGACATACGTCCATCTATCCCCCATTATATACTACCCATAATGTCCGTCTAACAGTTCATGGTAACAAGTATTGGAGGTTTTGTAAAAAGCATACGTCCATCTAGTCCAACCTTTACACCCTACCTATAATGTCGTATACAGTTTAGTAAACATAGTATTGGAGGTTGTATAAAGACATATGTCTATCTAGTCCAACCTTTATACCCTACCTATATATCTGTCTAACATTTACATAGTAATATATATTGGAGGTTTTATAAAGACACACGTCCATCATGTTCAACCTTATCACTACCCCATAATGTCTGTCTAACAGTTACATAGTAACATAGTATTGGAGGTTGTATAAGACACACGTCCATCTAGTCCAACCTTTATACACATACCCAAAATGTCTAAATAACCAGTTACTATAACATAGTATGGAGGTTGTATAAAGACATACGTTCTCTAGTCCAACCTTTATACCCTACCTATAATGTCTGTATAACAGTTACCTAGTAACATAGTATTGGGTTGTATAAAGACATACTTCCATCTAGTCCAACCTTTATACCCTACCTATAATAATCTGTCTAACAGTTACATAGTAATATAGTATTGGAGGTTTTATAAAGACACACGTCCATCATGTTCAACCTTAATACCCACCCATAATGTCTGCCTAACAGTTACTAGTAACATAGTATTGGAGGTTGTATAAGACATACGTCCATCTAGTCTAACCTTTATACCCTACCATAATGTCTGTAACAGTTACATAGTAACATAGTATTGGAGTTGTTAAGACTACATCCATCTAGTCAATCTTTATACCCTACCCTATGTCTGTATAAACAGTTACATGTAACAGTATTTGAGGTTGAATAAATACATACATCCATCAAGTCTAACCTTTTCACCCTCCTTTTTAATCCTTCCTAACAGTTGATCCAGAGGAAGGCAAAAACTCCAAACGGCAATCAGAAGTATCCCTGGATCAACCAGAACTATGTATGTATTTATACCAGTAATTCTCAATTTGTTTAGTTTTAGAAACGTATCCCGGCCATTTTTAAAAGCTATTTAATGAACTTGCCATTACCACATCTGCTGGAAGACAGTTCCACAGTTTCACCGTTCTCACTGTAAAGAAACCTTTCCTAACCTGAAGATGAAACTTCTTTTCTTCCACCCTTAAAGGATGTCCCAGTTGTCCTCTGATATGACCATAAAGAACATGTCACAGAGAGTTCATGTATGGCCCATTATATATTTGTATAAAGTGATCATATCCCCACGCAAACGTTTTCACCACATTCCAGCCATGGTTACATAATGACAAATACAGCCTAACAGACCCCAAAGGGGCGAGCGTTTAACAGACGGATTCAATTATTCCTGGAAGTTTTGGGTAGGGATAATCCAGCTGTCCGCTGGCAGTAAGTTTCTGTCTTAAGAGCCGTCATTGGCTCGGTACATAGACTTGAGCCGCGGCGCAACAAAATTTTTGTGTACCGCCACAACCGCTGTTAGTTATGTCTTAAAGTCACGTTACTATTGGCTTACAAACAAACGAGCTGGAAGCAGGCTGCACACGATCAGTGACTTAAAAACATCGCTTTATTTGAAGAAAAACCTAAAAAAACCACGTATGCTGGGTACAAATACATAGGCATACTCAAGAGGACACAGGTGATGCCTGACGCTTTTCGTGACGTCCGTCACTTCATCAGAGGCCTCTGATGAGTGACGGACGTCACAAACGTCATGCATCCCCTGTGTCCTCCTTGAGTATGCCTATTTATTTGTACCCAGCACTACGTGTGTTTTTTTATGGTTTTCTTCAATAAAGCGATGTTTTTAAGTCACTGATCGTGTGCAGCCTGCTTCCAGCTCGTTTGTTTGGAATCTTCCGTGAAGGATACTACATATCACTACGGCCAAGTGGTTTTTGGAAGCGTGAGTGCGCCGCGCAACAGTCCAGGGGAAGAGCACCTGAAGTACTTACCAACTTAGACCCGACACTTTGTTTCAGATATTTAACTTTGGCTTACTGAGGTTTAGACGGAAAAAGACGTTACTTTTACCATTTTAAATCCACGTTAACCTTTCGGCAATGCATCAAGGGTTGCCGAATTGGTTCTGCAATCACTACCATCATGGCTCTTTAAGATGGATCTTTAACGCAAGCAATATGCTGTCCGTTAAACATTCATTCGCAATGTTATATTCGCAATATATCATCTTGGGTGTGTTGCCTTACGGGGGCAAAAGAGCGCCATATTGGCTCTCTTACATTGCCCCAATTGTAATCTTTTTCTCTACTGTATTGTTGTCTAAGACAGGGGTCCTATCTAAATCTGCCCATGCATTCTCATTAAAAGATGACATTAAAATTCCATCCGCCCATCTCAGCAAACGGATATTATTAAAAAATGAAACAGTTTCTTGGATTCCTCCATTTCCACTCCTGATCTGGTCTCTATTAACAATATAGATTAACATACAAGCGAACATAAATTTTGCCCCCAATTACCATAATTCTAACTTAATGACCGACGACCTGGAAAGCCTTATTTAGATTTGAGCATGCTCCGTTACTGTTTTATGCCGACACATCAGTCTCGGTATATTTTATACAGAGCTAAATTAGACGCGGTTCAAATGACTAGATAATAATAGGATGTAATATTTTCTCAGCTTCCAAGCAATGATTTGTCTGTTTGGAAGTCTGGCTTAACCGTACAAGCTTAGCCTCAATACACATTTAATATATACTGTCACAAAAGGAATGTGGAAGCATCTGTATGTCACGCACAGGGGCACCAATAAGTATAATGCAAAGTTACCAACAGTCCCTGAATTTGTAGGACGTCCAACATTTTTTCACAGTGACCTGCTTTTGCCCTGTATCCTGGGTAATGCCCATAAAGAGAGCAGAACCTGCAAACTAGAATAAATTGACCTGGGTTCCCAACAAGGACAGAAGGGAGGCCAATATAGTCAGTGTAGGGGTAATCTCTGGGCGTCCAGAGCTCCTGTGGCCACCCCTTTGCCACCAATGCATCCAGTCTTCAATTACTGCAAATAGGGGTAACGGCCCTCTTTATTAGTGCAAATACACCAACATGACGTTTCGGCCAATGGCCTTTCTAAAATGTTCAAGTGAGGCCAAGTCAAGCATGAAACATGCCATTGTGATGTCACAAAGTGTAATGAAATCATAGATAAAAAATAAACATAAATAAACAATGATCTGCTCGTTATCTGTGACCAAGGTTATAAATTAATACTGCGTCTGTATTGGCAACAATCGATAATTTAGGACCACATTGTAAGCGCCCATTGTAAAACCCCAGTCTAAAGTGCCCTGTCACTGCACTCACCAAGGACTTAGATTGTAAGCTCTTTGAGGCATGATCTCTTTCCTAATATGTCAAGCACATCACACTTATTTTATATAAATGTGTATTCTTAACTTTTGAAATCTAATTTGTGTAAATGTAATTGATCTGTGTAATTGCTTGCACTTTCCCCCTGTTTTGTACACTATCAGGGAATTCAATAAGTTCTTATCGTTTAAAATGGTGCTAATTTTGCCCCAACCAATCAGATCTTATTTAACATTTAAAAGTTAACATCTGATTGGTTGGGGCAAAATTAGCTCCATTTTAAACTATAAGAACTTTTATTGAATAACCCTGTAAGATCATTAAACGATCGACTTAAAACAACATCACCCCAAACCACTAAAGTGGCCATACACTATTACAATCGTCTTAAACTGACTGATACTTTGATAGACAGATGTACAATTAAACGACTTTCCCGATCGGAATTACGATCTTTTTACGATCTAATGTCACATGATAAGAACGGGAAAATGTAAATTTTTCGGCCAATTGATGAAATGGTCGGATTTAAGTCAAATTGTACATAAAATCAGCCAATGTATGGTCACCTTAAGTCCTTCTGACCAATTCTATCCTAACAGGAATTTCTTATTGGCTACCACGTCTTTGTCAGTGAATGAATTTTCCTGTTTATTTCCCTCTAACCAGAACAGCTTGTCTGTGTAGGTAAATACATTACTGAGAAAGGAAAAAAATAAACAAACACTGACATTTTACAGATTAGAAGATTCAGATTTTGATGCCCATAAAGAGCCGAGAGCTTATAAATAAGGGAGCTCAACTGGGTCCAGGAAAATAAAAATCTGTCCAATCCAATGGGATGGGTCTAATATCAGCATGGTGTATTGGGTAAAAAACAATGGCCACGATGCTGGTATGTTGGTATCGCTCTCTGTACCCCATAACATGCTTAGCGTGTATGGCCACCCAGCCAATGATTGAGTTCAGATTCCACCGAAATCAGTTGGCAACAGCCCCATGTGTATGGGGGCTAACGCCAGGATACAGCTGGTAGCTGCTTACAACCCCCCATCCAGTATAGACCCAATCTGTCTCCGTGTCCAGAACACACACAGCCACAGCGGTAAATTGTGGGGTTAAAGTCACATTAACCATTTAAAAATTGCTTAGCACGACTTTAACCCCTTATTGCAAAAAGACACCCACCCAGCCAATGCAAGCTATTCAATACCGGCTAAGTGGCTTTTTATTGAACTAATAAATATTGTTGGGGTGAGTCACACGTGGGAAGCACAGGAGGTGAAATTTCGACAGCGTCACGCACAACCGTTAATACGTACAGTAATGAGCGCACATTCCTGCCTTCCTGAAAAGGCTTGGATTTTAAAGTTTTGTTTTGTGACTATAGTTACCCTTTAACTAAGTGCATGGGGATAATATCTATATATATTTTTAGGGGTTAAATCGACCCCAAGCCTTTAGCCATTCTAATTCCCTCTGTGTTATACTTCTTTCTATCCATTTGTGTTCCTTTTCCTCCCATTTGCTTGTATAATTCACATTTACGCTCGGTAAAAACATGTGTTATCTTGCAGTGAGGCAGGCATCAGCCCCTCTATACGGTAACCATTGGCTAACTGGCGAGATACATAAATTTGCCTTGAATATTCTTCCTTGAAGCAAAACCTTCTTGCCACAGACCTTGCTAAGCTGTACACTGATCTCTGTGCTCTGAGCTGAGTCTAGGCTTCAAACAGCTCAGATTAGAATGTCATAGTTCAATCCTAAGCAATTACAACTGGATTTGGTGATTGAGATCTATATTAAAGGGAAAGTTATGTCCAAAAATATATATAATAAATATTTAGCATACATTTTCAAAAGTGCCTTATCTCTGTACAAATATATTGCCACTTTTTTCAGTTAAGGGCATGTCCACCCCAAACTAAATTTAACCCCTTACTGGCCACATCAAGTAGTTTAAAAACAATCCTTACCTTACATTCCTGCTCAAAATAGTTCCCCTGCTGTGCCCCTCCAAAGTTCAGGAAACTGCTGTGTAGGAGCATGTGGTGACTCTGCTGTGGCCTGAGACTTCCTCACCTCATCAAGGTTTGAGGCATCTCAGTGCAGCCCTCCCTGCCTCTCAGCCAATCACGACGCGGCTGCCGGTCCCGCCCCCTGCTTTCAATTCCATGCAAGCGAGGGCCGAACACTGCAGCAGAGGAGAGAGGGCAGGTAAGTAAGAATCGGGGGACTTTCTAACAATTATATTAATGCAGTTGGGGCTGGGGAGCATGCCCTACCACATATCAAAAGTTAATTTTGGGTGGACATGCCCTTTAAAGAACCCAGACTTCTCCGTCTTAGCACGCCTTTAAGAAGAGATTTGCAATGGCAATTAAGTTGCTTCCTGAAGACGTGTTTAAAGGGAAACTGTGGTCTCCAAACATCTGATTTTAAATGAAAAGCCAGGTTCCTACCATTAAAATGAGCTACCAACCTCCTCCCTACCAGCCCAAGATATGAATAACCCTGATCATAAAGTTAGGGGTGGGAGATTCTGATTCTGCGTGTCACAAATGTTAGTTCCTCCTTCTTCTGTCTAATCTGCGGTTTGCCACATGCTCAGTGCAGGAGAAAGCAGAAGAAACCAGGAAGAGATCGAGTTACAGTGACTGAGGGAGTGGGAGGGCCACTGGGGGTTTCAAGGGGATTGCAAGGGGAGGGGCCATGGGGGCCCACGAGGAGGTGGAGACCACAAGGAAAGAGACTGTCCTGTGGTTCAGAGCAGGAAGCAGGAAGTACAGGGACCTGGGGATGCTGCTAATATATCACACGTATAATGTAATATCTTCAAACTATGTAAAAAAAAATTTTTACGTAAATTGCAAAAATAGGAAAGCAATTCCTGTCAATTTACCTAAAGTCATTTTTGGACCACAGTTAGTATAAAAATTGTGCCCGCCACATACCACCAGGCTCCCTCCTACCAGCCAAAACTTGTTGCAAACTTTCAGGTCGCAATATTGATTTAGAGCGCGTATCGCTGTGCACTACAAATGTGTCTCTTTGTAAATGAAGCTGTTGGCGCTCTTCAGCTGCCTCTTCAAGGCCGATTTCTGGAAGTTTACTGGACAAGCCTGATTGAATTTTCAGCTAATTTGGTCAAAAATATAATTGACGCCGGTTCGCCACATCAAGCCCAAATATGCACCCGTCTGTACCAGGGGGTAAAAGGTTTCCAGTAAGAAGCTAAACTAACAGCTTAAAATACATGTGATTGTGTCTCTATCTTTTCCTACTGCTTTTTTTTTTCAGATGTGTTTGGTAAATGTGCATCTCAGTGGGGAGATTGTTGGTGCTGGAGTTTGTCACTGCGGAAGAACTTCTCACCACCACTTTTTATGACAACATAAAAGCAATGTTAATCACTGCTATTCACAAACTCCGGTTCAGCTGCATCCATTCCAGGAAAGTACCGAGAAATCAAACAGATTACGGTCCTTGTGTTTGGACTGAGTTATTACCACTCTTCCCCACTCTGCAATCAACCAATGTAAAATAGCATTAAAGAGAATTAACCTATGGAAATAAAAACAAACGCTTGATAGATGTTTAAGTGGAGCGCTCAAGGAATATTTGTGATTGAGGTGTTTGTTTTATTCTCTTATACAACCTGTCTGCCTTTCACTTTAAAGGACAAGTATTACTTTGATTCATTTTAATCTTAAACTGAACACATGTACGTATCACTTAATCTCAGATGGTTGTGTTGCTGCTTGCCCTCAATCCAGTATTTTTTTGCTTAGGCTCAAAATCACTCCTCCCACTTTAACCAACTCCTCCTTCCATCTGATCTGACTATCTGTAAAGTCAAACATGCTCAGTGATCTCTATAACAGCCCTCAAAGGAGAACTAAACCCAAATTTATATACTCCAGAATATTTTTAGAACCCCCCTAAAAATACCAATAAGCTATAAAATCCCACTTCAGTAAATGTATTAAAGTAAATGTAGCTGTTAAAGAACTGGATGAAGTATCTGTGTATTGTGCAGTGTCAGACCACACCTCCTGACCTCAGTCCACATGCTTCCTTGCTTTATCTGTCCTGTAAAAGGATTTGCTAGAGATTTTTATGGGTGTGGCCCACTGTAAAGTTTCTGCTAGTCCAGGACTGACATGTGCAGAACATAATGGTCGTTGACCAAACTGTCTGATGCTAGAATGCTGAGAAGTAAAGCACAAACCATATGTTATTTAGGTAAATTTCCCAGCGCCTGTATCAAAATAGAGTTAAGAGACCAAGATTACTGGTTATATATCAAGGTGTTCTGTCTTCTGGTTCAGTTGTTTGTTCTGGAGCTTTAGTTGCCCTTTAAAGGGAATTATATACCCTTTCCAATCCCCCACTCACATTTGAATACCCAGAATGAGGACCTAAAAGGCTTATTGATATATGACACCCTTTAGAATTAAGGTTCCATACACACATGCAATTGCAGTTCCGACCCCTGACACACAAGTGTCTTCCAATGGCTGTTTGGGCTGTCAATCACTTAGTTTATGAGTGCTCTGTCAGGCCTTGTTGATACCTCTGGGCCACAATTGCACAAGTCAATTTAACAGCAAGGCCACACCAGTTTGGCGCCCAGGGTCCTAGCAGTTTGCTTCCTATTGCCACACATCTGTCGGCCAAAGTCATGGTTTCAAGGCCATTTTTTTTTAGAGGGCAACTAAGTTTTACTATCCTGCAGGGAATTGCTATAAACCTCGAACCTCGCTAGGTTTATAACACTCCCTGCTGCCCCCAAATGTACTTACCACCTTTGTTCCCCCGCTGCCTTCTGCATTTTTTCCGTGCACGGAAGTCAGCAGGAGGGCTCGCAGGGAATCCGCTCCTATGATTGGCTAAGGCCCGATGCCTTAGCCAATCACAGCAGCGGATGCCGGTCGAACTGACATGGTTTTAACCTGAATTTTTGGATCCAAATGAATTTCCCCTCCTGTCACTATTTCTACTTTTTCAACTCTCTTTGTTTTCTCTTCCTACTGGCTAACAGTTTTTAGTTCCCTCTGATCCCCGGGGCATTCTATCTCAATTTTCCCGGTGCTGCTCTAAAAATTTTTTCCTCATACATAAAGATGAGAATTAAGATGTACTTTCTGGAGTGTAAGGATATCACTTTTTCATTAGATATGAAAGTAACCCTTGTTGTGCTCCACCAAGGGAACATAGGGCTGTCAGGAAGGACGAAAGCCGAGCAGAGCACTGGGAAAAACAAGTTGACCTTCAGATGAAAATGAAGAACTGCAGGTTTAATAAAGATTCTATTAAGGAGAACTATACTGTCTTATAATGCCCCTAACCCCCCCCCTCTCCCCTAATAGTACCCAGGGTGAGGTCCTAACTGCTTGTCCTCACCCCTGGGCTTTCCCCTGAATGCTGCTTACTGGCAAACCAGAGCAAAATGCCATCTAGGTTCTGCCCCCAGCCTTCCTATTGGACAACCTGGACAGTGGCAAGTTCCATTAGGTCAACCCAGGGTGAGGAGCATCAGGGTCCCAATCCGACTGATGGACAACAAATTACAGGAGATTCAATAAAGTTCTTATCGTTTAAAATGGTGCTAATTTTGCCTCAACCAATCGAATCTTATTTAACATTTAAAGCTAACATCTGATTGTTGGAGCAAAATTAGCACCATTTTAAACGTAAGAACTTTTTTTGAATAACCCTGTTAGTTCTTTCAAAAACGAACTTCATGTCCAGTTGATCTAATTGAAAACCACAGATATATCACATGTTTTATTTTAATTTCACCCTCCCTTCTTGTTCCTGCTCTATTGGATATGCAGATTGGTGATAGACACAAAACCGAACTCGAACCAGGGTTCAAACCGAACTTTATGATTTCGGACACTCAAACTATTCGAACTAGTTAGTTTTTCCGGACTCACGGCTGTATTTTCGATAATTATCGAATTTACGAGCCATTCGCTAACCCTAAATTCTCATTTGGTAACCCTTGAAGTATTGTTCATTTTCGGTAACCCTCGACATGTATGGATTGTTTTCGCTAACCCTAGAATGTATCGTTCGCTAACCCTCTAATGTATCGTCATTTTTTGGTAACCCTTGAATGTAAGCTCATTTTCGCTAATGTATTGTTATCTAATCGCGAAAGTATTGTTAATTTTCAGTAACCCTCGTAAGTATCGTTCGATTTCAGTAACCCTCTGAATTTATGGTTCTATTTTCGCTAACCCTCGAAAGTATCGCTCGGTAACCCTCGAATTGGCCGGGACCCTCGAATGTACTTGCATAACCGACAATTGCCCGATCATAAAGTAAGGAGTGTTTAACAGGTTTTGGTAATAGTAACATATTCCCCAAACGATTTCCCAGGTGCCACAGCCCTTTAAAGTAAGTGTTAGTTTAGCTATATCCGTTGTATTCAATTAGATCACTGGACTTGAAATGTAGTTCTTTAAGACGTTTCGCTAGTCTCCGACTGGCTTTCTCAATTCAGAATGACTTGTACAAGAATCTGTGGCAATTATGTACCCTGGAAAATCCAAATTAGCTATCACAGCCAGGTGTTAAGGGTGTGGATTAGATAGTGGCTAAGAGGTGTTATAGGAACGCCCAGAGTAAGGTGTTAAAACAGCATTGTACATGGAGACAGTTGGTGTCGAACCCCCCCACCTCTATTTAGGCTTGGTTTTCTTTATTTTCACATAAATGCCTCCTTAACACCTCTCTTGAACCATCACGTTCCTTCGCCAGTATGTTAACATTACAATCTCAAAGGTATGCAACACAGAGCCGAGAACATCCCACTAGCACGAGGCGAGGCTAAAGAAATTAAACTCTCAAGGAGCCCTTAAAACTTGTGGATATCCAGACTGGGCCTTTTGTCAAAAGAAGTAGAAGGAAGAAAGAACACGAATACCAACATGAAGGGGAAAAGCAAGACAGGAGGAAGAACAGGGTCATCCCATATGTAGCAAGGCGGTCTCCGAGAAATTAAGAAGAATTTTCAAAAAACATCGTATCCCTGTCTGCTTTAACACCCGAACAACACACTGAAGGCAGCATTGGTACATCCGAAGACCCAATACCAAAACACAAGAAAAGCGACATCATATATGCAGTGCAGTGCGTGAGAATGCTCTGATTTGTATGTGGGGGAGACCAACAGCAAATGCATCAACGTATGGCCCGCACAGAAGAGCCAATTCCTCGGGTCAGACTCAGCCGTGTATCTGCATCTTAAGGATAAAGGACATACCTTTGAAGATTGTAATGTTAACATACTGGCGAAGGAACGTGACTGGTTCAAGAGAGGTGTTAAGGAAAATATGTGAAAATAAAGAAACCAAGCCTAAATAGAGGTGGGGGGCTTCGACACCAACTGTCTGCCATGTACAATGCTGTTTTGACACCTTACTCTGGGGCGTTCCTGTAACACCTCTTAGCCACTATCTAATCACACCTTAACACCTGGCTGTGATATGCTAATTGGGATTTTCCCGGGTACATAATTGCCACAGATTCTTGTACAGTCATTCTGAATGAGAAGCCAGTCGGATGACTAGCGAAACTTCTTCAAGAACTACATTTCAAGTCCAGTTGATCTAATTGAATACAACAGATATACCATGACCTGGATGAATGAAACCTTCACAAGCATGTTAGTTTAGCTGTAAATCATCCAGACTTTTCAAACTACCACTCCCCCATTGACTTCCATTAATATCCACTCTAAAGGCAACTATATTCACCTTCCCCATCACTTCTCTTCTTCCATAGTTCATATTACTCAGGTGAGGGCCTAAACCATTACTTTACCTAACAGTGGAACTTACTTACATTAAGTTCCCCCCTACATTAGAGCATGTCTTCCAATTGGCTACATGACGGATTGCGGAAGTGCACCAGAACGGTCCTTTTCCGGAGTCTGTGATGTAGCCAATGGGAAGAGGTTGGATGCCTAGCCCACACAGAATGGTAAAAATAAAGATGTCCTCGTACCCAGTCCACACAGACTTGTATATATAAGAGGTCCTCGTGCCCAGCCCACATAGACTTGTAAACATGCCCGGGACATCCAGTTTGCCTACGTGACTGCTACATATCAGGTTTCCCACAATGACTGGTACTTTAAGTTTGCTCACAGTGAATAATACTTTAAATTTGCCCAGTGACTGGTACATACAAGTTTACCCACAGTTTACCCACAACTGTTGAGAGATTGCAGAGGCACGTCAGGTTGAAGAGACACATACAGGGTTATTCAATAAAATTCTTATCGTTAAAAATGGTGCTAATTTTGCCTCACCAATCAGATGTTAGCTTTCAAATGTTAAATAAAATCTGATTGGTTGGGGCAAATTAGCCCCATTTTAAACAATAAGAACTTTTATTGAATCTGCCTGATAGTTAACTGCAGCTGTGTATTTCATTAAGATTAAGATTGTATTGAATACACACAAAAGAGCCTAAACGAGATCGCATGTACCAATGTTATTTATACTTCATACTACCAGTGTGACAAAAAAGAACCGCATGTACCACTGTTATTTATCTTACTACCAGTGGACAATAAAAGAGACCGCATGTACCAATGCTATTTATCTTACTATTACCAGTGTGACAATAAAAGAGACCGCATGTACCAATGTTATTTATCTTACTACCATGTGACAATAAAGAGACCGCATGTACCAATGCTATTTATCTATACTACTACCAGTGTGACAATAAAAGAGACCGCATGTACCAATGCTATTTATCTTACTACTACCAGTGTGACATAAAAGAGACCGCATGTACCAATGCTATTTATCTTACTATTACCAGTGTGACAATAAAGAGACCGCATGTACCAATTCTATTTATCTTACTACACCAGTGTACAATAAAAAGACCGCATGTACCAATGCTATTATCTTACTATTACCAGTGTTGACAATAAAAGAGACCGCTTGTACCAATGCTATTTATCTTACTATTACCAGTGTGACAATAAAGAGACCGCATGTACCAATGTTATTTATCTTACTACTACCCAGTGTGACATAAAGAGAACTCATGTACAATGCTATTTATCTTACTACGACCAGTGTGACAATAAAAGAGACATCATGTACCAATGCTATTTATCTTACTATTACCAGTGTGACATAAAAGAGACATCATGTCCAATGCATTTATCTTACTACTACGTGTGACAATAAAAGAGACATCATGTACCAGCTATTTATCTACTATTCCCAGTGTGACAATAAAAGAGACCGCATGTACCAATGTTTTTATCTTACTATTACCAGTGTGACAATAAAAGAGACCGCATGTACCAATGTTATTTATCTTACTACTACCAGTGTGACAATAAAAGAGACATCATGTACCATGTCTATTTATCTTACTATTTACCAGTGGGTGACAAAAAAGAGACCGCATGTACCAATGTTATTTATCTCTACTCCTACGCGTGTGACAATAAAGAGACATCATGTACCAATGTTATTCATCTTACTAGTACCAGTTTGACAATAAAAGAGACCGCATTTACCAATGTTATTTATCTTACTACTACCAGTGTGACAATAAAAGAGACTGCATGTACCAATGTTATTTATCTTACTACTACCAGTTTGACAATAAAAGAGACCGCATTTAACCAATGTTATTTATCTTACACTACCAGTGTGACATAAAGAGACTGCATGTACCATGTTTTTATTCCCTTACTAGTACCAGTTTGACATAAAAGAGACCGCATTACCATGTTTATTTATCTTACTACTACCAGTGTGACAATAAAAGAGACTGCATGTAACCATGTTTTTATCTTACTACTACCAGTTTTGACAATAAAGAGACATCATGTACCAATGTTTCATCTTACTATACCAGTTTTGACAATAAAAGAGACCGCATTTACCAATGTTATTTATCTTACTACTACCAGTGTGACAATAAAAGAGACTGCATGTACCAATGTTATTTATCTTACTACTACCAGTTTGACAATAAAAGAGACCGCATTTACCAATGTTATTTATCTTACTATTACCAGTGTGACAATAAGAGACCGCATGTACCAATGTTATTTATCTTACTATTATCTTATTTATCTCATTATTTTTAGCTGTGGATTATGATTTTTTTTATCCCCACATAATCTAAGGATAGATACACAAAATCCAAGGATAGATACACTTAATGTAAGGATAGGTACACATAATATAAGGATAGTTACACAAAATCCAAGCATAGATACACATAATGTAAGGATAGATACACATAATTAGAGATGGTCGAACTATTGAAAGTTCGGTCCGTTTTCGAACTTTCGAACTATTGTAAAAGTTCGAAAGTTCGAAAACGGACCCATTAAAGTCTATGGGAGGCAAATAGTTCGAAAAGTTCAAGTCAAATACAACTAAAATATTAATGGTAACTTAATGTAAATGGCTGTGGGACCTGGGAAATGGTCTGGGGAGCATGTTCCAATATCCAGGACTTAAGTAAAATCGATTTTACTCTCACGCACGCTACTTTCGAGCTTTCGCGTCCGAACGTTCGAGGTAACATGGACATTTTACTCGCAGATTCGATACTCGCGTATAGGCTGTAATGGAGACTTTACTCGCAGATTCGATGTTCGCGCCTAGATACCATGTACATTTTACTCGCGGATTCGATACTCGAACGTTCGAACATTAGATAAATCATCGAAAGTCCGGGAAATATCGAAAGTCCGCGTCCGAGATAGTTCGAGAAGTCCGGGTCCGTTCGAACTCGAACAGTAAGGATAGATACACATAATGTAAGGTAGATACACATAATGTAAGGATAGATACACATAATGTAAGGTAGATACACATAATGTAAGGTAGATACACATAATGTAAGGGTAGATACACATAATGTAAGGGTAGATACACATAATGTAAGGGTAGATACACATAATGTAAGGGTAGATACACATAATGTAAGGTAGATACACATAATGTAAGGTAGATACACATAATGTAAGGTAGATATATATAATCTAAGGATAGATACTGAGAACATTTATTAAACAAACTGTTTCTACTGAAGATAGCTTGAGGTGCTATTAGGATCACTGCTCTAAATGACCAAGAGATGGGTCTGACAGTCTCTGGGAGGGGTGCATCAATGTGGATATGTTTTAAAGGGGAAATACAGCCTAATGGATTTAATTTATTGAAGGCTCAGAAAAGCATTTCTTCATAGGGTTTTTTCACAGTAATTTTAGTCTTCCTGTGACTAAACAAGGGTGATTAGTTCTTCTCTAAAGCTGGGTACACACATGATGCAATTGACCAACCGATAGTTCAGTTTATCGGTCAATCGGGCTGAAATAATTGCATTGGTTTTGGACGAGACCAAATGCTGCAGCTACTTTTGCCGCGACTGTCAGTCCTTCCTCCTGGCCAACAGGTCGGATGGTCAGGAGGAAGAATCTCCCCATGTGTACATCTATTTAAGAACCTGAGATAAGTAATTGTAAGATCTATAGTGGAATTCCATTTCCAGCACCTTGGATAGCTCCTACTTCAGCACCACCCCACTAGATCAGCACCGACTGTGCTGCTTCTTCTAACTCTTATTTCCATCCCAGCTCCTGCTATTAATGTACAGACATTTCCAGGAACAGAAATCATTTACTTGCACGGGGTGTGTGTGTAAATAATGGGGTAACGTTGCCGGGCTGGAGTAATGAAGTCTGCAGACCATTAAACTTCATCAATAAAGAAATGACAGTTTGCATCCTTCCCCACTCAGTCTAATGGGTGAAATACCCATTAATTCTTGGCCTTTTAGCTTTTGGTGAATAATTCCTCTCAGCTCCCAATGTGCGAATACAATGGGAGGGGGGGGGGTATCAAAGAGGCTATTATACATTTCTGTAGGAATTGGTCATTAAGGATCCAAAAATAACCAATGCTTTGTGTCACAGCAGGGTTTTCCTTTCAACACATTGTATTCCACACGTATGTATGCTTTTTACTTCTAATAACACACAATATCGCAAATGGGATGACTCATGTTTCAAGTATGGAGCCTAAGAAGCATGCTACTGTAAATGGGTACCACGGTAGTATGTGAATGATAAAGCCCTCATCACACCACTTTAAGACCATCTCCTGCTATACTTTCAGGCTCACTGTACAGCTCCCCACCTACACATGACCTTGCCTCCCTGTGAGCCAGGCAGATAGCAGCACAATGAGAGAATCCTGTAAAATGTTATTCCCTTTGCAGCCCACAGCTGATAATTAAGACAGTTGCAGAACTTCCGATAAGTATCAGTAGAAGGAAAGGGGTATGAACCAATAGCATGTTGGGGTTTAGCTATGTACATAACATTGTCAGTTTAGCCATGTGGAAGGAAAGTGAAAGTGAGTAACTATTATTTTCTATGCCCTGGGTAGTCTCTGGGTCACAAACTAAAGCCATGGAGAGAAAACATAATGGTGTGTAGAAGCCCAAAGTGATGTTGGCTGGACCTAGTACCATGGGAGTTATAAAGGCTTCCTAGAAGAAGACCATAGCCAGTGAAGTAACTCGGAGTCACTGGGCCCCCCAGCAAAACTATGATTTGGCCTCTGCTTTATCTACAGCAGTTTTCTGGGGGGCGGCTGTATCTGTCATAGGGACAGATACAGTTGCAGGATCTGCTCCCCTAGTCGTTACACCCCTGGCCATAGCCAAGGGCATCCAGAAAGTGGGGGGAAGGCTACATAAGACGTTGGAGGAGACAGAAAACCATCAGTCCTTTGAGAAGGATCTATAGCAGTGCAAACAATTTCTACCTGTTTCTATTGTCACGCTGTTTCCAGATCTCAGCACAAGGAAACCCAACCCACAAGAGATTAGTTCCCAAAGGAAACCAATTTCGCTCAGAATATCTTGTCAAAGTAAATTGAGTTTTCAGACAGTTCCTTGGTTCTTCCATCTGACAGTCCCCAGATTAAACCGCTTCAGTAGATTTATTTTGATTTTGTCTGCTGTAAGCGCCACAAACCACCTAGGGATTTGCAAGAAAATCTTAAAAGGGTGACGTGAGGTTTATCCAGCAAGCTCTGTGTAACTATCATCCCTGTGATGTGTATTGTGTGTGGGGGGGGAATTAAACGCCGTCTTTGTTACGGTGAACAAACGAGATTATCAGACCGTGGCACGTCAAAAAGGAAAATGGGGAATTGTTACCTCTCTTATACAGATAACAGCACGTTTCAATATTGTAACATGATAGGGGCCACGTTATCTTGGCTTTCAGATTTCCGTCGCCTTACCAGAAAGTTCCGTCCTGACAGCGGTTTCACGCAACATAATGTTCATTTCTGATACTCCGGTTGGAACCCAATGGAATCGGAATGTTTCTTATTTTTTTATTGTTATTTTCGAACATTCGGGTAAAATTTTCCATTTTTCGATTCAATTTTCCATTTTCTAATATTTGATTTATTTTTCGCTAAGTTCCGAATTTGTAAAATTCTATAGTATCTGCGGATTCTCTAAACCGGCAGCACTGAGTTGAAAACGGGAGACTCACGTGTTTTGAGACTCAATAGTGAACCTAACGGCTTAAAGGGCAAGTCCAGTCCTAAAATGAAAACTTACATACAGGTAAATCACCCCCCAAAACCCTAAACGGTAATAGTTTGAAATGTGAAATATATAAATCTAACCTGAAATCCTGCACAATGTGCTGTTTCCCCTGTTTCTGCTTCCTGGTTCTTCCAGTTAGTAACTGTCAGTTATGGATTTGACAGTTGACATCACAGCCAATGACCGAATGTTTATCCCCTGTCTGCCTCTTCTGAGCATGCCCAGGCTCAGTACAGGCTCAGTACAGGTTTCTAAATTGCTCAGTTTCCATGAGGCATCCAGAAGCATAGCAGGCATACAGTAATGAATTCATAGGGCAAACTATGATATATCAACATATTTTAAAGAGGCCATTCTTTCTAAAAGATGTTCTTATAGTTGTCCTTTAAGTATTTTTGAGAAATCATATACAATGCTGCAGATTTCTGTCTTTTACAGAGTGGATCATGGACCCACATAAATAGTTAAACACATGCTCAGGTAATTCAATCAGTTCCTACCCAAAACAGCTGTCAATTAAAGGGCATGTCCACAACTGATTGACTTAACAGTTAATCTTCCCCTCCCCAGTTCATTACACTTGTAACCAGATATTTAATGATTCGCCCTTTCTGGCAAAGATATCGGCCTCCTTCCTCTGACCAATGAGCTTTTTATAAGCTTGAGTTGGTAAGTATTTTTCCCCCTGTTGTTCCTTTCCATATTGAAATTCAGAAGATCCAATTTCAACCCAATTAAATCAGAAGTTTTTTGACTGGAATTTTCCAATTTTCCACCCCATTTTTTAACTTGCTTTTGGAAAATACTGATGTTGTTCCTGGATTGCCACTGTTGTACCTTGAACCTACTACAAAACGCGGTATTGGAAGTTAGAAGTACTGCTACTATATGAATACTGTGCCGTAAGTCAGAAACATGGGATTTGCATACGTAAACACACTTATTATAGTCTTTGACTTAAGCCAATCAGGGGAAGGCCCTACATCACGTACTGTGTCTGACTATCCTGCAGCTCCTTCTCAATACAAATCTCTATATCCCGCTTCACTACTGTCACAGTATCAGTTTTTCTGCCCTTTCCAATAAACCCTGCTGTCTGCTGTGATGCTACTGTAACAGAAGGGAGATTAGATTAGAAAAATCCCCCCACTGTGCTGCAGGTTTGTAAGGGGGTTTTAACTGCAATTTTATTTTTCATATTGAACTCATAGTCCTCTATCTGCCATTTCTCTGAAGCTTCTTCAGGCTTCAGTGCTGCAAATATTATTGGCTACTAAACCAATGAAGTTTTCCCAGAAGGCACATTTGCCAGGGTGTGATATCTGCTTGTAGCATGTGATCAGCGTGTAGACACGTGATTAGCTTCTGTTTGCATAGGACACCCTCTCAACTGTCAATATTTTATGTCAGTGTAGGTACTTCTTGTCTTTTCCCACATTAAAGGGACGCTATACTGAAAAAAATGACTTTTCATCATCTTAATCTATAATGGAATACATGTAAGTAGCACTGAATCTAAGGTGTGTGTGTTGTTGCATGCCTTCAATCCAGCAAATGTTTTGATAAGGAGCAGTATCCTTCCTCCTTCTTTTAACCACTCCCAATTCCATCTGACCTGACTGTTTTCCCACAAATCAACTGTCAAACTTGCACACAGCATACAACATTCCAACTACTACAGCAAAACAGAAAAATAGTTTGACAGCTGAAATTTAAGATGTTTTAGATTGGATATCTAAAGAAATAGGGGGCAGATCAATAAAAAAATTATACAGTGGTGGTTGGGAAGAATTATAGTTTCCAGTAATGATCAATTTAAAATAACTTTTTTTTAAGCCCTTTAAGTTTTAAGTGAGTATGCTCCTCCCCTGGGGAGAGAGGAGGAAAAGAGGGCCAGGTGATGTCACTCAAGCTACGGAAAGCAGGAGGTTTGTACATTCTGAGCAAAATAATTGCTCGCTTGAAGGAAATGCTACAGGCTTTTATTTTACCCTAACTTGTTGCTCTTAAAAAAAGAACCACTTCACTATAATAAAGCACACACTGGACACATATTACCATGTCAAGTACTAGTTAAGTTGTGTCTATAGGGCCTGGTATACATGGTAGGACCTGTGAGTGATTTGTGACTGCGGCAACATTTTAATACTGGATCTTAAATAGGGAAGCTGTGGTATCGGATATCATAGCTTTATAAATAAACCCTAGACATCTGTCCCATCTCATAAGAGGTTGTGTATTATACATGGTACAGTCAGGAAAACCAGCCACATTTCTCTGTGTGTACAGTATAACAGGAAACCATTAGCCGGTTTCCACCTATTCTAAATAACCCTTCTCATTTCCCCCATTTGTTAGTCATCTTTATTCCCCATAAAAAAGGTGGAACTATCAGGCCATGGGAGGCTTAAGGGGAGAAGTGAGAGCAGATTAACACCCACTTTCTATATTTATCATCATCTGCATAGCAGAAATCATAGTGCAGCGTACAGTCGGGACCATCTGTTGGCAGATTAATGCTGGATCTTATTAGGACAAAAGGCGGTTTACATTTGGAATGTTGGGGAGGGAAACTTCTGTCAGTGACTGATGCTACAAACTGGTAGAGAATTCATTCCTGCTGTGTCCGTTTGCACATTGTAGGCCAGGGACTGTATTGGTAAATAGAGCAGACCCTGTCCACGTAGGGGCGTTCATATGGCGGGAAGTGAGTGCAGGGCTGTGCTTATATTTAAAGGCAAAGCTGCACAGCTTTTTTTTTTTTTTTACAGTTGGAACAGTATCTGATGAAAATTCCAGGACTATATACATATAAATATAGGGGTATCTATACGTAATATCCATGATAGATAGATAGATAATAGATAGATGGATAGATGGATGATAGATAGATAGATAGATAGATAGATAGATAGATAGATAGATAGATAGATAGATAGATAGATAGATAGATGGATGGATGGATGGATGGATGGATGGATGGATGGATGGATGGATTGCTGTGATTAATGTACGATTTGTCATTTTTCTCTGCTGTGTCTTTTTTTCTTCTTTCCATAGAGTAAGTTCTGACGCTGTCAGTTCTCTAACAGCAGATGCGGGCCAGAGGTTAGTGAGAGATCAGAATAAGCTCTGGAGACTTTACTGTGGATATGGCACTGAATAACAAGGGCTCTCGGTACAAACTCTCTTATCATTGCTTTTGGCAGTGCGCGTGGTTCCCGGGAACGTGTCTTATAGCCCTTTCCTACAACCCTTATAAAGCATTCCATGTTCTGATAAAAAGAATGGGGAACTAATTTAAAGGTGAACTAAACCCAATTTTTTATACTCCAGAATCTGAAAACAACCCCCCTAAAAACACAAATAAGCTATAAAATCCCACTTCAAGGGCATGTCCTCCCCTTCAACAAAAATTTTGTAGGATAAGGAGCACCCTCCAAAACCCCAGTTGCGTTGTACTCACATGCTTTAATAATGCTGCCTCCTCTACTGCTGCAATTGCTCTTTACATTCATTAGCAGGAGGAAGGCTTGTCGGTAAGGGCCATCAGCCATTGGCTGTGACATCTTGCCACGGCCTTACCAGGAAATAGAAGTAGGTGGATAATTCCTCATCCTGGGGCTGGGAGCATTATTAAATTATAATCTGTACATATCCTCCAAAAGCTGGAGACAATCTATTGCCATGGACATGAATGGGTCACAGCTCTAGGTGCAGCAGTTGAGTTGGGTTTATGGCCGTGTATGATGTCTATAGCAATGCACTGTGCCTACAATGAGAACAGACTGGACTATGAGCTGATCCAATTGCAATTAGTATAATTACTATTACATCCAGTATGCAGATGTGCCCCAGGGCTTAACGTGGAAGTTCAGTACAAATATATATGAAGGAATGGCGAGGATTTTCTCATTCCACTCACCATATCTGCCATCCAGGATATCTCTGTGTATATAAATGCTTCCAACCCCTGATTATCTATCTACCGTATCTTTCTTCTTCTATCTATCTATCGATTTATTATCATTTAGCTAGCTATCTATCTACTATCTATCTATAATCTATGATTATCTATCTGCGATCTAGATCGTGTCCATCCATCCATCCAGTCATCATCCATCTATCTATCTATCTATCTATCGATCTATATCATCTATCTATATATCTTCTATCGACTATCTATCTACATCTATCTATCTCCTATCTATTTATCGTATATATTATATTAATCTTCTATCTATCTATCTAATCTATCTATATATTATCTACCAACTATCCAATCACACTATCCACTATCTATCTATCTATATCTATCTATCTATCTATCTATCTATACTATCTATCATTATCTATCTATCTATCTATCATACCATCCATCATTATGCCTGTTTATCTATCTATCCTCTATCTATCTATCTATCTATCTGTGGTGGATATTACGTATAGATACCCCTATATTTATATGTATATAGTCCTGGAATTTTCATCAGTTCCAACTGTAAAAAAAAAAAAAAAGCCGTGCAGCTTTGCCTTTAAATACAAGCACAGCCCCACTCCATTCTATCTATCTATCTATCTATCTTATCTATCTATCTATCTATCTTCTATCTATTTTCTATCTTACGTGTATATCTCCATCCATCTATCATCATCTATCCATCTATCTATCCATTTCACTATCCACTTATCTATCTATCTATCTATCTATCTATTTCTATCTATCTATCTATCTATTATCTATCTATTATCTATCTTATCTATCATTATCTATACGATTACCTACCTACCTATCCATCCATCCATCCATCCATCTATCTATCTATCTATCTATCTATCTATCTATCTATCTATCTATTATCTCTCTATCTTCTCTCTGTCTATTATCTATCCATCCGTCCATCTATCGTCTATCATCCATCTATCTATCTATCTATCTATCTATCTATCTATCTATCTATCTATCTATCTATCTATCTATCTATCATCTATCTATGTCTCTGTTTATCTATCTATCTATCCAACTATCCATCTATCTATCTATCGATCTATCTATCGATCTATATATCTATATATTCATCTATCCCTCCATCAATTCATCCATCATCCATCTATGTCTCTGTTTATCTATCTATCAACTGTAAAAAAAAAAAGACTGTGCAGCTTTGCCTTTAAATACAAGCACAGCCCATCTATCTTATCTACCTATCTACCTATCTATCTATCTATCTATCTATCTATCTATCTATCTATTCATATATCTACCCCTACATCTACCTATCTATCTATCATCCATTCCATCCCATCACTCCTCCTCCATCCATTCCATCCATCCATCCATCCATCCATCCATCCATCCACCATCTATCATCTATCATCACAGATACTATCCCATCCTATCTATCGATAGCGAGCTATCTATCCATCCATCATCCATCCCCACATCCATCGCCATCCATCCATCCATCCAATCCATCCATCCATCCATCCATCCATCCACCATCCATCCATCATCTATCTATCTATCATCTATCTATCTAGCATCATCTATCATATATCTATTACTATTATCTATCTATCTATCTACCTATCTACCTATCCATCCCATTTATCCCTTGACTATACTCAGTGGTGACATAAAAGAGACCGCATGTACCAATGTATTTAATCTTACTATTACCAGTGTGACAATAAAAGAGACCGCATTTACCAATGTTTATTTATCTTACTACTACCATGTGTGACAATAAAAGAGACATCATGTACCAATGCTATTTATCTTACTTTACCAGTGTGGACAATAAAAGACACCGCATGTACAATTTTATTTATCTTACTACTACCAGTGTGACAATAAATGAGAACTCATGTACCAATGTTATTCATCTTACTAGTACCAGTTTGACAATAACAAGAGACCGCATTACCAATGTTATTTATCTTACTACTACCCGTGTGACAATAAAGAGACTGCAATGTACCAATGTTTTTATCTACTATTACCCAGTTTGACAATAAAAGAGACCGCATTTACCAATGTTATTTATCTTACTACTACCAGTGTGACATAAAGAGACTGCATGTACCAATGTTGTTCAACTCTACTAGTACCAGTTTGACAATAAAAGAGACCGCATTTACCAATGTTTTTATCTACTACTACCAGTGTGACTAATAAGAGCTGCATGTACAATGTTATTTCATCTTACTATACCAGTTTGTGACAATAAAAGAGACTCAATGTACCATGTTATCATCTTACTACCAGTTTGACAATAAAAGAGACGCATATAACCAATGTTATTTATCTTACTACTACCAAGTGTGACAATAAAAAGAGAACTGCATGTAACCAATGTGATTTATCTTACTACTACCAGTTTGACAATAAAGAGACCGCTTTACCAATGTTATTTTACTTACTATTACCAGTGTGTGCAATAAGAGACCGCATGTACCATGTTTTTATCTACTATTATCTTTATTTAATCTCATTATTTTTAGCTGGGGATTCATGATTTTTTTTTTATCCCCACATAACTCTCAAGGATAGATTACACAAAATCCAAGGATAGATACACTAATGTAACGGATAGGTACACTAATATAAGTATAGTTTACAACAAAAATCCAAGATAGATACACATAAGTAAGATAGATACCATAATTAGAGTGGTCGACTATTGAAAGTTCGGGTCCGTGTTCGAACTTTCGAACTATTGTAAAAGTTCGAAAGTTCGAAAACGGACCCATTACAGTCTATGGAAGGCAATAGTTCAAAAGTTTCAAGTCAAATACAACTAAAATATTAATGGAACGTAATGTAAATGGCTGTGGGAACCTGGGAAACTGGTCCTGTGGGAGCATGTTCCAATATCCAGGACTTAGTAAATCCGTTTTACTCCACGCACGCTACTTTCGAGCTTTTCGTCCGCTTCCGAAACGTTCGAGGTAACATGGACATTTTATCTCGCAGATTCGAATCTCGCGTTAGGCCTGTAATGGAAGACTTTACTCGGGCAGATTCGAATGTCGCTCCGCCTAGATACCAAGGATAGTATTCACATTTATACTTCTCGCGTATTTCGATACTCGACGTTCGAACATTAATAAATGTCATCGAAAGTCCGGGAAATATCGAAAGTCCGCGTCCGAGATATTTCTAAGTCCGGCCCGTTCCGAAACTCGAACAGTCATCTAATACACATAATAGTAAGAGATAGCACATACACATCGATAGAGCTAACACCATCACTGTCAAGGTGATACACATAATGTAAGTGATCACAAGAAAGTAGACACATAATGTAAGGGTAGATCCACATTCGGTAATAACGTAATGGTAGATATCACTAATGTAAGGGTCAGATACACACATAATTTAAGGTAGATACACATAATGTTAAGGGTAGATACACATATATGTAGTAGATACACAAATGTCAAGGTAGATACAATATGTGGTAGCACATAATGTAAGGTAGATACCACATAATGTGGTTACATAAGATACAACCATAATGGTACAGGATCAGATACACATAATGTAATGATAGATACATATAAATGTAAGGTAGATCAACATATGTAAGGTAGATATACATAAATGGACGGTAGATACACGTAATGTAAGGTAGATTACAAGCTAATACTAAGTAAGGTAGATATCCACATAATGTACAGGTAGAGATACACATATGTAACGGGTAGATACACATAATGTAAGGTAAATTACACATAATGTACGTTAGATACACATAATGTAAGGTAAGGAATAACCCTAATGTAAGTGTCCATAGTGTAAGGTAGATTACACATATTAGAGTAGATACAACATTAATCATTACTACATACATGTCACGGGTAAGGTAGATGACACTAATGTACGGGTAATATACCATAATGTCAAGTAGATCACATCAATGTAATGGTACGTGATATACACCTAATAGGTAATACCCCATGACTGAAGGTATATACCATAGTGTAAGGTATATACACATCAGAGTAGTAAATGTGGTAATACACTAATGTAAGGGTAATGTACGATCAACCTAATGAAGGAGTACCATAGAGGAGCGTAATGTAAAGCGGTAAAATAGATACACATAATTAAAGTGTGATCACACAAGTGTAGTAGATACACATAATGTAAGGTAAATTAGTATACCATAATAGTAAGGGTAGATACACCATAATGTAAGGTAGATACCACATAATGTAGTCCATAATTGTAAGTGAGTATACACATCAATAGTAAAGGTAGATACACATCATGTAAGCTGGTAGATTACACATAAGTCGTAAGGTCCGACTCGACACGCAATTAGTACAGGTCGATCCACATGACATGTAAGGGTAATCACATATGTCAAGCTCGGGTAGATTACACATACATGTATAGGCGGATACACATACATGCTCAGGTTGATAACAATAATGTAAGTAGAGTACACCATAATCGTACAGGGTAGATACACCTAAATTAAGTCGGGTTAGATCCCCCTAATGTCAAGGAGGTAGGTACACCATATGTAAGAAGGTAGAATAACACATAATGTAAGGTAGAATACCTCCTACCATCTCAGGATAGATACCATAAGTGTAAGTACGATCCAACCTAATTACCGGGTAGATACACAGTAATGTACAGGGTAGATAACTAATGTAATGTAGATACACCTAAGTAAGGTACTCCACATAATGTAAGGGTATTATGCACATAATATAAGGTAATACACATACGTAAGGGTAGATGACACATAATGTAGGGTAGATACACAAATGTAACTGGTAGATGCCACAGATACTAGGTAGATCCACATAATGTATGAGGTGATCTACACATAGTAGGTAAGGTAGATTCACATAATTTAAGGTAGATCCCTCTACAATCTAAAAGGATCAGATACACTAGTGTAGAGTAGATCCACATAATGTAAGGTAGATACCACATAATTTACGGGTAGATAACACATAGTATGATCGTTAGCTACTCCATACAATATTCTATACGAGGATGATCCACAATAGTGGTATGTGATACACATAGTCGGATAGTGATACAACATAATGTAAGGTAGATACACATAATTTAAGGGTACGGTAGATTAACACCATAATGTAAGGTAGATACACATAATGTAAGTTAAAGTGTAGATACACCATAATGTAAGTTAGACATACCATAATTAAGTGTAAGGTAGTTCCCACATATTAACGGTAGATACACATAATGTAGGTAAGATACACATCCATGTAAGTGTCTAAGGCTACGCATATCACATAATGTCGGTAGCATACACATACATGTACACGGGTACTATTACACCAGAATGTAGCGTAAGGTTAGATACACATAAGTAAGCTAGATACCCATAATGACGGTGTAGATACCACATAAATGTAAGTGTAAGTCGTAAACTACACATAATGTAAAGTAGATACACCTATGTAAGGTAGATACCATAATGTAAGGTTCGATAACCATAATGTAAGGTAAGGTAGATATACACATAATGTAAGGTGATACATACAGATCTACTTGGATAGATACACATACTGTCAAGGTAGATACACATAATGTAAGGTAGAATATCCACATAATGTTAGGTAATACAATATACTGTAAGGTGAGATACCCATAATGTTAATGTAAGGTAGCTACACATAATGTAGGTAGGATACATACAATCTAAGGATAGATACACAGACAGTGTAAGGTAGATACCCATAATGTTAGGTATATACACATCATGTTTCAGGTAATCCACATAATTTAAGGTAGATACACATAATGTAAGTGTAATGTAGATAACCTAATGTAAGGTAATCATACAATCTAGGATCTATACACATAATGTACGGTAGATCCCAGAATAGTAAGGTAGATACCATAATGAAGGTAACACACTAGCCCATAATCGTTAGGAGATACAATAATAATGTTAATGTAACATACACATAATGTAAGGCTCTCGCTACACACCATGCATTGCGACTATCCGAGGCAGCTAGCCACCCAAGTCACCCACATAATGTTAAGGTAGATACCCATATGAAGGATAGATACCATAATGTCAGGGTAGATACACATCATGTAAGGCAGAGCACATAATGATCTGTACGAGGGGTATTACACCTAATGTCAAGGTAATATACGCTGCGATCCCGTACCTGTTAGCTATAGTCATCAGCCCCCAGGTGCAGTCACGATCGAACGTAACACACAGAGGAGAATACACACTAGGGCATACCTAATGAAGTGTACATCAAATAACACATACAACGGTAGTCGAAGGGGTGGACATCAATAAGATACACTGGACATAGATAACACATACATAGTAAGTAGAGACACCTACAATGTAAGGTAGATCACATATGTACGGGGATTACACATAATTATCCGGTACGATTACCACATCACTCTGTACTTCGCCTAGATACACATCGTTACGCCAGAATACCGAATGAAAGGTATATCCCATCACTAATGTAAACAATGTTAATAGATCACCAAGACAATCTAAGGAGTAGGATACACATAACTTGTCTAAGTAGCATACCAACTCAATGGTCAACCACGGTCGATCACCCCCATTAGATCGCAATCCGAGGTCGCACGGGTGTACACCGATTGACGTACACGAGTTAGTCTATCTCTACAGGAGATAGTGAATGTCGCCCAGCAAAAGGTGTAGACGGGAATAGACTGTCACACCTACCCGAGGTAATAGATTAACGCCCATACTACCGACAGTGACCCTAAAGCCCTTCATAACCGTGTAGATCACCGCCTAGTGGTAATACAACAACAGTATCA
The DNA here is from genome assembly GCA_019447015.1 of Hymenochirus boettgeri. Lineage (NCBI taxonomy): Eukaryota > Metazoa > Chordata > Amphibia > Anura > Pipidae > Hymenochirus > Hymenochirus boettgeri. Next base: position 24,275,779 of record CM033469.1, read on the forward strand.
CTCTGATCACAACCTGGACAGGTAACAGCACCCACATAGTGTCAGGTAGATACACATAGTGTTAAGGTAGACCTACACATTACTCAACTAGCCGTGTAGGGACACTACGATGCAAACATGATAACTTTGTAAGGTAGCATACAACGACCAATTGTCTAGGAGGCCTCGCGATAGCAAACTAGACCCATGCCGTTGCTGCGCAGTAGAGTACACATCGACTGTAAGGTAGTCTCTTTACACTAGATGTAAGTGTAGATACACATACATGTACAGGTAATCAGCTAAGGTGGTAATCCCTAATGTCAAGGTCAAAGCAGGGCCGATACTGTACCACACGAGATAACACGCTCACGACCCGTCCTGATACACATATGTAAGGGTAGATACACATCATGTAAAGGTAGATACACATAATGTAAGGGTGTACACATAATGTAAAGGCAGATACACTAATGAGTAACGCAATACACATAATGAGAGAAGCGCATAGATACCCAAATGGACGGTAGATACACATAATGAAGGTAGATACACATAATGTAAGGTAAAATACCCATAATGTAAGATGGATAGGGCACATAAGTCCGTAAGCTACACATGGGAATGTAGTTAGATAACCCATAATGTAGGGTAGATACACATACTGTTAGGTAGATACACATAATGTAAGGATAGATTACACATAATGTAAGGTAGATACACATAATGTAAGGTAATACACATAAGTACGGGTAGATTACACATAATGTAAATGTAGATACACATACGTAAGGTAGATACACATAACTGTAAAAGGTAGATACCCAATAATGTAAGATAGATCACATAATGTAAGGATAGAGCACATAATGTAAGGTATATACCCATAATGTAAGGTAGATACACATAATGTAAGGATAGATACACCATAATGTAAGTAATCATTCAGGAAGCAATAATGTAAGGGTAGATAACACATACGTGTAAGGGTAGATACCCTAATGTAAAGTAATACACATAATGGTAAGGTAGATACACAGTAAAGTAGTATACTCATAATGTAAGGTAGATACACATAATGTAAGGGTAAAGTACACATACTGTAAAGGTAGATGCACCTATGTAAGGTAGATACACATAATGTAAGGTAGATCCTCATAATGTAGTAGATAATATCCGCTAAGATATAACCACATCAATGTAGGTAGATACCCATAATGTCAGGTCATATATTAGTATACACATAATGTAGGTATATAACATAATGTACTAGAAATCCAGTAGTAGATACACATAATTAAGTAGATACCTATCTAATTACGTAGATACACATAATGTAGGTAGATAATATAGTTACACATAATTAGGTAGATCATGCGTAGATACATAATGTAAGGGTAAGGAGTACAGCATAATGTAAGGGTAGATACACATATAGTACGATAATGATGGCAGATACACATCATGTAAGGTATATACACATAGATGTAAGGTAATAGAAAGGTAGATACACATAATGTAAGGGTAGATACCACATAATGTAGGGTAGATCACATAATGTGAAGGGTAGTAGTACACATAAGTAAGGTAGATACCTGTTAGTTTTCCATAGTCAGTAGTACCATGATGAAGGATAGGACCATATAATGCAACACATAGTGGTAGGTAGATACACATAATGTCAGGTAATACACTAATTTCGGTTAACATGTACGTCGGAGATACAAATGTCAGGTAGAATACACATAGTAGTGTACAAATGAAGTAGTAGAATACACAATTTGTGTCACTTTAGGTAGATACACATAATGTCAAGGTGGTATATACACATATATAAGGTAGATACAATAAGAAGAAACACCTAATGTAAGTGTAGATACCCATAGATGATAAGGTAGATACACTATATGTACAGGTAGATCAATAATAATGTTAGGGTATATACACATATGTAAGGATCAGTACACACATAGTTGTAAGGTCGATACACATATGTAAGGTAGATACACAATAATGTAGTAATACACATAGTGTAAAGGTAATACCATAATTTAAGGTAGATACCACATAATGTAAAGGTATATACACATAAATGTAAGGTAGATACAACATATCTTAGGAATACACATAATTAATGTGAATGTGGTAGATACCCATAGTAAGGTAAGTACTAAGTAGGTAGATACCATAATGTAAGGTCGATACACTAATGTAAGGGTAAGATCACAATAGAGGTAGATACCAATACATAGTGGTGATAGTAACCACCAGTGAGGGTAGATTACACATATGTAGGGTAATCACCATAATATAAGGTAACAAGAGTAGATACACACTAATGTAAGGTAGATACCTATTAGAATCCACATCAAGTGTGTAAATAGTTAGGTAGTACACATAATGTAAGGTCGATACACATATGAAGGGTTCACTAATGTAAGGTAATACTACATTAAGGGTAGATACCATAGTGTAAGGTAATCACATAGGTAAGGTTACGATACAATAACTGTAAGGTAGATACACATAATGTAGGAGATACAGGTAATATACACATAATGTACAGGTAGATACCATAAATGTAGGTAAGATACACTATGTAAGGTAGATACCATAATGTACGGTAGTTACAATATGCAGTAACACATAATGTAGAGTACAAGTAGTAGACTACACATATTATGTAACACAATGAGGTAGATACACATAATGTAAGGAGTAGATACAGCATAATGTGTTGATACACTATAATGTAAGGTAGATACACATAATGTAATGAGTAGATACACATAATGTAAAGTAGATCACACATCACTGTACGGTAGATACACACATGTGTAAGGTGATAACAACTACTGTAAGTTAGGTAGATCACCATAATTTAAGTATCTAATACTATCAGTATATACACATAGTGTAAGGTAGATACCCATAAGTAGGTAGATACACTATGTAAGGTAGATACACATAACGTAAGGAGATACCATAACGTAAGGTAGATACCCATAACGTACGGTATATACCATCATGTAAAGTAGATACCATAATGTAAAGGTAGATAGCACATAGTGTAAGGTAGATACACATATGTACGGGTAGATACCATAATGTAAGGTAGATACACATAATTTAGGTAGATACACCTAATGTTACGGTAGATCCACATAATGTAAGGTAGATACCTAGTGTACAAAGTAGATAACACATATGTTAAGGATCGATACACATAATGTAGGATCGATACACATAATGTAAAGGTAGATACACAAATGTACGGTAGATACCATAATGTAAGGTAGATACACTAATGTACGGTATGATACCCCTAATGTAAGGTATACATACCATAATGTAAGGTATATATTATAATCTAAGGATATATCCTGAGAACCATTTAATTAACACAAACTTTTCTACTGACTATAGCTTGAGGTGCTATTAGGATCACTGCTCTAAATGACCAAGAGATGGTCTGACAGTCCTCTGGGAGGGTGGCACATGGTGGATATGTTTTAAAAAAGGTAAATACAGCCTAATGGCTTTAATTTATTGAGGCCAGAAAAGCATTTCTTCTAGGGTTTTTTTCACAGTATTTAAGTCTTCCTGTGACTAACAAGGTGATTAGTTCTTATTCTAAAAAGCTGGTACACTCATGATTCCATTGACCAACCTATAGTTCAGTTTATCGGTCATCGGGGCTGAAATCATTGGCATTGGTTTTGGACGGACCAAATGCTGCAGCTCTTTTGCCGCGACTGTCAGTCCTTCTCCTGGCCACCGTCGGATTTCCAGGAGGAAATCTCCCCATTTGTACATCTATTAAGACATTGAGAATAATAAGTGTAAGGATCTTAGTGGGAATTCCATTTCCCGCACCTTGGATATCTCCTACTTCAATCGCCCACCCCACAGTATCAGCACCGACTGTGCTGCTTCTTCTAACTCTTATTTCCCTCCCATCTCCGGCTATTAATGTAACAGACTTTCCGGAACAGAAATCATTTACTTGCACTGGGTGTGTGGTGTAAATAATTGGGTAACGTGCCGGGCTGGAGTAATGAAGTCTGCAGACCATTAAAACTTCAATCAATAAAGAAATGAAGTTTTGCATCCTTCCCCACATCAGTTCTATGGTGAACTAACCCTTAATTCATTGGCCTTTTAGCTTTTGTGAATAAATTTCCTCTCAGCTGCTCCATGTGCTAAATACAAGGGAGGGGGGGGGTATCAAAGAGGCTATTAAAACTACATTTCTGTAGGAATTGTCATTACGGATCCAAATAACGAATGTCCTTTGTGTCACAGCCAGGGTTTTTCCTTTCAAACACCTTGTAATTCCCAACTCTATGTCTGCTTTTTTACTTCTAATAACACACCTATCGCAATGGCTGACTCACTGTTTCAAGTATGGAGCCTACGAAGCAGCTACTGTAAATGGTACCAACGGTAGTATGTGAATGATAAAGAGCCCTCATCACACACTTAAGACATCTCCTGCTATACTTTCAGGCTCACTGTCCACGCTCCCCAACCTACCATGACCTTGCCCAATCACTGTGAGCCAGGAGATAGCAGCACAATGAAAGAATCCTGTCAAGTTATTCCCTTTGCAGCCCACACTGATATTAACGGGTTGCAAACTGTTTTTTCCGATAAGTTCGAAGTAGAAGGAAAGGGGTATGAAAACCAATGCCATGATTGGTGTTTAGAGCTATGTACATAACATCGTCAGTTTAGCATGTGGAAGGAAAGTGAAAGTGAGTACTATTATTTTCTATTCCTGGGTTCCTCGGGTCCAAACTAAGCCATGGAGAGAAAAACATAATGGTGTGGGTAGAAGCCCAAATTGATGTTGGCTGGACCTAGTACAATGGTAGTTATAAAAGAGAAATGCTTTCCTAGAAACGACCATAGCCAGTGAAGTAACGGATCACGGCCCCCCAGCACAACGATGATTTTGCCTCTGCTTTATCTACAGGCAGTTTTCTGGGCGGCCTGGTATCTGTCATAGGGAGATACAGTTGGCAAGGAATCTGCTCCCTAGTAACCTTTACAAAAAACAAAACGGCCAAGACACCACAACGCCGCGTGGCCGTAGGCCAATTGCCAATCCAGAAAGGTGGTTGGGAAGCACATATACGTTTGTAGTATACAGAAAAAAGAAAACTAAACCATCATCCCTTTCGAGAAGGATCTCTAGCTGCAAACAATTTCTTTCTACTGTTTTCTATTGTTCACGCTGTTTCCAGATCTTCAGCACCAGGAACCCACCCACAAGAGATTAATTTCCCAAAGGAACCAATTTCGCTTCAGATATCTTGTCAAAGTAAATTGAGTTTTCAGCACAGGCCTTGGTTTCTTCCATCTGACCGTCCCCAGATTAAACCGCTTCAAGTATAATTATTTTGATTTTTGTCTGCTGGTAAGCGCCACCAACCACCAGATTGCAAAGAAATCTTAAAATGGTGACGGGACGGTTTATCCGACAAGCTCTGTGTAACTATCATCCCTGTGATGTGTATTGTGTGTGGGGGGGACTTAAAACGCCGTCTTTGTACGGTGAACAAACGAGATTATCAGACCGTGGCACGTCAAAGGAAATGTGGGAATTGTTACCTCTCTTATACAGAAACAGTGCACGTTCACTATTGTAAAATGATAGATAATGCCACTTTATCTTGGCTTTCAGATTTCCGTCGCCTAACAAGAAAAGTCCGTCCTGACAGCCGGGTTTCACGCAACAACTGTCCTTTTCTGATACTGCCGGTTGGAACCCAATGGATCGTAATGTTTCTTATTTTTTTATTGTATTTTCGAACATTCGGGTAAATTTTCCATTTTTCTATTCAATTTTCCATTTTTTCCTAATATGTTGATTTTATTTTTCGCTAAAGTTCCGACTTTGTAAAATTCTATAGTATCTGCGGATTCTCTAAAAACCAGGCAGCACTGGAGTTTGAAAACGGGAGACTCACGTGTTTTGAGACTCAACGGAACCTACACGGCTTAAAGGTCAAGTCCAGTCCTAACATGAAAACTTACATACATGTAAAGCACCCCCCAAAACCCTAAACGTAATAGTTTTGATATGTGAAATATATACAATCTAACCGAAATCCTGCACAAGTGCTGTTTCCCCTGTTTCTTCTTGCTCCTAAAGGTTCTCCATTAGTAACTGTCATTGGATGGAGTTGACAGTTGACAATCACAGCCAATGACCATGTTTATCCCCTGGTCCCCCTGCCTCTTCTGAGCAGCCGCGTGCTCATTACCGCTCAGTACAGGTTTTCTAAATTGCTACAGTTTCCATGAGGCAAATCCAGAAGCAATAGCAGGCATACATAATGAATCATAGGCAACATGATATCTCAACAATTTTAAAGAGCCATTCATATTCTAAAGATGTTCTTATAGTTGGTCCTGTAAGTTTTTTGAGAAATCATAACAATGCTGCAGATTTCTGTCTTTTACAGAGTGATCATGGACCCACATAAATGTTAAACACATGCTTCAAGTAATTCAATCAGTTCCTACCCAAAACAGCTGTCCAATTAAAGGGCATGTCCCCAACTGGTGACTTAACAAACAGTTAATCTCCCCTCCCCAGTTCATACACTTTTACCAGCTAGTTAATGATTTCCCCTTTCTGGCAAAGTATCGTACCTCCTTCCCTCTACCCAATGAGCTTTTTTATAAGCTGAGTTTGGTAGTATTTTTCCCCCCTGTTGTTCCTTTCATATTGAAATCAGAATAATCAATTTCATCAACCCAAATAATCAGAAGTTTTTTTTGACTGTAATTTTCCCAATTTTCCAACCCCATTTTTTTAACTTCTTGCTTTTGGAACATACTATGTTGGTTCTGTATGCACTGTTTTACCTTGAACCTACTACAAACGCGGTATTGGAAGTTAGAATTCCTGCAACTATATAATACTGTGCCGTTAGTCAGAACATGGGCATTTGCATACTAAACCACATTATTATAAGTCTTTGACTTAAGCCAATCAGGGGAAGGCCCCTACATCACGTCCTGGGCCTGAACTATCCTGCAGCTCCTTCTCAATACAAATCTCTATATCCCGCTTCAACTACGTTCCAACAGTAGCAAGTTTTTTCTTTCTGCCCTTACACTAAACCCTGCTGTCCTGCCTGTGAATGCTCTGTAACAGAAGGGAAATTAGATTAGAAAACTCCCCCACTAGTGCTGCAGTTTTAAGGGGGTTTTAACTGCAATTTTTATTTTCATATTGAACTCATAGTCCCTCTATCTGCATTTCTCTGAAGCTTTCTCAGCGTTCAGTGCTGCAAATATTATTGGCCTACTAAATCAACATGAAGTTTTCCCAACGGGGCACATTTGTCCATGGTGTGATATCTGCTTGTAGCATGTGATCAGCGTGTAGACACGTGAGTAGCTTCTGTTTGCCATAGCAACCTCTCAACTGTCAATAATTTTATGTCATGTTAGGTACTTCTTGTCTTTCCCACCTTAAAGGGACGCTATACTGAAAAAAACTGACTTTTCATCATCTTAATCATAATGGGAATACATGTCAGTAGCACTGACTCTAAGTTGTGTGTGTTGTGCATGCCTTCAATCCTCAAATGTTTTGATAAGGAGCAGTACCTTCCTCCTCCTTCCTTTTAACCACTTCCCAATTCCATCTGACCTGACTGTTTTCCCACAAATCACTGTCAAACTGCAACACAGCAGTACAACATTTCCTCCTACTACAGCAAAACAGAAAAATAGTTGACAGCTGAAATTTAAATGTTTTTAGATTGATCTCTAAGATAGGGGGCAGGATCAATAAAAACATTATACAGTGGTGGTTGGGAAGAATTATAGTTTCCAGAAATGATCAATTTAGAAATAACTTTTTTTTTAAGCCCTTTAAGTTTAAGTGGTATGCTCCTCCCCTGGGAGAGAGGAGGAAAAGAGGGCCAGGTTATGTCACGCAAGCTACGGAAAGCAGGAGGTTTTTACTTCTGAGCAAAATAATTTCTCGCTTGAAGGAAATGCTACGGCTTTTATTTTAAACCCTAACTTTGTTGCTCTTAAAAAAAGAAACCACTTCACTATAATAAAGCCCACACTGGCACATATTACCATGTCAAGTACTAGTTAAGATTGTGTCTATAGGGCCGGTATACTGGTAGGACCTGTGGTGATTTGACATGCGGCAACCATTTTAAACTGGATCTAATCGGAGCTGTGGTAAATCGGATATCATGCTTTAACTAATAAACCCTAGAACTCTGTCCCTCTCATAAGAGGTTGTTATTAATACAATGGTACATTCCGGGGGGAAACCAGCACCTTTCTCTGTGTGTACATATCAGACATGGACCCAATAAAAATAGCCGGTTCCACCTATTCAAATAACCTTCTCATTTCCCCCATTTTGGTAGTCATCTTTATTCCCCATAAAAAAGGTGGACTATCAGGCCAGGGCAGGCTTAAGGGGAGAAGTGAGAGCAGATTAACACCCACTTCTATATTATCATCATCTGCATCGCAGAAATCATAGTGCAGCGACAGTCGGGACACTTTTTGGCAGATTAATGCTGGATCTTATTAGGACAAACGGCGGTTTACATTGGAAATGTTGGGGAGGTAAACTCTGTCAGTGACTGATGCTACAAACTGGTAGAGACTCATTCACTGCTTGTTTTCCGTTTTGCACATTTTTGGTGGCCATGGACTGTTAATTTGGTAAATAGAGCAACCCTGTCCACGTACGGGCGTTTCATATGGCGGGAAGTGATTGCAGGCTGTGCTTACTGTACGAGGCAAAGCTGCACAGCGTTTTTTTTTTTTTTACAGTTGGAAAGTATCTGATGAAAATCCAGGACTATATACATATAAATATAGGGGTATCTATCCGTAATATCCATGATAGATAGATAGATAATCGAGAGATGGCTAGATGTAGATAGATATATAGATCGCATCGATAGATAGATCGATCAGATAGATAGATAGATCCATCAGATACTACTCGTCGATGGATGGCTGGATGGATGTATGGATTGATTGATGGTCTGATGGATGGATGTATGGATTGGATAGACTTAGCTAGATATCTAGATCGGTAGGATACGATAGATAGATAGATAGAATAGATAGACTAGATACGATTCAGCATCCACTTAGATCGCTAGTAGCTCGATCGCTCGCTGGATGGCATGGATGCTGGATGGCCTGGACCTGGCTGGCTGAGATGCTGAGCTGATGCTCGGTAGACTAGGTAGAACTCTCTAGGATGCCGATAAGCTCGACTAGCTCATCCATCTCTCTACGCTTGCCTAAGATCGATCGGCTCGATCTCTAGATCGCTCGATCGATGCACTGGATGGCTGGCTGGCTGGCTGGCTGCTTCTGGCTGGCTGGCTGGCTGGCTATCTTCGCTGGATGGCTGGAGGGATGGCTGGCTCGGGCTGGCTGGCCTGGCTCGCTAGCTCGCTCTCTCGCTCCGGTCAGAGCTCGCTCGCTCGCTCGATGCTCGCTCTACCTCTGCCGTGCCTGGCTGGCGTTGTGCTGCTCTGCGCCTGGCTGCTGGCTGGCTGGCTGGCCGGCTGGCTGGCTTGCTGGCTGGCTGGCTGGCTCGCTGCTCGCTCGGTCGCCCTCGGTCGTCGCTCGCTCGCTCCTCTAGCCTCCGCCTCGCTTGTCGCTCGCCCCGCTCCTAGGCTTGCCTCGTCCTAGCTACACTGGGGGCGGTTGCTTGTCTTTCACAGGCCCCGCTGCACCTCTTTTTTTTTTTTTTTCCCGTTTGGTCCTCCGACTAAACCGAGCCTCGCCTGGATGTCTGATAATTGATGGAGGGCATAAGATGAATATATAGAAGCTCGTAGATCATAGATATATAATATAGATAGATTAATAATGGCTAGTTGGCTCGCATAGATAGATACCACATAGACATCGATGCATGCTCTCCTCAGATCGCTGATCACTCAGCTCGCTCGCTCGGACCTAGCTCGAATACTAGATCACTGATGCTCCGACTCCGGATGGATGCTCGCTCTCGCTGGCCGGCTTGATAGCTAGAATAGCACAGAGCGATCTGATAAGAGCTAAATCGATAGATAATACATAGTCGTCACTACGATAGATCAGATAGATAGAATGCGGTATGGATGGATGGATGATAGGTATAGATATGTAGGTACGGTCGGTAGCCTCGATGCGCCTAGCTAGGCCTCGCAAATCGATCGATCCGACTAGCTTAGCTTCTCCTTCGATAGCTCGATACGTAGCTAGCACTCGATCGAGATCGCTGTGGCTCGCTGCCTGGCTCGCTCGCTGGCTCGCTGGCTAGCTAGCCTGGCTAGGCGTATCTCCGTCCGATCTCCCGCTTCGCTCGCTCCTCGCTCGCCTCGCAATCCTCGCTCGCTCGCTCCAGCATCGCTCGCTGGATTGCTGGGCTGTGCTTTTCCCTTTCCCCCGGCCCACTGCCCGGCTTTTTTTTTTTATCTTTTACAGTGGCCCGCGGCGCCTTCCCGGCCTCCTCGCCCTCTACATATCGGGGGTCATCTATACGTATATCCACCCCAGAAGATAGGATAGATAGATGAGGATAGATAAGATAAACAGCAGGCATATATTGGATGGATGGATAGAATAGATAGATAGATAATAGATCGATCGATCGATCGATATGATAATAGATCGATCGATTAGACATCGCTGCAGCTCTAATGTTTAGTGGCTAGTTGGATAGTTTGTGATACTCTATTCTAGATAGATAGATAGATAGATAGCCGCTCTCTATACTCTCTCGCTAGCTCTCTCGGTCAGCTCGCTCTCTCACTCGAGCCGCTCAAGCTACTCTCGAGATCGCCGCTCGCATAAGATCACATCGTAGACATCGCTAGCTCGAAAATGATAGCTGGATGGATGCATGGTGGATGGATGGACAGATCTAGATAGACAGATGCTAATACCCATAGCTATATAATAGATCGATAGCATAGATAGACTCGATGCACATGAGATAACTAAATGGAGATAGATAGAGAGAAAGAATAAGACCTACGGTAATATAGATCATAGGGGTTGGCAGCATTTATTATACACATAAATATGCAACTTGATGGACCGATTATGGTGAGTGAAATGAGAAATCCCTACCCATTCCGTCATAATATTTTTATCTGAACTCCACGTTAAGCCCCTAGGGGCAACAGCTGACCTCTGGGGGGGAATGTAATAGTAATTATACTAATTGCAATTGGATCAGCTCATAGAATCCAGTCTTGTTCTCATTGTAGGCCAGTGCATTGCTATGACATCATACACACGGCCGATACGAACCCAACTCAACTGCTGCAACCCTAGCGAGCTGTGACCCATTCATGTCCATGGCATAGATTGTCTCCAGCTTTTGGAGGATATGTACAGATTTATTTTAATAATTCTCCCAGCCCGGATGAGGAATTATCCACCCTACTTCGATTTCCTGGTAAGGCCGTGCAAATGAGTCACAGCCAATGGCTTATGGCCATTAACGTCAAGCCTTTTTCTCCCTGCTTGCTATGATGTAAGAGCACATGCAGCAGTAAGAAGGAGGCCGCATTAATTAACAGCATGTGAGTAGCGAACGCACTGGGGGTTTTTGGAGGTTGCCCTTATCACTATCAAAATTTTTTTTGTTGAACGGGGGAGGACTTCCCTTGAAGTGGGATTTTATGCTTATTTGTGTTTTTAGGGGGTGGTTTTCAGATTCTGGGTATAAAGAACTTGGGTTTAGTTCACTGTAAATTAGTTCCCATTCTTTTTATCAGTATCCATGGAATTCTTTATAAGGGGGTAGGAAAGGGCTTATAAGACACGTTCCCGGTACCACCGCGCACTGCCAGAAGCAATGAATAAGAGAGTTTGTACCTAGAGCCCTTGTATTCAGTTTCCATAATCCACAGTAAAGTCTCCAGAGCTTTATTCTGATCTCTTCACTACCTCTGGGACCTCAATCTGGCTGTTTAAGAGAACTGACAGCGTCAGAACTTTACTCTATGGAAGAAGAAAAAAAAGACCAGCAGAGAAAAATGACAAAAGCGTACATTAATCACAGCAATCCCCTATACTGTTCCCCATCTAGTAATCCTGTACACCATTCCCCATATACTACTATCACTACCGTAACCATCCCATATACCAATACCTGTACCCAGTCCCCAGATACTATCCCGTACATCCACTCCCCTATAGTAATCCTGTACACCCATCCCCATATACTACTCCGTCACCAGTCCCCATATGTCATCCTGTATACACCAGATCCCCATATACTAAGCACTAATCCAGTACAACCAGTCCCATATACAATCCCGTACACCCGTCCCATATACTAGTCCCGTACAACACCAGTCTCCCCCTATACACTCCCGTACATCCAGTCCCATATACTAATCCCGTACACAGTCCTCCATATCTAATCCCCGTAAACACCAGTCCCCATATACTAATCCCTACACCAGTCCCCATAGCTAAGCCTGTACCCAGTGCCCATATACTATCCCGTAACACAGTCCCCATATACTAATCCTGTAACACCAGTCCCAATACTAATCCCGACACCAGTCCCCATAACACTAAACCGTACAACGCCATCCCCATATCCTAATCCCTTACACCAGTCCCCATATACTAGCCTGTACACCATACCCCATATACTCATCTCCATATACGGATCGCCTGTACCACCGATCCCGGTACCTAATCCCAATATACCTGATCTCCATGTACGTAGCCCTGGACACATATCCCGGTACACTAATCCCCTATACTGATCTCCATATACTGATCTTTACAATTAAATCCCTCTATACTGGATCTCCATATACTAATCCCGTACACTGATCCCCATACTTCAACACATCCCCATATACGATTCTCATAAAATAATGATCCCAATAGACTACTCCAATATACTGATCCCTGTACACTGATGCCCAGTAACTAATCCTCCATATACTGAAGCCTAGTACACTAATCCCCATAGACTGATCCCGTCAACAAACACCGATCTCCATATTCCAATCCCCATAGGGGGTTATGTTTCTCATACATAATAAAACCCGTACCGAATCCTCCCGCATATGCTGATTTCCATATACGATCCCTCACAAATCCCGTGTACACAAATCCCCATATACTGATCCCATATACTGATCCCTGTACCATAATCCCAGTACACAACTCCCATATCTGATCTCTATATACCTGATCCCTGTACACTGATTCTGGTACACTAATCCCCATATACTGATCTCCATATACTGATCCTGTACACTATCCCGTACACTAATCACCATCATAGACTGATCTCCATATCCTGATGCCCTTACCACATATCCTTGTAACGCTACTCCCCATATCTGATCCCATATACTGATCCCTGTACATCGTATTCCCATTACACTAATCCCCCTATCCTGATCTCTATATACTGATCCCTGACAATAACACTGCTTCTGTACACTACCCCATATCCTGATCTCCCCATATACTGATCCCTGTACCCATATCCCAGTACACACTAAATCCCCCTATACTGAATTCTCTATATCCTGATCCCTGTCCACGATTCTGGTACACTAATCCCCATATACTGAATCTCCATATCTGAATCCCTGTACCCAATATCCCCGTACACTAAACCCCATATAACTGATCTCTATATACTGATCCCTGTACACTGATTCTGGTCCACTAATCCCCATATACTGATCTCCATATAACTGATCCCTGTACACTATCCCGGTACCACTAAATCCCCATAAATAACAAATGACTATCCATAGACTGATCCTGTACACATATCCTGTGTACACTATCCCATATACTGATCTCATATACTTGATCCCTGTACAACGTATCCAGTACAAACTCATGCCCCCAATCATCCTGATCTCTATATCTCTGATCCCTGTACACGATTCTGTACTACTAATCCCCATATACTGATCTCCATATACTGATCCCTGGGACCAACATATCCCCGGCTACACATAATCCCCATATACTGATCGCTCTATAACTGTCCCCTGTACACTGATTCGTACACACTAATCCCCATATACTGATCTTCCATATACTGATCCCTGGTACCATATCCTTGTACCCTACTCCCATATACTAAGATCTCCCTATAACTGAACCCTGTACACATATCCCTGTGGTACAACCTAATCTCATATCCTGATCCCATATACTGATCCCTGTACACATATCCCGGGACACTAAGCCCCATATACTGGTATCCCTGTACACATATCCATACAACTAATCCCCATAATACGGATCCTATATACTGATCCCTGTTACACTTGATTCTGGTACACTAATCCCCATAGTACTGATCTCCCTATACGATACCTGTACCATATCCCGGTCCACTAATCGATCCCGCATATACGTATCTCCATCATACTGAATCGCCTGATACAGCATGTCCCAGTCACACTAACTCCCGGAATATACTGATCTACTATCGACTAGATCGCCTGTCACACGAAATATCTGGGGTTACACTAATCCCCATATACTGATCTTGGCATCCATATCTGATCCCTGTCAAACCATAGTGCCCGGGGAAAAATAACACGGGTAATCGGCAACCATAACCTGATCTTTATATATGAGCCCTGTCACTGTTCTGGTACACTACTTCCGCATATACTGCATCGCCATATACGGATGCTGTAACAATACCTGGTACACTAATCCCCATACTGTCCGCTGTAACAATCCCGGTAACACTACTCCCCATATACTGATCTCCCTATCTGATCCTTGTACCATATCCCGGTACACTACTCCCCATAACTGATCTCTATATACTGTCCCTGTACACATATCCGGTACACTATCCCCATATCTTGATCTCCTATATGGATCCCCTGTACACATATCCCTGTACACAGATCCCCATATACGATCTCTATATAAGATCCCCTGTACACATAAAGCCGGTACAACTAATCCCCTATACTGATCTCTACATACTATCCCTGTACACATATCCCCCGTTACACTAATCCCCATAATACTGATCTCCATATTTTGATCCGTGTACACATACCAGTACCTAATCCCCATATACTGATCCCATATACTGATACCTTTACCATAATCTGGTTACACTAATCCACATATCCTGATCTCCATATACTGATCCTGACAACATATCCCGGTCCGATCCCCATATACTGATCTCTATATCCTGACCCCTGTACCTGAATTCTGTACAACTAATCCCCATAATACTGATCTCTATATACTGATCCCGGTACACATACCCGGTACCAAATCCCCATACTGATCTCCATATACTGATCCCCGTACACCTATCCCGGGAAAACTAATCCCCATACACTGATCTCCATATACTAGCCCCTGTACACAAATCCCGTACACTACTCCCCATATACTGATCTCCATATACGGATCCCTGTACACATATCCGGTCAACACTAATCCCCATAAATACTGATCTCCATATACTGATCCCTGTACACGATTCTGTCTGGCACACTAATCCCCATATACTGATCTCTATATACGATCCCCATGTACCTGAATTCTTGTACCCAACAAACTAATCCCCATATACTGATCTCCCTCTACTGATCCCTGTACACATACCCCGGATAACACCGAATCCCCCTAGACTGATCTCCCATATACTGATCCCCTGTACAATATCCCGGTACACTAATCACCATATACTGATCATCCTAACTGACCCTTACACATATCCCGGTACACGAATCCCATAATACTGATCTCCATTACTGATCCCTGTACACATATCCCAGATACACCCCTATCCGACTATTCGATCCCTTACACTGTATTCTGGTACCACCTAATCCCCCATATACTGATCTCCAGATGACTGATCCCTGTTACAAACACATCTCCCGTTACACGACTCCCCATATACTGATTCTCTAATACTGGATCCCCTGTCCCCTGATTCTGGTACCTAAATCCCCATATACTGATCGCCATCTACTGATCCCTGTACACATATCCCGGTACAAAACTAATCATCACCATATACTGATCTCCCTATACTGATCCCTGTACCATATCCCGGTACCAACCAATCCCCATATATGAACTGTCTCCATATACTGATCCCTGTACACAAATCCCGGTAGCAGCTAATCCCCATATACGATCTCCATATACTGAGCCCTGTACCCAAATCCCGGTACACCTAATCCCCATACACCGGATCGCCCATATCCCTGATCCCTGTACACAATCCCGGTTAACTACTCCCCATTACTGTCTTCCATATACTGATCCCTGTCACTGAGTCTGGCACCCCACTAATCCCCATCTCGTACTGATCTCTCTATACTGACCCTGTACACGATTTCTGGTACCCTAATCCCCATTACTGATCTCCCTATACTGATACCTGTACACATATCCCGGTACACTTACTCCCATAACTGATCTCCTATACTTGATTCCCTGTACACTATCCCGGACGCTAAATCACCATATACTGATCTCCATATACTGATCCCGATTACACATATCCCGGTAACACAATCCCTTCCCCCCCCCCCCCCCCCCTTTATTACTGATCTCCATCTACTGATCCCTGTACACATATCCCAGTACACTAATCCGATATACTGACCCCTGTACACTGATTCTGTACAACTAATCCCCATATCACTGATCTCCATATACTGATTCCCTGTACCTATCCCGGTACACCCTATTCCCATATACTGATCTCTACTATCCTGAATCCCATGTACACTGATTCTGGTTACACTACTCCCCATAACTGATCTCCATATACTGATACTGCTACACATATTCCGGTACCTACCCACCATATAACTGATCTCCCTATACGGATCCCGGTACACATATCCATCCCGTGACACTAATCCCCAATACTGATCCTGTATCACAATCCCGACACTAATCCCCATTACTGATCTCCTAACGATCCCGGTACCCATATCCCGGTACACATATCCCATATACTGATCTCTATATACTTATCCTGTACCATCCCCGGTACACATACCCCATATCCTTATCTCCATAGGTACTGATCACTGTACACATATCCCGGTACAACTACTCCCATATACTGGATCTCTATATACTGATCCCTGTCCACAATCTCCCGGTACAACTAATCCCCATATACTGTATCTCTACATACTTGATCCCTGTCAACACATATCCCGGTACAAACTAATCCCCCCCCATATTCACTGATCTCCATAACTGATCCCTTGACACATATTCCCAGTAACTATCCCATATACTGATCTCATATACCGATCCCTGTACACACTGATTCTGGTACAACTATCCCGCATATACTGAATCTCCAATACTGATGCCTGTACACATATCCGGGTACAACTAATCCCATATAACTGATCCCTGTACACATACCCGGTACCACTAATCCCCAAATACTGCTCTCCCTATACTCATTCCTTGGACACTATCCCGGTACAACCTAATCCCATATACCTGATCGCTAATCCTGACCCGACACATACCCGTACACTAATCCCATATACTGATCTCCCTATACTGAGCCCTGTACACATATCCCGGTACCTATCCCCATATACTTATCCCTGTACCTATCCCGGTCCCTAATCCCCATATACTGACTCTCCATATACTTATCCCTGTACACATACCCGGTACACTCTCCCTATATACTGAATCTCTTATAACTGATCCCTGTACACATATCCCGTACCCACTAATCCCATATACTGATCTCTACATACTGATCCCTGTACACATATCCCGGTACAACTCAATCCCATATACTGACGCCATATACTTATCCCTCTACACATGATCCCGTACACTACTCCCCATATACTGATCTCCATATACTGATCCCTGTACACTGATTCTGGTAACAATATCGCCCATATACTGATAGCTAGATACTGATCCCTGTAACACTGATCTCTGGACACTAATCCCCTATCCTGATCTCTATATAATGAGAACCACCCTGTACAATTCCCGGTACAACTAATCCCCATATACTGATCTCCATATCCTGATCCCTGTAACACATAATCCCGGTACAACTATCCCCCCCCCATATACCTGATCTACTATACGGATCCTATACACATATCCCAGTACACTAATCCCCATATACTGATTCCCTGTACCCATATCCCTGTACACTAATCCCCATATACTGATCTCCCTATACTGATCCCTGTACACATAATCCCGGTAACAACCTATCCCCAATCCTGACCCATATACTGTCCTGTGACACTATCCGGTAACACTAATCCCCATTACTGATTCTCATACATAATCAACCCGTACACTAATCCCCATATACTGATTTCCATATACTGATCCCTTACAGCCAATCCCATCCTTCCCGTAACACAAATCCCCATATACTGATCTCCACTACTGATCCCTGTACACATATCCCGGTACACATATCCCCATATACTGATCTCTATATACTGATCCCCTTGTACAACATATCCCGTGACCTACCCCATTATACTGAATCTCTACCAACTATCCTGTACACATATCATCCCTTAGCAACTAATCCCCATCTCGGATCTCCATATTCTGATCCCTGTACAAACATATCCCAGTACACACTCTCCCATATACTGATCTTCCAGATACTGATCCTCTCAACATAATCCCGGTACACTATCCCCATATACTGATTCTCCATATACTGATCCCCTGTAACACCATAACCCGGTACAACTAATCCCCAGATCTGAATCTCCATATCTGATCCCTGTACACATGATCCCGGTACACTAATCCCCATTACTGAGTCTACACTACTGATCCCTGTACCAATATCCCAGTACAACTAATACCCCATATCCTGATCTCCATATAACTGTGATCCCTGTCACACATATCCCCGTACACATCCCCATATACTGATCTCTATTAATGATCCCTGTAACATATCCTGACACTCTCCCCATATACTGATCTCCATATACTGATCCCCGGTACGCATATCCCGGTACACCCTAATCCCCCTATACTGATCTCATATACTGATCCCTGTAACACAATATCCGTTACACATATCCCCCATAATACTGATCTCCATATACTGATCCTTGTTACCCATATCCCGGTACACTAATCCCATATACTGATCTCCATATCTGATCCCTGACACATATCCCGTTACACTAATCCCCATATATCTGTCCCTGTACACCAAGAACCGATCCGGTACACTAATCCGCCATATCTGATCTTCTATACACTGATCCTGTATCACCGACCCAGTACCCTACTCCCCATATACTGATCTCTATTCACTGATCCCTGTCAAACCGATCCCGTACGACACTAAATCCCCATATACTGATCTCCATATACTGATCCCTGTACCATCCCGCTTACCTAATCCCCATATACTGATCTCTTATACACTGATTCCCTGTACACAACAAACACACCGAGCCCGGTACACTAAGTCCCTTCCAGCAGAGACCTGCAGTTATTGATTTGGCCCCCTGATTGGGATTGATTTTCCTCCTTTACCTACCTATCCAATGTGACATTCTCATTAAATAGACACACACCCCCCCATTCTCCTTTTTATTTGCCTTTGCTGTGCTTTCAGAATCTGGGTTCATTGGCTGTCACAATTAATGCTCGGTCCTGCGGATCTCACGTGAATTCGTCTTCCTGCTAGTGAAACCCTATGGGGCGTTTATTCTCAGCAAAATCAGTACGCGAATTAACCACAGCACTGGGATTAAAGGGATATCGATTTGAAATAGAAGGGAGGCTTTTGATTTCCTATTGTAATTTCCTAGGAATTTTCCTGTTTACTGGCTACCAAAAGCCTAAAATACTTCAAATCCTGATTGCTACCGGAAAGAACAAACTCATAGGTTTATATCAGGAGGCGCCAATCTAAGGCCAGGGGGTTTCCTAGGGTTTTTCGACACCTGAAACAATCTTTTAAATGCCGCCTATCGGTAGATATGTGCAAGTGGCAAGGAATTCATCAGGGACAAAGACGTGGCTTGTGGGAGTAGGGTGTGCTGGCTGACTAAACACTGACTGGTTGGACTGGAGGGCTCACTATCACTGATTGGTGGACTGAAAGGCTGACTTAACACTGATTGGTGACTGGTGCTGAAATGTCCGCATGCAGGAAGGAGGATTTTCTTTACTGACGCTTTTAAGTGTTCTGCTGCAACGGGTGCCCCCCCAAGCAATGTTTCAGTTTGCTTCATGGTAGGGGCACCCCTGTCTGTGGTCTCCTTTTGAAACTACAACTTCCACCATGCCTTGTTTGCACAATGCATCTCTTATACTTTATTTATCATCCACAGCACGCGTAAACACATGACCTTGTGTGAAAATGGCCGCTCTCTGTACGCTCTATTGAGAGGGAAGCATCTGTAGATTTCAGAAAAAAAAAACTTTCTTTTAGTTGTTCAAATGTGCCATAGGTATAGAAACACTCTAAAATCTTTCCCATTGACCTACTTCTTGTCTTTATACCTGAACACTGGTGGTTAAGGAGATTGGGACTCAAAGATACATTTTTTTTTCTTCATACATTTCTGTCATCCAGATTTGCTTGAGAACTCTGTTCCCCTTTACACTCTGCGCCGCTGATCTTCTCTAATAAAAGAGAGAGACAGACATATGAGAGAGCGAGAGAGCGAGAGTAGAGCAGATGAGATAGATGAAAGAGAGAGAGAGATGAGTGTTCTTTCCAAAAAACCTGCCTGGTTTGCATTAAATGGACAATCTATTCTATTTCCGAGGAGTTCAGCAGAACGAGTTCTGAATGAAGCCGCAATGGATCTATTTATACGCAGAAGTCGTGTTCAGGAGGGTCAATGTTCAGCCAACTCTGGGAACTGAACTAAACTCTTCCTTTGAATGAAAACCTCAGACTTGTTTGGTTCAGAGAACCAACCGACTCTGGACAGTGAAGCTGTGAAGGTCACATGGGCTAATTTTTTCATTATCATCCAAATGCAGTGAAATTCCCCTAAATAATGCTTTAAGAGCCTGTCCACCGGCACCCAACTCCAACACTGAACTGTAACCCACTACTCTGGACCCACTGTGTGAGCTTAAAAAAATCATTTACCTTACATCTCTGCTCCTTTCGGTTCTCCTGACAGTGCGTGTCCCAAGTCCAGGAAACTGAGGAGTAGGATTTCAGTGATTCATGCCGGTGGCCTGTATCTTTCCTCACAAGTTCTGAGGCATGCGCAAGAAGCACCCCCCCCCCCACACACACACAGCTATCCGGGATCCATTCCACGGCAGGCCGTGGTCCCCGTACGTGGAAGCTTTTAGGTTAAGGTAACATGGCAACCGCCGATAGCTCCATCCATCGACATTGGCGATATTCATAGCATCCCTTACTCAACTAACGCTAAAGGTACATACGTTTTATAGATAGTATTGTCCCCTTTATTGTCCAGTGCGTGTAGCAATCGCTCTGAAAATGCCTGCACCATTTTCCACCCTGTGTCTTTATAAGTTTAAAATCTGCAGTCCTGAGCGTCTCCCAACCTTTACATATGGAGACCGCTTGTGACTGTGTGTAGAGGGATCTTTAGAAAATGACAGACAGAATCTGCAAGACACTGTATGTCCTTTTTTAAAAGGCTTGTGCATTGTGTATCCATCCTTTACACCTGCACCTGGTCATTTTTGCAGAATAATGGCATTGTATGATACAGTTCGATTGGTCCCATAAGAAATTAAACGATAACCTTTATAAATTGCCCTTAATAGACACATAAATGTGGTTTGGGAACTAACAGTTTCTTTTACCTTACAAATTTTATCTTCATGGGAACCAATTTTTCCCAATCAGATAACAAGGAAAATCTGTGAGAAGTAATATTATACAAGATAATAGGTAAGCTATGCCCACAACCAGCCTTGTGTACAGGCCATCAACTACTTGTTCCCTTCTATCTTGTTATCTTAACTGAAAACGTTCTTTCCTTTGTACTCAATCCTCAATGAGGCCTGAGGCCACACATTGCCAAACTATAACCCATTTCTGCGTGCGGGCGTTTCCAGTAGTGGTGTGTTGTAGTGCGCTTGCACTAGTGATAACCCGCAATATGCGCACAAAAAGGAGAATCGATGCAATTTGCACCAGAAATGATCATGATCTTATAAGTGGAGCAACCTTAGTTTTGGGGCAGATCAATTGCCAATACTTATCCGTGCCGTATTTTTACTGGATCGGCCGCCCAACAATTAAAAGTCGCAAGGCTGATCAGAGCATAGCTTTGACCTGATGGAGAGATTGTCGGCCCTAAAATTAACTGGTGAAATGTGCCCCAGACACGATGGGCTGCAAATGATCAATACAGTACACATTGCCACATAGATATTACCCAGACGTCCTGCTTAAGTGCTATGGGCGTCTGTAGCAATCGTTGGAGAATGTTTCTGCTGTGTCTAACCAGTCCATGAGGCCATAAACTGTCGTATGGGATAATAATTAGTAATTTCTTGACCAATGGGTGAACATGAATTACAGGGGACGTGATAAATTGACCACGAATATTGAGCGCACGTACAGCCACCACAACACTCCCGCTGTTTAATAGATAACACATTTGTGTTATTTGCCGAACGGTTCCTGTTTATTGATTCCCATAGAGTTAGTTACCTTTCACCAAGGCTCGTTTGTTTGCAAGATTAATCAATGAGTTAATGACATGGCCGCTAGATAAATAACCCATCTGTATTGTTTTACAATTGTTACATGAAGGTCTAATCACCTAGAATAAACCATTCTACCTTGATGACAGAACAAATGCAATAAAACAAAAATTATTTGTACATTTTTCAAACAAAAAAAACATGAAAGCGCAAATTTATTGCTTGTTCCGAAATGCTAGATGTAACACAAATGTTAGGAGGCCGTTTTACTGCACTGGTGACTCTGTTGCAGGGCAGTATTTTCTCTACGGACAACTAAAGGCTCAGAACATCATCTTTCAGAAGGAGGACACCATTCATAATAAAAAGCACTCATCTGTTTCTTCCTCAACCTCTCACTTTTGATAATGGTTCGTTAGGGGATATTTTACCTTTCTAAGCTTGGGGTTTTGTTTTTTTTCACCCAGTGTGTCACTGACCATTGTGTTCTTTTTACACATGCTCAGTCTAAAGATACTGTCACAGGAACTTTTTAACATTGGTCACACCCACTTGTATCCGTCTACCAATCCTTTTTACAGGGACAGATGAGGGCAGGGAGCATGTAACTTAGCTGAGGGTGTGTCCGCCAGTATTTAGGGGTTTACATTTAATGGCTAATTACTGTATGGATATTTTTATTGGTGTTTTTATAGTGAAGGGTAGGGTGTTTGAGTTGGGGGAGTTGAAAAAAATTCGCTTAGTTCTCCTTGGAAAATAAAATTTCACTTTATCCTGAAAGTTACTGTTCACATGGCCGTCTGACCAAAATATAGAAATACATTTTTATCAATAAAGTCTATTTGCAGACATAGAGATGTAAGAAGTCCC
Organism: Hymenochirus boettgeri; assembly: GCA_019447015.1. NCBI lineage: Eukaryota > Metazoa > Chordata > Amphibia > Anura > Pipidae > Hymenochirus > Hymenochirus boettgeri. The sequence goes on from CM033469.1 coordinate 24,299,332, forward strand.
AGCCAGGCTAATAAATTGCATAAAACAGGTTTTTAAATGGCGTGTTTTCACCATGTGACAATAAAAGAGACTGCATGTACCAATGTTATTTATCTTACTACTACCAGTTTGACAATAAAAGAGACAAAGGTAGTTCTTGAAGACGTTTCGCTAGTCACGACTGGCTTTCTCAAATTACAGAATTGACTTGTACAAGAATCTCGTGGCAATATGTTACCCTGGAAAAATTCCCAATTAGCATATCACAGCCAGGTGTTAAGGGGTGATTAGATAGGGCTAAGAGGTGTTATAGGAACGGCCCAGAGTTAAGGTGTTAAACAGCATTGTACATGGCAGACTGTCTGCTGTGTACAATGATGTTTTAACCACCTTACTCTGGGCGTTCCTATAACACCTCTTAGCCACGATTTAATCACACCTTAAACCTGGCGGGATATGCCTAATTGGGATTTCCTTTTGGGTACAAATTGCCACAGATTCTTGTACAAGTCATTCTGAATGAGAAAGCCAAGGCCGGCTGACTAGCGAAACGTCTTCAAGAATACATTTTCAAGTCCAGTTGATCTGAATTGAAACAACAGATATACCAGACCGGATGAATGAGGAACCTTCACAGCATACCATCAGCTAAGTAATTCTTTCAATACATGCAAATTCTGCCACACAATTCTTTGTGAAATAGAAATATGCATTTTTTTTGCATGATTTGCTGAAGGATGCATGAATGTTCAAACTTAGAAATCTGGATCAAAAACTCCAGAGCAAAAAAACAATATTCTACATGGCCTGAATAAAAACGGTACCCTACTTGCATCCCTGCACACAGAAACAGACCAGCAATAGCCTCCGATTTGGGGCTATGCTCCAAGTGCAGACTTGCTTTTTTTGACAACACCTCCTTACCTGGGAACAACAACCCAAAGCTATCTATTTTTTGGAATCTATACACCTTTAGCTACATGCAAGTGCCATTCTTAAAACATGTATGTGCATTCCAGGTGTAATTCTCATGAGAGTTCATGTTTTTAGGGGAACGGGAGGCAAAGGTAGAAAATTTTCCAAACTTACATAATAAAAAATATCAATCTCCCTGTGGCCTGAATCAAACGTATGCCAAAGCCTTGGATGTGCCAGAACAAAGCCAGCAAGTATCCCATAATGGGACTAAGGCAAAATAACAATTCTAGAAAAAAAAAACAACCAACTCGTATTTGGAGCCGCTCAAACACCCATCATTCAAACTCAAAATTACCTCCCCAAATCTATATATTTAGAACTACACACTTCAACCACGTTCTGGTTTATTGATTTATACATCTATTGCAGAATTTGGCCTCACAGTATTTTAGAAATTTGAGTTTTTTGTACATTTGATAAAAAAATAAAAAAAATGAAATATGATAAGTAGATTCTTGTAACAACCCCCTCCCAGTAGAAAATATAACAGCCTATAAATATTGTTCTCCCCCATTGTCTCAATAAACTGTACACCACTTGCATCAATGACAGCTGAAACACTTGCCACCAAACAAACTCCAAAGAAGACCAATGTGAAATCTAGGTTATGTTCGGACTCAAACAATCTATTGTATTATGTAAAGCCCAATTGTATGAAATATCATAGGTCAAATCGTTTTAATAGAAAATACTCCAGCAGTAATGGGAATTGGAAAGATAAAGGAAGGGGATGCCACTGCTTTAAACAAGAAGTGTTTATTCAATGTGTATATAAACGTAATGTGGCACTTTGGCACTTTTATTTTGAGAACGGGGTATAGATATACGTACTGGGCACTTTGGTCCTTTATTTGAGAGAGAACGGGTATATATACGTACGTTGCACTTTGGTCCTTTTTTTTGAGAACGTTATTAAAGTACCGTGGCATTGAAAGGGAAAATGAATTAATACAAAAGACATTTAAAGCGACCAAAAATAGTTTATATTATAGTAGCAAAGCACTGGCATTGCTTTTTATTTTAACTATCAACCTTTACAGCCATTTTTCAAAAACCAGAGGAAAATGGTGTGTTCAGTGTCTGTTATGCCAGGGGTGGCCGACGAGAAGCTATGGGTGGTAGCAAGATCTAGTTAGATAAATTATGATAAGATAAAATATAATTAGGTATGCAGTAGGTATATCATATATTTCTGCAGATGAATTCAGCAATAGGCTGGTATTAATAAAACATCTGAAACTAATAATAACCAAACATCTGAATACATTTTAATAATATAATCTCCTATTAGGGGTTACTGGAGTAACTATGTACCCTATGTGGATGGCAGGGATAAATTAGAAAACTTTTTGGTCATATGCATATAGGAGAGAGGAGTTATTTACTTATTGGGGATCGAGGCATTAGTAGTAAGATATAGTAATAGTATTTAGTAATAAGTATTGGGTAATGTCAAGTCATTTTGTCCTCTAATTTTGGGTAGGTATAATGCACGGTTAATGCTGCCTGGTTGGCCGGAAGTGTTCTGGGTGAATGGGTCCACCTTATATATTATTTTCATACCAATATAAAGGGCATCATATTAGAATGAGGTATACAGACATTTATATAACCAAACAACATCAGCTCATAGGTTGAGATCCTAAATTTATAAACTAATGTCATTTTTTTTTTTAAAAAAAAATCAGCTTTCAAGATTGTTTCCTTAAGGAATGAATTCAAAAAGATCTCACAGATATCTTAAGGAAACAGAAAATAAGTAAAACGGCAACCAAGATACAAAATCAGAACATTCTAAAGTATTTGTTCCATAGAATGCGCCCAGGCCCCTACACTCCTCTAAAATGTATCACACCTGTACAAATCAGGAATATGTGGTTTATAATAGACCGAGAAGGAACATTGACTAGTGATCTATTTTCTCTTGGATATTCAGTTAGAACAGTGCTGGTCCAAAAACGATTCTAAGCCATCATATATGCTGTTTTTTAGATTCCAATCATTTATTGAGATATACAGAAAAAACTCAGATGCCCTATAGGAAAACAAAGGACTGATCCTGAAACAATTAGATACAATTAACATAGAAATGCTTGTAGGGGCTGATGGACGTCTATTAATGAGTCCAATGAGCGTTTTATATAGGCCACTATCTCTAATCTTTTTCAGTATTCGCTTGTCTAGTGTCATGCAATGGGTTGGCAAAAATCTAATGAAATGTGTAGAGTACAATTGTGGCAGATTCAGTTGGTGGTAATATAATGGAAAATGAGATATGTAATGACTAAATATTCAGAGGTTCGTGAAGAAAGGAACTTGAATATTTATTAAGGATAGAAAACTTATACAGATCTTAATATCAAAAAATAATTTCACCTGGACCTCTACTACTTAAAGGGCATGTCCACCCCGCACTAAAATCTTTATTACTTTCCCCACGCCCCAAACCCTGAGATCAAAGCTATTTCACTACCAGTGCTGGTCTCCTCAGTTTTTGGCTTCCTTTGCAAGCTTAGTGTAGCTAATGGGTGGGGCAGGTACTAAATGACAGTGAAAAAAATTAAGCATAAGGAGCTTTAGGACCACAGGGAAGTAACAAACGTTATAAACAACTCAACTGTGTGTGGGGGGAGAAGTACATTAAATATAGATTGTTAGTGCTGGGTGGGGGACATGCCTTTAAAAGGATCGGTTACTGCCTTTCTATTTAAACTCACCAGCATTCCTTTACAAGGACTCTGTTAACATCTGAGAGGCGAAATAAGGGCATCTGAGCGTCGGCTGATGTCATGGTAAAGGTGATAACCTTCAGGGGTTTCTCTCTAATGAGCAATATAAGCAAAATGCTCAGGGCGGCACCCCTGCTAAATACAGAGAGGTAGCAGGCAGAGATCACTTTTTTGTAGGAAAGTGTCAGGAGAGCAGAAGGAAAATAAAATAGCACTCGGAATACATAGGAGCGGCATTCAAAGTTTGCTCAGTGGCAAAAACCCAGAGACAAACCTGAATACCTTCTAAGGACAAATAAACACTAACTTGAGTTTGTAACTAAACTGCTGACAAAAAAGCTTATTTTTGCCTATAATATTTGCATGTTCACCTTCGTGGTGTGCTTGCCTACACGGACTGCCCCTAAACATAAGAAGTATTTTTTCTGACACTTGAGGACAGAGAACCGTTCCTACCTTTAAAAAGATTACCAATAATAACTAATTTAAGTGTAACCAACATGTTAAAAATACAGGTAAGAAGTTGCTTTACATATATATAATTTAGAACATTGCGTTTTATTATTTAGATCAGTTGTATATAGAATATTTTGTATCTGGAGAGCTTTAAACATATCGGTAATCTGCATCGCAACTTTGCAGGCAGATAACGGATAAACCTATTTAAAGAGCACTAAACCCAGAAAATCAACTCTGTTGCCATTCGTGTATTATTCACAGGGAGGTGAGAACGCTTATTCACCTCCATGGATAATAGGACGAATAGGGGACAGGAAACTTTACCTTACCCGCCGCTCCACTCGCAGCCGCTCCTCACTGAACAGCTGTTCTCTACGATTGCGCGCCATATGCTTGTATTGGAGCGGCATGCGCCTAAGATAGGGCGGAGCGTAATATTATTGATTTTCTGGATATGTGACGTTAGTGCCCCTTTTAAAAGCATGGTTTGCTATTTATCTGGTGATAATAGGTTAAAAGCCATTAATGCTCAATATATACCAACAGAATGTAACACACTGTTATAAACCTAAATACAAATAATAGAATATGTAGTTATTTCCTTAGAGGACAGAAGCACATTTTTGTTCTATTTAGATAATTAGACAATCAGAAAAGATTTCAACAGTATTTTTATTATGTAGGATTTATTTGTTATAAGCACATTAATATTCACATCGGCCTTGCCCTGAAGAGCTCACAATCTAATAACTTTATCTTGGGGGTTAGCGTGCCTGGCCAGCACTGAGGTCCTGAGTGTGATTTCCAACCTTAGACAAACGGCAAGGAGTTTGTATGTTTCCCTGTTTGCGTGGGTTTCCTCAGGGCACTATACATATTATGTAATCGTACAGTCTTACTTTAATTACATTACCGTGCTCTTGGTACGTCTCATGTAGTCTATATGCTATCATATCACTGATTGGTTCACTTGACAGGTTACGTTTACTGTTCATATTAGTTGAATTTGACAATTTATCCATATAATACATTCTGTACAGTTTACTGTAACATTTCATACTGTTCTCTTGGTACAGAATTGTGGTTTTCTAACAATTGTAACAATTTTAAAGGCATTAAAACAAATAAAAAAGAATCAAATTTAACAGAATTAATTAGGTAAGAAGAAGAAATACTATTTCCCCAGTGGTCTTTGGTTGTCGTTATGGTTTTCAGTTAACGGGGGCGGCTGGTAGTCTCTGAGCTGTTTGCACTTTTTCATGATGCTAAGGAAAACTTGTTATTCTTATTTTTCTTATTGCCCTTGGTTCTGTGAGTTAAAAAGGAAATATAAAAAATTGTTAAAGGGGGAACATGTTGACCCATATACCTTAATATATATACATGAGTTATGGTGAGGGTCGGCGTCATATCAATCTATTCGCCTGGTAATAGAATGCAAGAATCTAAAAGAATTAGATAAAACATTATTTCCAAGGATTTGCCCAATCACTTACTTGGGGGCTGAGAACCTCAACCCGTTTGGCCCACGTTAAATTGCGTTGACGGACGGTTGTTGGTACTCTGGCCGGGGGAAACTCCTGGATCGCGTCGTGCATGTGTTCTAAGAAATGATACATGTAATAATTACTTATATAAGATTTACATACAGAGCATGATATGAGCTTTTATTAGAAAGTAGGACACATTCGTAACATTGAGTAAGTTATAACATTGTTAGATAGGATTCCACAATCCTGCTACTATCTACTGGCAGAAGGGTAAAGTCTAAAACTTGAATGTGAGACAAGTTACTGCTGTACTTACTTATCCTTTTCTCACACATCCAATCTCTGAACAAACCTGCAGGTTCAGGGCAAACACCAAATCCCACACTTAAGGTTTATACACCCGTGCAATCGCGGGGTCCCGACCCACAAAGTGTCATGATACGAGCGTTTCGACTGATAAGTGCCCGTGTATGGGCACTTTATCGGTCGTTCGTTCTGAGAGTGTGCCGACCCATTGGCCCGGCCCGACCTTCTCCCTGTGCAGACGTTCCCTGAAACGTTTTTTGGTGATGCAGAAATAAAAGGAATCCCCCCAATGCAGTGTGCACCCTAGTCTTTTGTGCTTGTACGAAGCTGGGCTCCCTAAAGAAAGGAGGACTGGGGTACCACCATTGATATTATGGCTAAGAGCCACAGAGGTTGACTGGATCCTACATTGGGAAAGACTTTTCTTAATTCTATTCCCTTTTATGAACCATCAAATTCTTCCAATACAATATTCCCTTTACAGTGCCTAGAGGAGAACTATCCAGCCCACGCTGTGGTTCTTTCCAGACAAGGGCAGACGACAGACGATCGGAACACAAGAAGATATAGGGGACCAACCACAATGGTGAATCCAAATTTTTATTAAACAAAGGATATAACGTTCCGGGCCGTCCCGAAACGTATCCGTTTTTAATAAAATTATTATAGAAAAAAGTTATAAAAAATCTGCTTGTGCTAACAATTATTGTCCTTTACATTCCCTTTGGTTCTCTCGTTGTCAATATGACCCCTACACCTTCTGTCATTATGTCTTGGGTCTATGTTATTTACCTATAAACAAAATCCTATAAAAGATGAGCTCGGTAATTCTCTTACCAATTGTGCTAGCAAAAATAACTGTGACACTACCTACTGACAAATGGACACTTTGACAACGTGTCATCCTCCTGGGTGGCAGGGGTCCCCATCACTCTTTCTCTTCCTTTTCTTAGTCTCATTCTATATATAGTTATAAATTATGTTTGGATGCAATAAGTTCATTAATAGTTACTGTTTCCAATTGATGCAAGTAGTTACCAATGCATTTTAAATATTTCATGTCATCTAAATATCAATCTTATTTAGAAAAGTGGGGAACACATTCGTAACATTGAGGCCTATCACCCATTTCCTTGCACTAGTGTGGCCTAGCCTTAAGAGTTGTAATTGAAACCTTGAGACATTTTCCTGACCTTGGAAGTAACTTATCCACGTTAATAGAACATTGCGATTTCTGTCGCCACTGCAGGTTTTTCTATAAAGCGGAGAAAAAAAAAAAAAAAAAGAAAAAAGAAAAGAACTGATAAACTTAGTCCAAGTCACCCGTCCAATTCTCAATCCTATTCCCCTTTATTAACCATCAAAATTGTCTCCAATTAGAAAAATATTATTGCCAATGTGTTTCCTTTGGATACTTTGGCTCTCGTGTCTATCTGGCACCCTGTCCCTATGTAATTTGTTTTTGTGTATATGTTATGTACTATAGAAAAATGTAAAAATGATCTCTTTTCATTAATTATAAATCTGTTCCGCAGAGGAACTGTGACACTTACCTATGACCATGGACGCTTTTTGACAACGTTCATCCTCCTGGTTGGCAGGGTCCCTCACTCTCCTCTCTTCCTTTTGTTATTCTTCATTCTAAATATAGAATAAATATGTTGGATTGAACTAAGTTTATTAATAGTTTAATGTTCAAAATGATGAAGTAGTTACAATGCCATTTTATAATATTTCATGTTCCATCTAAATATCAATCTTTATTAGAAGTGAGAACACATTCTGCACCACATAGTGCTAAGTTACAACATTGTTAGATAGGATTCCACAATCCTTGACTTCAGCGGCGATCTATGCGCATGAAGACAGGTACGTGGACCTGTCAGACTAAGACCGGCGGGGGGGGAGCGGAGTGGGGGGTAAGTTTTTACCTTCTCTCCTGGCTCCTGTTTGTTCGATTGAAGAACGGAAGGTAAGCACAGCTCCTTATCGTCCCGTTCTTCAATAGAACTGGATTACCAAATCTTCAAAAACCACGAGTGGAGATTACCCTTAATTTATTAAACTGTTCAGGAAGAAGAAATGTGACACTCACCTAATGATTTGGACCACTTGTGGGGGGACAATATCCTGATCTCTCTCACTTGTTCTTACTCCTTTCATCTCTGTCATCTCCTTAAAATCTCAAATCTCCAAGTATCTCTTGGTAGGTTGGAAAAGAAGAGATAATTGAGAATTTTACAGTAAAAGTTTAAAGACATTATCAGATTTTGTCCTTTATCTTTTTTTTTTTTTTTCTTAACCTCAGGAATAGTAACACTAAACACAAACTAGGAATGAATAGTCTTTCACAACTAGAAGATGGGAAATTTACTGTGATCATTTTTTTAATAATAGACAGTTTTATTTAGTACATGATTGGCCCGTGCTTATAGAATTGAAAGCTTGTGGTCATCCAGACCTTAAATAATTAAGTAATAAACAGTAAAATAACAGTCCATGAAGCCCAATTTTAAACAGTGTTTTGTATTAGAAAGTTCATTTGAACTTTACCAACTGTTTCACAACCACCACAATCCATCATCAAAAACTTCTGAAAAGAAATTCCATGTTAGACGTATTAAACATGGTCAGTTGACAGAAATTAACCAGAAGAAATCTCCTGTTCCCTCTATGTCAGTAATGCAGTGAAAATTTCATATACAAACATCAGAATGTCATATTGGATGAGTTTCAACTGTTAGGTAGGGTTAAAAGTAGGCTGTTGAAAAGGTTGGGATTGATGGACGTGGGTCTTTATTCAACCTCAAGTACGATGGTACTATGTTATATACATGTATATAATCATATAGAAATTTAACATTTTTCTCACATTGCAATTATTTGGACTATTTGTATTAACTTTTGTATGTTGTAGCCAAAGGTTGATTAAATTGAACTGTTTCTACCACCTGCATTCACATACTTTATGAAGCACCAATTTGAAAATCCGTTTATATTAAACAATAGCAAAAACATAATTAATGAATAAAAGAAACAATGAATTTCTTGCATTAAATCTTATGCAGGTTGATTATAGTTGGAATTTTTGTATTACACTCAGTTAAAATAAATATGGTAAAGGGTTACTCACATCAGACCACAAATTCTCGCTGTTTACTCTTCGAAAGATGAAAGCAAAGGGAGATATCGGGCTGCTCAAAACAGCGATAATGGTTCACTTGTGTGAATGTCATTGTGACATACACACTTATGCATCATCGTGACATCATTGGTTGCACACTTAAAGGGGAAACTACAGCCAGGCGAAAAGGATATGTGATTGCATATTATTATTAATTTCGCTGAAAAATATTAAAGTCTGTTCTTTCATTTCTTCTTCTTTTTAGTGCTCTGTTTTCTCTTCAGCTGTTTTGACAGTATCAGCCTCCCACAGTTTTGGAGATAGAGACATGAAAGTCAGTACAGAAGGTGGGCATAGAGAGAAGGTGCTGTATGATAGAGAATGGAAAAAAGGGGAGAGAAAAAGAAGACAAACCCCCCGCGGAATGTTACGGGTTATCGGGGAATTTCCGGACATTTTTTCCATAGACTATAATGGTAACAATCTCAAATGTGGATAGATTATTTCAAAACAGTTTTTTTCATGGTCGTAACTACAATGGTGATTTACTCCAAACCCCCACCAGGACCCAGGTACACCCACCTACTGACCTACCTTTCCATTCCCAGGAGAGCATATTATTTAAAGGGTAACTAAAGTAAAAAAAAACTATTAGATGTATCCTCATAAAAGATAGTTTTATGGGTATAAACACAAAAAAAAGACCATACCCCTCAACAAGACCCAAGGTACACACACCTACTGATCTATCGTATCCATTACGGGTGACAGCCATAGTTAAAGGGGAAACTAAAGTTGAAACAAACAATTTAATTTATCTTCAATAAAAGATAGTTTTATGGTTGGAAAACAAAAAAAAGAATACCCCTCAATCAGACCCAGGTACACACACCTACTGATCTACTCTATCCATTACTGTTGCAGCCATACTTAAAGGGTAAACTAAAGTTTCAAACAAAAACTAATTTGACCAATCATCAAACAGGTTTTTTTTTAACTCTCAACCCGACATTGGGGGGGGGGGGGGACAAATTGAGGCAGTCAGAGAAGGGCAACTAAATTAATAAGGGAATGAGGGGCTGATAGCAGGCAGATTAGACAAGTTAGGTGTTTACATGGAGAAGCGGCGGTTTGCGTGAGGGGACATGATAAACCTTATAAAATATATAAATGGCCAATACAGTGAACTCTCTGGTGCATTGTTCACTAATAGGTATATCAGAGGACTCGTGGACACCTTAAGGTTGGAAGAAAAGAAGTGATCTCTTCAAGTTAGGAGAGTTTCTTTACAGTGAGAACGGTGGGTGATTGAATGATGGTGTGTTGAACTGGAAACTGTGGAACTGTTCTTCCAGCGAGGTGGTAATGGCAAGTTCATTGAATACCTTTAAAAAAGCGCATGGATAAGTTTCTAAAACTAAAAAAATATTGAGAATACGGTTATTAAGCATATAGATCTGGGTTGATCCAGGGATACTTTCCGATTGCCGTTTGGAGTCAGGAAGGAATTTTTTCCCCCCTTTTTTCGCGGGTGTATTTTTGCCACGTCCTCTGGATAACTGTTAGGTAGGGTAAAAAAAAAAAAAAAAAAAAAAAGGGAATAGGGTGGACTTGATGGACGAATGTCTTTATTCAAACTTAATGACTAGGTTACTATGTTACTATGTATGAACGGGTACCACAACTACTGATCTACTTATCCATTACTATGGCCAGCCATAGTAAAGGGTAACTAAAGTAAAAAAAAACTAATCTTGACCCAATCACAAAAAAGTTTAGTATTTACCCTCACCTGATATGAATACACACACACACCAACTCTGACTACCCTTTAATGCATGTGACAATTTTAAAGGGTTAGTAAAAAAACACAATGTCCTATTCATGTATTATGAGTTTTAAAAATCTGCAGGACAAACACAAATTCCTTCCCAAATGCGGTCTTTCAAGCCAAATTAAAAGTTATATTAACTTTCCCTTTTAGTTATAATGATGACATACTAAACACTGATTTATAACTGATGATATAGCTAAAACTCCATGTATAACTGATGACATAGCTAAGCACTGAATATAACTGATGACATAGCTAAGCACTGATTATAACTGATGGACATAGCTAGCAATACTAATATAACTGATGACTAGCTAAGCACTGAACATAACTGATGAATACTATATGATAAACGCAACTAGGATATAACTGATGACATAGCTGAATGAATAGATTACAAAACCACTGTTATTATAGATGCTAAACAACTGATGATATTAATGACAATCTAAACACTGGAACTGATGACTAGTAAAACTGATAATGATGACATAGCTAAGCATATATAACTGATGATATGGACAAACACTAATTATAACGATGAAAGTAGCTAAGCATTAGAGCTGGCCAAACTTCAAAAAAACTTTCCGCTCGAGGGAAGAATCGCAGCTTCCAAAAAATATTGCGAAATTCGAAGTCCGCAAATTTTTGCATTTAAGTAAAGTGAGGGAAGATGTTCGAAAATTCCACCTAAATAAGAAATTAAATAGCAGTATACTACCGTAAATGGCTGCTGGGACCAGGGGGAAGGTTGAGAACACGTCCCAGTGGGAAGAAGAGCAAAAAAAAACAGAAGTAGCATTGCGTTTCGGTAACTCTAATGACTCGGAATGCGGCGGACATTGGGGGTCCCACTGCTAAACCTGGGGAACCTCTCCTGGGTCCTTAGACGACCATTGGCTGCCCGTTCAAGGGCTTTGGGGGCTTAAGGGGCCCCACAGCTCGAACCGGGATCACCCTCCCCGACACTTATAAGTGCCATTGTGGCCATTGGAAAGCCCCCTGTGGCACTAATAAGTGCATTTGGTGTTGAGGGTCCCGCAGTTCGATCCGGACCCCCTCCTCGGGCACTTTAAAAGTGCCTTGCGGGCATTTATAAGAACAAGGGGGGTCCTGTTTCGAGCTGCAGGAATCCAATGTTTCTTAAATTGTCTTCTTTCTTCCATCTGGGACACAGCGACTCTGATGTCGCCGAACCGGGGGGACGATCTTGTCATGTGCCACCAGTGACACTGCCTGTGCTGGGCCGGTGTCCTCAGCGTGCTGGTGTGTGTTTTTTTATTATTCAAAATATGATTGTTTAATGTGGTCGCATTGACTGTGCCGACACGGTATACATTATACAAATGGAGCTCTCGTGTTCACATTGACTGTGACTGACACGTTATACATATACACATGGAGCTCTTCCGTGTTACATTGACTGTGACCTGACATGGTATACCATTACACATGGAGCTCTCCTTGTTCACATTGACTGTGAATGACACGTTATACATTATGACATGGAGGCTCTCCGTGTTCACATTGGACTGTGACTGACATGGTATACATTCTCACATGGAGCTTCCGTGTTCACATGACTGTGACTGACACGTTATACTTATACCACATGGAGTCTCTGTTGTTCGCATTGACTGTGACTGACACGGTATACATATACAAATGGAGATATCGTGTAAGCATGACTGTGGCGACAGGTAGACAGTATACACGTGGAGCTCCTCGTGTTCGAATTGATGTGACTGACACGGTATTACATTATACACCATGGAGCTCTCCATTTAGCATTGACTGTGGCTGACACGGTAACATCATACACATGGAGCCTCCGTGTAGCATTGAACTGTGGCTGAACTGTATACATTCATAAAATGGAGCTCTCAGTGAGCATTGACTGTGGCTCTGACACGGTATACATCAACACATGGAGTCTCCGTGTAGCATTGACTGTGGCTGACGCTGTATGCTTATACACAGGAGCTCTCCGCGGTAGCATTGACTGGGGCTGACACGGTATACATAATACCATGGAGGCTCTCCGTGTAGCATGACTGTGGCTGACACGGTTTATACATCATACCACATGAGCTCTCAGTGTAGCATGACTGTGGCTGACACTGGTATACATCATACACATGGAGCTCTCAGTGTAGGCATGACTGTGGCTGACACAGGTTATAAATCATACAACATGGAGGCTCCGCATTTGTATGGACTGTGAAAGAATGACGACATCTATATTTGAATTAGAAAGGATAAGAAGCCGCAGTGATGATATGGACATGCAGCCTTTCAGGAAGACTGGGGTGACTTTACCCTTTGATGCAGGCAAAAACAAAAAACAAGAAAGTGGAACAACATAAGTGAAAAATAAATAATAAAACAGCGGTGCTAATGTTTCTTTTACCTGCTGATAAATGTTATTGCTTTTTAAACAATGAAACTTACTCAGGCTGTTCGAGGCTGTTAATCTCATGGTTTTATTTGCAGATCCTGCAGAAAAGAAACTTAACTCCTTTGGGTAATTAAAACACATTGAGGCTGATGCAATTAAAATGTGACAAAAAGGTTCCAGAACAATTTACACATATTTAGGCGACCCCAAATGATATTAGGGTATTATGGTCAGTATAAAGTAAACCGCAATAGTCTGATCATCATCAGCCAAATCGGCAAGAGGAATAATTGGATATAGGAGGACGAAGTGCAAATCACAGTCAGACTCATTTACAGATTCACTGTCGTTTAGCATGACAACGAGACTTTAACTCCATGTTAGAGCCGTTATGCGCGGATACCCAAAAGACATTCGCACATCCGGCGCTTGAAATTAAATTTTTGTTTTACGATAATATTAGCGACGAATTATTGGTGCTGTTAAAAACCATGCTGTGGGTAAAATGCAGATGTTAAACGAGGAACAAACTTTTGCCCGTGTGTATACATATTGTACGGTATGTACCCAACTATAGAAATTGGTACTGTGTGTACCCAACTATACAGATAGGTACGGTAGTACCCAATCTATAACAGATGTGTACTGTGTGTACCAGCTATAGAATTGGTACTGTGTGTACCCAGCTATACAGATTGGTACTGATGTACCCAGCTATACGATGGTACTGGTTGTACCCAGCTATACAGATTGGTACTGTGTGTACCCAACTATAGAAATGGTACTGTGTGTACCCAGCTATACAGATTGGTACTGTGTGTACCCAGCTATACAGATTGGTACTGTGTGTGTACCCAGTATACAGATTGGTTTACAGTGTGTACCAGCTATACAGATTGGTACGGTGGTGTACCCAGCTATAGAAGTTGGTACTGTGTGTACCCAGCTATACAGATGGTACGTGTGTACCAGCTATACAGATTGGTACTGGTGTACCCAGCTATACAATTGGTACTGTGTTTACTGTGTGACCAGCTATACAGATTGGTACTGTTTGTACCCCAACATAGATTGGTACTGTGTGTACCCAGCTATACAGATTGCGTACTGTGTGTAACCCAGCTACTACAGATTGGTACTGTATGTGTACCCACTATACAGATTTGGTACTGTGTGTACCACTATTACAGATTGGTACTGTGTGTACCCAGCTATACAGATTGGTACTGTGTGTACCCAAGATACAGATTGGTACTGTGTGTACCAGCTATAGATTGGACTGGGGTACCCAGCTATACAGATTGGTACTGTATGTGTACAAACTATAGAAATTGGTACTGTGTGTACCAGCTATACAGATTGTACTGTTGTACCCAACTATAGAAATGGTACTGTGTGTACCCAGCTATACAGATTGGTAATGTATGTACCCTATAGAATTGGACTGTGTGTACCCAGCTATACAGATTGGTACTTTGTTACCAAACTAAAATGTACTGTGTTACCCAGCTATACAGATTGGTACTGTTGTACCCAACTATAGAAATTGGTATGTGTGTACCCAGCTATACAGATTGGTACTGTGTACAGCTATACAGAATTGGTACTGTGTGTACCCAGTATACAGATTGGTACTGTGTGTACCCAGCTATTACAGATTGGTTAATGTATGTACCCCAACTATAGAAATTGGTACTGTGTGTACCCAGCTATACAGATTGGTACGTAAGATTGTAACCCACTATAGAATTGGTACTGTGTGTACCACAGCTTACGTTTACCAGATTGAGTACTGTATGTTACCCAGCGATACAGATTGGTACTGTTGGTGTAACCCAGCTATACAGATTGGTACTGTGTGTACCCAGCTATACAGATCTTGGTACTGTTAGTGTACCCAGCTATACAGATGTACTTGGTGTGTACCCAGCTATACAGATTTGTACTGTGTGTAACCACTATACAGATTGGTACTGTGTGTACCCAGCTATACAGATTGGTACTTGTTGTACCCAGCTATACAGATGTACTGTGTGTACCCACTATACAGATATGTACTGTGTGTACCCAGCTTACAGATTGGTACTGTTGTACCAGCTACGATGGTACTGTACCCAATTAGAATGTACTGTGTGTACCCAGCTATACAGATTGGTACTGTGTGTACCCACTATACAGATTGGTACTGTGTACCCAGCTATACAGATTGGTACTGTGATGTACCCAACTATAGAAATTGGTTCTGTGTGTACCAGCTATACAGATTGGTACTGTATGTACCCAACTAAAAATGGTACTGTGTGTACCCAGCTATACAGATTGGTACTGTGTAACAAAACTATATAGATTGGTACTGTGTGTACCAGCTATAAGTTGGTACTGTAGTACCCAGCATATACAGATTGGTACTGTGTGTACCCATCTATACAGATTGGACTGTGTGTACCCAGCTATACAGATTGGTACTGTGTTTACCCAGCTATACAGAATGGTAACTGTGTGTACCCAGCTATACAGATTGGGTAGTGTGTAACCAGCTATACAGAGTTGGGTACTGTGTGTACCCATGACGTATACAAGATTGGTACTGTGTGTACCCAGCTATACAGATGGTACTGTGTGTACCACTCTTACCAGATGGTACTGTGTGTACCAGCTAACAGATTGGTACTGTGTGTGACCCAGCTATACAGATGGTAATGATGTAGTACCCAATATAAAAATTGGTAATGTGTGCTACCCAGCTGCATAACAGATTGGTACTGTGTGTACCCAGCTAGACAGATTGGTACTGGTATACACCAGCTATACAGATTGGTACTGTGTGTACCCAGCTATACAGATGGTACTGTGGTACCCAACTATAGACAATTGGTACGGTTGTGTGTACCCAGCTATAAGATTGGTACTGTATGTACCAACTATAGAAATTGGTACTGTGTGTACCAGCTATACAAGAATGGTACTGTGTACCAACTAAGAATTGGTAATGTGGTACCCAGCTATACAGATTGGTACTGTATGTACCCAACTATTATAGAAATTGGTACTGTGTGTACCCAGTATACAGATTGGTACTGTATGTACCCAATCATAGAAATTGTTACTGTGTGTACCCAGCTATAAGATGGTATGTATGTACCCAACTATACAGGTTGGTACTGTGTTGTACCCAGATACAGATATGGTAATGGTATGTACCCAATATAAGAAATTGGTAATGTGTGTACCCAGCTATACAGATGGTAACTGTATGTACCCAACTATAAGTTAATGTAGTACATCAGATGATGTGTACCCCAGCTATACCGATTGGTACGTATGTACCCCACTATAGAAATTGGTATGTGTGTACCCAGTCATACGATTGGTACGTATGTACCCACTATAGAAATTGGTGATGTGTACCAGCTATACAATTGGTACTGTGTGTACCAAGCTATACAGGTTGGTACTGTGGTGTACCCAGCTATAAAGATTGGTACTGTATGACCCAACTATAGAAAAGTGGTACTGTGCTGTACCCAGCTATACAGATTGGTACTGTATGTACCAACTTAAAGGTGTATGTTGTACCCAATATACAGATTGGTATGTGTGTACCCATCTATAAGAATTGTACTGTGTGTACCCAGCTATACAGATTGGTACTGTGTGTACCCAATCTATACGAATTGGTAGTGTGTTACCCAGCTATACAGATTGGTATGTATGTACCAAACTATACAGATTGGTACTGTGTGTACCCACTATACAGATTGGTACTGTATGTACCCAACTATAGAAATGTTGGTACTGGTGTGTACCCAGCTATACAGATTGGTACTGTATGTGTACCCAGCTATACAGATTGGTACGTATGTACCCAACTATACAGATTGGTATGTGGTACCCATCTATACCGATGGTACTGTTTTACCCAAACTATAGAAATGGTACTGGGTGTTACCCAGCTATACAGATTGGTAATGTATGTACCCACTACTGGTATTGTTTACAGATTGGTACTGATGTACCAACTATAGAAATGGAATGCTGTGTACCCAGCTATACAGATTTTACTGTATGTACCAACATAAAATTGGTACTGTGGTTACCAGCTATAAGATGGTACGTGTATGTACCCAACTATAGAAATTGGTAAGTGTGTACCCAGCTATACAGATTGGTTACTGTATGTACCCAACTATAGAAATTGGTAGTGTGTACCCAGCTATACAGATTGGTACTGTATGACCCAACTATAGAAATTGGTAATGTGTGTACCCAGCTATACAGATTGGTACTGGATGTACCCACTATACAATTGGTATGTGTGTACCCACTATACAGATTGGTACTGTAGTACCAACCATAGAAATTGGTAACTGTGTGTACCCAGCTATACAGATTGGTACTGTATGTACCAATATACAGATGGTATTGTGTGTACCATCTTACAGATTGGTACTGTATGTACCCAACTATAGAAATTGGTACTGTGTGTACCCAGCTATACAAGATTGGTAATGTATGTACCCAACTAGATAGTGGTAATGTGTGTACCCAGCTATACAGATTGGTACTGATGTGACCCAACTATAGAATTGGTACTGTGTGTACCCAGCTATACAGATGGTACATGTATGTACCCAACTATAGAAATTGTATGTGTGTACCCAGTATACAGATTGGTACTGTATGTACCCAACTATGAAATGGTACTGTGTGTACCCAGCTATACAGATTGGTACGTATGTACCCAACTATACAGGTTGGTACTGTATGTACCCAACTATACAGATTGGTATTGTGTGTACCCATCTATACAATTGGTACTGTGTGTACCCAGCTATACAGATTGGTACTGTGTGGTACCCATCATACAGATTGGTACTGTGTGTACCCAGCTATACAGATGGTACTGTATGTACCCAAATAGACAGATTGTATGTGTGTACCCATCTATACAGATTGGTACTGTGTACCCAGATACAGATTGGTATGTGTTTACCCATCTATACAGATTGGTACTGTGTGTACCCAGCTATACAGATTGGTACTGTTGTACCCAACTTACAGATTGGTACTGTGTGTACCCAACTATACAGATTGGTATGTGTGTACCAACTATACAGATTGGTACGTGTGTACCAACTATACAGATTGGTACTGTGTGTACCCAGCTATACAGACTGGTACTGTGTCTACCATACAGATGGTACTGTGTGTACCCAGCATACAGATTGGTACTGTGTGTACCCAGCTATAAGCAGGGTACTTTTACCAGATACATTGGACTGTGTGTACCAAGCTATACAGATTGGTACTGTTGTGTACCCAGCTATACAGTTGGTACTGTGTGTACCCAGCTATACAGATGGTTACTGTGTGTACCCAGCTATACAGATTGGTAATGTGTGTACCCAGGTATACAGATTGGTACTGTGTGTACCCAGGTATACAGATGGTACTGTGTGTACCCAACTATACAGATTGGTTACTGTGTGTACCAGTATACAGATTGGAGTACTGTGTGTACCCAGCTATACAGATGGTTGGGACTGTGTACCAGCTATACAGATGGTACTGTTGTACCACAGCTATACAGATTGGTACTGTGTGTACCCAGCTATACAGATTGGTACTGTGTACCCAGCTATACAGATTGGTAATGTGTGTACCCAGCTATACAGATTGGTACTGTGGTAACCAGCTATTACAGATTGGTACTGTGTGTACCCAGCTATACAGATTGGTAATGTGTGTACCCAGCTATACAGATTGGTACTGTGTGTACCCAGCTATCGAATTGGTACTGGTGTACCACTATAAGATTGGACTGTGGTACCCAGATATACAGATGGTACGTGTTACCCAGCTATACAGATGGTACTGTGTGTACCCAGCTATACAAGATTGGTACTGTGTGTACCCAGCTATACATGATTGGTTTTTACGTGTGTACCAGCTATACAGATTGTACTGTGTGTACCCAGCTATACAGATTGGTACTGTGTGTACCCAGCTATACAGATTGGGATGTGTGTTACCCAGCTATAACAGGTTGGTACTGTGTGTACCCAGCTATACAGATTGGTACTGTGTGTACCCAGCTAACAGATCGGTACTGTGTGTACCCAGCTATACAGATCGGTACTGTGTGTACCCAGTATCTACAGACGGTACTGTGTTACCCAGCTATACAGATGGTAATGTGTTACCGCCTATACAGATGGTACTGGTGTACCCGGCTATACAGTGGTACTGGGTGTCCGCGCTATACCGATCGGTACTGTGTGTACCCAGCTATACAGATCGGTACTGTGTGTACCCAGCTATACAGATCGGTACTGTGTGTACCCAGCTATACAGATCGGTACTGTGTGTACCCAGCTATACAGATCGGTACTGTGTGTACCCAGCTATACAGATGTGGTACTGTGTGTACCCAGCTATACAGACTGGTACTGTGTTACCCAGCTATACAGATGGTTACTGTGTATACCCAGCTATACAGATTGGTACGGTGTGACCAGCTATACAGATGGTACTGTGTACCCAGCTATACAGATTGGTACTGTGGTAACCAGATGTGGTACTTTACCAGCATACAGATTGGTACTGTGTGTACCCAGCTATAAGGTGGTTACTGTGTGTACCCAGCTATACAGATTGTTACGTGTGTGTACCCAGCTATACAGATCGGTACTGTGTGTACCCAGCTATACAGTGTACTGGGGTACCCAGCTAAAGATTGGTACTGTGTGTACCCAGCTATACAGATTGGTACTGTGTCTACCACAGCTATACAGTGGTACTGTGGTACCCAGCTATACAGATTGGTAATGTGTGTACCCAGCTATACAGATTGGTACTGTGTGTACCCGCTATTACAGATTGTACTGGTGTACCCAGCTTTACAGATTGGTACTGTGGTGTACCCAGCTATTACAGATTGGTACTGTGTGGTACCCAGCTATACAGATTGGTACTGTGTGTACCCAGCTATACAGATTGTTACTGTGTGTACCAGCTATACAGATTGGTACTGTGTGTACCCAACTATACAGATGCGTATGGTATACCCAGCTTTACAGATTGGGACTGTGTTACCCAGCTATACAGATTGGTACTGTGTGTACCCAACTATACAGATTGGTACTGTGTTACCCAGCTATACAGATTGGTACTGTGTGTACCCAGCTATACAGATTAGTACTGGTGTACCCAGCTATACAGATGGGTACTGTGTGTACCCAGCTATACAGATTGTACTGTGTGTACAGCTAACAGATGGTACGTGTGTACCCAGCTATACAGATTGGTACTGTGTGTACCCAATATACAGTTGGTACTGTTTGTGTACCCAACTTACAGATTGTGACTGTGTATACCCAGCTTACAGATTGGTACTGTGTGTACCCAACTAACAGATTGGTACTGTGTGTACCCAGCTTTACAGATTGGTACGTGGTGTACCCAGCTATACAGATTGGTACTGTGTGTACCCAGCTTTACAGATTGGTACTGTGTGTACCCAGCTATACAGTTTGGTACTGTGTATACCCAGCTTACAGATTGGTACTGTGTGTACCAGCTATACAGATTGGTTATGTGTATACCCAGCTTTACAGATTGGGACTGTGTGTACCCAGCTATACAGATTGGTACTGTGTGTACCAACTATACAGATTGGTACTGTGTATACCCAGCTAGCATACAGATGGTACTGTGTGTACCCAGCTTACAGATTAGTACTGTGTGTACCCAGCTATACAGATTGGTACTGTGTATACCCAGCTTTACAGATTGGTTTACTGTGTGTACCCATATACAGATTGGTACTGTGTGTACCCAGCTATACAGATTGGTACTGTGTGTACCAGCTATACAGATTGGTACTGTGTGTACCCAGCTATACAGATTGGTACTGTGTGTACCCAGCTATAAGATTGGTACTGTGTGTACCCAGCTATACAGATTGGTACTGTGTGTGTACCCAAGCTATACAGATGGTACTGTGTGTACCCAGCTATACAGATTGTACTGTGGTTACCCAGCTATACAGATTGGTACTGTGTGTACCCAGCTATACAGATTGGTACTGTGTGTACCCAGCTATACAGATTGGTACTGGTGTACCCAGCTATACAGATGGTACTGTGTGTACCCAACTATACAGATTGGTACTGTGTGTAACCAGCTATACAGATTGGGTACTGTGTGTACCCAACTATACAGATTGGACTGGTGTACCCAGTATACAGATTGGTACTGTGTATACCCAGCTATACAGATTGGTACGTGTGTACCCAACTATACAGATTGGTACTGGTTACCCAGCTTACAGATTGGCTGTGTACCCAGCTTACAGATTGGTACTGTGTATACCCAGCTTTACAGATTGGTACTGTGTGTACCCAGCTATAGAAATTTGTACTATGAGACCTGCTATACATATTGGCACTGCAAGTGGTTGCTGGGCTTAAAATAATTTGGTCAAGTTATTAAACTAATTGCTTTAATTAATCCAGAGAGAAGAGCAGTCATTTTTAAAGATAACAACAATAGTAATACGAATGTAAGCAATTCAATTGGATGTGCTCAAGGCTTTATTTTTGTGAATATTCACTGCATAACAGGTTAGTCTTACACCTTTCACATTTCTAAATATGTATGTATTTGGTGTGTGGTGGGTCATTTTTTTAATTTGAGGGTGAACATTCTCTGTAACTAACACTACATAGATAACAATCCTAATGAAGATAGAATATGATAAAACCTTTCCTAAGAGGTGTAACAGGGCGTGAGAAATACATTTAAACATCCAATATTACAGCTCGCTGCATATATAGCCTTGGATTTGAGCTCACGGTGAGTAAGTGTTTTATTAATCATTGAAAATGTCTGAGAGCTGCAAAGGTTCTGCTTTGCCTCTCTGCATGTGGGTGTTGTGTTTTGTGTTGTGTAGGACAGTGCAAAATCATATATTATGCTGTAACACTGTAACACGAGAATTATAATGAGGTCGATAAAGATGACCACATAAAGAAACAATTCAATGTTCCATTTAGCGACATGGAATTTCATATTCGGTCTATTCTGATGGAGTGAGAGACCCTGTAGGAATTTTATATAGAAGGTTTTCTTCTAGAAGATTTACTGCTTGACAGGTTGTACCTTGGGAACCATAGATAGATAATGCAAATGCAAGTGACACACTATTGATTCAGCTAAACATGGTTGATACAAGAGAAAAGTTAGTTTTCAACCTTTACTTTCCTTGATGTGTCATAATCACTTCCTGTGTCCTGTATTTGAAAGGGATAAATTGAGAGAAAAATAGAATTATAATTATATAGGCAATATGCAAAATAATTTAGAAAGGAAAAGGCTACATCCCTCCAAATCCCCTTTATTAATTATATTTACAGAACCAACACTATTCAGAGAGCCAGGGGGAGGATAATGAAGTGAACCAGGTCTTAGCACAGCTAAGCATTTCTAATTGTGTCCCTATTTAAAATGAATTGATAAAGGGTATAAAGTTGCAAAACATATGAGTTAACACTGGTGCAATTGTAGGTTTTTATTACTTTTAATAAATGGACCAAATACCACTCACCCGCTCTCTCTCTCACACAGACACAACACACCACTCACACAGACACACACAAACACACACACACTGATCTGAGAAACCATTGAATGCAACCAATAAAAGAGGGGTAATTAGTATTAATTACATTATGACAGTAAATGCAATAAAGAAAGGAAATCAGCATTGATTATGTCTGTGACACAGCTGAATCCAATCAAGGAGAGGTAATCAGCATGATTATAGTCTGTGACGTAGTTATTGCAATAGAGAGAGAGGTAGTAATCAGACTGATTAGGTCTATGACCAGCGTGAATGCAATCAAGTGAGAGGTAATCAGAATTGACTATGTCTGACAGCTGAATGCAATCAAGAGAGAGTAATCGCCATTGGTTATGTATGTGACACAGCTGAATGCAGTCAAGAGACAACTCACCCTTGATTACATATGTGACACAGATGAATGCAATTAGATTGAGGTCAGGTGATCAAAGTTTGATATGCCTCACAGGATGAATGCAATCAAGAGGTAATCAAGGTTGTAATGTCTGACACGTGAATGCAATCAAGAGAGGTGATCAAGGTTGATAATGTCTCACAGCTGAATGCAATCAAAGAGAGATGTAATCAAGGTTGATAATGTCTGACACAGCTGAATGCAATAAAGGGAGAGGTAATCAATGTTGATTATGTATGACACTGATGATGCAATCAAGAGAGAGGTAATCAAGGTGATAATGTCTGACACAGCTGAATGCAATCAAGAGAGAGGGAATACAGGTTGATAATATCTGACACAGCTGAATGCAATAAAGGGAGAGGTAATCAATGTTGATTATGTATGACACTGATGAATGCAATCAAGAGAGAGGTAATCAAGGTTGATAATGTCTGACACAGCTGAATGCAATCAAGAGAGAGGGAATCAAGGTTGATAATATCTGACACAGCTGAATGCAATAAAGGGAGAGGTAATCAATTTGATTATGACGACAGATGATTGACAATCAAGAGAGAGGTAATCAAGGTGATAATGTCTGACACAGCTGAATGCAATCAAAAGAGAGGTAATCAAGGTTGATAATGTCTGAAACAGCTGAATGCAATCAAGAGAGAGGTAATCAAGGTTGATAATGTCTGTTATTAATTGCCTCTTTAGTATAATGAATTAAATGTCAGGATTTGTTTCTACCGCATTGCTGTTAATACACAGATTGCAATCTCCTCGAATACAGGGAGACCTGGAATTGATTATTAAGGGCTATCTGAGCTGATTTTCATTATATCATTTTGTTGTTGGGGGGGGGTGGAAGTAAGACATACGAGGGGTTATTATGCCCTCTCAAAATTTATAGATCCAAGTCCAAGTGATTTGCTATTGGTTTCCCTTAGTAATTAGAAATCTGTCAGGAGGACGTGTAACGTATCAATAGAATGGGGTGATAAGCAAGGAAACAGGTGGTGATTAGCTCTCCACGCACGTATAGGAGGTAAAAATCACATATCATCGAGAAATGGACAAAAGCCACAACATTGATTTGGGAGTTCTATTAAATGAGGAAAATTGTCCAGGGCGGGGAAACTATATGATGCCCAGGGATTAATAGGTAAAGAAAACAGAAACATCTATGGTTTTCATGACTGAAACAAAGTTAAAGAGATTTGGATTGTATCTGCCCATAATAGGAACTCCCGGGATTGTAATGATAGATGACGGAACAGATAGGAGAGTAGCTCATCCCACAAATTGAGAATGAACTTTGTACAGACGTGTGTGAAAAATATCGGGAAAGGAAGCTCTTTTTAAACTAAGGAATCTGTGGAAGCAGTTTCCAAGTATCTGTGAATTTCTGATTTTTGGGGAAAATAGAAGGAAAAGAGACTTGAATTGCCACGTCACTGGGGTAATCAATGTGCCTTACCTCTTTCATGATTGCATTCATCTGTGTCAGGACATAATCAATGTTGATACCTCTCTCTGGATGGCATTCTCTGTGTCGTACATAATCAACATTGATCCCTCTCCCTTATTGATCAGCTGTGTCAGACATTATAAACTGGTTATTACCTGCTCTTATACATTCAGCTGTTTCAGGGAGCTCTCCGTGTTCACATTGACTGTGACTGACACGTTATACATTATGCACATGGAGCTCTCCGTGTTCACATTGACTGTGACTGACATGGTATATACATACCCCCAATCTGTTGTAGTTGGGTACATACACAGTACCAACCTGTATGTTGTGGTACATACAGTACCAATCTGTATAGCTGGGTACACCGTACAATTTCTATAGGTTGGTACATACAGTACCAAAGTTCTGTATGCTGGGTACACCACAGTACCAACCTTATAGTTGGGTACTACAGTACCAATCTGTATAGCGGGTTACACACGTACCAATTTTCTAAGTTGGGTACATACAGTACCAATCTGTATAGCTGGGTACATACCAGACAATTTCTATAGTTGGGTACATACAGTACCAATCTGTATAGCTGGGTACACACATTACCAATTGCTATAGTTGGGTACATACAGTACCAATCTGTATAG
Source organism: Hymenochirus boettgeri (assembly GCA_019447015.1). Classification (NCBI taxonomy): domain Eukaryota; kingdom Metazoa; phylum Chordata; class Amphibia; order Anura; family Pipidae; genus Hymenochirus; species Hymenochirus boettgeri. The sequence continues at coordinate 24,324,769 of CM033469.1, forward strand.
CTGGGTACACACAGTACCAATTTCTATAGTTGGGTACATACAGTACCAATCTGTATAGCTGGGTACACACAGTACCAATTTCTATAGTTGGGTACACACAGTACCAATCTGTATAGCTGGGTACACACAGTACCAATCTGTATAGCTGGGTATAAACCAGTACAATCTGTATAGCTGGGGTACACACAGTACCAATCTGTATAGCTGGGACACACGTACCAATTTCTATAGTGGGTAATACAGTAACCAATGTATAGCTGGGTACACACAGTACCCATCTGTCGTATAGCTGGGTAACACAGTACCAATCTGTATAGCTGGGGACACACAGTACCAAATCGTATAGCTGGGTACACACAGTACCAATCTGTATGCGGGTACACACCAGTACCAATCTGTATAGCTGGGTACACACAGTACCAATCTGTATAGTGGTACACACAGTACCAATCTGTATAGCTGGGTACACCACAGTACCAATCTGTATAGCTGGGTACACACAGTACCAATCTGTATAGCTGGGTACACACAAGTACCACATCTGTATAGCGGGTACATACAGTACCAATCTGTATAGCTGGGTACACACAGTACCAATTTCAAGTTGGGTACATGTACAGTAACCAATCTGTATAGCTGGGTACACACAGTACCAATTTCTATAGTTGGGTACATACAGTACCCAATCTGTATAGCTGGGTACACACACAGTACCAATTTCTATAGTTGGGTACATACAGTACCCATCTGTATAGCTGGGTATACACAGTACCAATGTTATAGCTGGGTACACACAGTACCAATCTGTATAGCTGGGTACACACAGTACAATTTCATGTGGGTACATACAGTACCAATCTGTATAGCTGGGGTACACACAGTACCAAATGTATATGGGTACACACTAAGTACCACTGTATAGCTGGGTACACACAGTACCAATCTGGTATAGCGGGACACACAGTACCAATCTGTATAGCTGGTACACACAGTACCAATCTGTATAGCTGGGTACACACAGTACCAATCTGTATAGTGGGTACACACAGTACCAATCTGTATAGCTGGGTACACACAGTACCAATATGTATAGCTGGGTACACACAGTACCAATCTGTATAGCTGGGTACACACAGTACCAATCGGTAGTGGGTACATACAGTACCAATCTGTATAGCTGGGTACACACAGTACCAATTTCTATAGTTGGGTACATACAGTACCAATCTGTATAGCTGGGTACACACAGTACCAATTTCTATAGTTGGGTACATACAGTACCAATCTGTATAGCTGGGTACACACAGTACCAATCTGTATAGCTGGGTACACACAGTACCAATCTGTATAGCTGGGTACATACAGTACCAATCTGTATAGCTGGGTACACACAGTACCAATTTCTATGTGGGTACACTACAGTACCAATCTTGTATAGCTGGGTACACACAGTACCAATTTCTATAGTTGGGTACATACAGTACCAATCTGTATAGCTGGGTACACACAGTACCAATTTCTATAGTTGGGTACATACAGTACCAATCTGTATAGCTGGGTACACACAGTACCAATTTATAGTTGGGGGTAATACAGTACCAAACTGTATAGCTGGGTACACACAGTACCAATTCTATAGTTGGGTACATACAGACCAATCTATAGTGGGTACACACAGTACCAATCTGTATAGGCTGGGTACACACAGTACCAATCTGGTATAGCTGGGTACACCACAGTTACCAATCTGTATAGCTGGGTACACACAGTACCAATCTGTATAGCTGGGTACACACAGTACCAATCTGGTTAGTGGGTACAACACAGTACCATCTGTATAGATGGGTACACACAGTACCAATCGTATAAGCTGGGTACACACAGTACCAATTTCTATGTTGGGTACATACAGTACCAATACTGTATAGCATGGGTACACACAGGTACCAATTTCTATAGTTGGGTACATACAGTACCAATCTGTATAGCTGGGTACACACAGTACCAATCTGTATAGCTGGGTACATACAGTACCACATCTGTATAGCTGGGTACACACAGTACAATTTCTATAGTTGGGTACAACACAGTACCAATCTGTTATTAGCTGGGGTACACACAGTACCAATCTGTATAGCTGGGTACACACAGTACCATATGTATAGCTGGGTACACACAGTACCAATCTGTATAGCTGGGTACACACAGTACCAATCTATAGTGGGACACACAGTACAATCGTATAGCTGGTACACACAGTACAATCTGTATAGCTGGGTACATACAGTACCAATCTGTATAGCTGGGTACACACAGTACCAATTTTATAGCTGGGTACACACAGTACCAATCTGTAAGTTGGGTAATCAGTACAATCTGTATAGTTGGGTACACCACAGTACCAATTTCTATAGTTGGGTACATACAGTACCAATCTGTTACACCACGGGCAAAAGTTTGGTTCCTCCGTTTGAACATCTGCATTTTACCCACAGCATGGTTTTAAAGCACCAATAAGTCGTCGCTAATATTATCGTAAACACAAATAAATTGCAAGAGCCGGATGTGCGAATGTCTTTTGGGTAATCCGCGCATACGGCTCTAACATGGAGTTAAAGTCTCGTTAAGTCATGCTAAACGACAGTGAATCTGGGTAAATGAGTCTGACTGTGATTGCCTTCGTTCTCCTATATCCAATTATTCCTCTGCCCGATTTGGCTGGATGAATGATCAGACGATTGCGGTTACTTTAGACTGACCATAATACCCTAATAGCAATTGGTCGGCTCTAAATATGTGTAATTGTTCAGGGAAACTTTTGCACATTTTATGCATCAGCCCTATGTGTTTTACCCAAAGGAGGTATTTTCTGCAGGATCTGCAAGATTAAAAACATGAGATAAAGCCTCGAACAGCTGGAGTAAGTTCATGTTTAAAAAAAAGCAAATAAATATTATCAGCAGGTAAAAGAATTCATAGCACCGCTGTTATTATTTATTTTTTCACTTATGTTTTTCCACTTTCTTGTTTTTTTGCTGCATCAAAGGGTTAAAGTCAACCACAAGGTCTTCCTGAAAGGCTGCATGTCCCTATCAATCACGGGCGGACTTTATCTTTCTAATTCAAAGATGTCGTCATTCATTTCACAGTCCATACAAATGCGGAGCGCTCCATGTGTATGATGTAACGTGTCAGCCACAGTCAATGCTACACGGAGAGCTCCATGTGTATGATGTTACCGTGTCAGCCACAGTCAATGCTACACGGAGGAGCTCCATGTGTATGATGTATACCGTGTCAGCCACAGTCAATGCTACACGGAGAGCTCATGTGTATGAGTTATACCGTGTCAGCCACAGTCAATGCTACACGGGAGAGCTCCATGTGTATAATGATACAGGTTCAGCCACAGTCAATGCACACGGAGAGCTCCATGTGTATGATGTATACCGTGTCAGCACAGTCAATGCTACACGGAGAGCTCCATGTGTATGATGTATACCGTGTCAGCCACAGTCAATGCTAACGGAGGCTCCATGTGTAATTAGTACCGTGTCAGCCCAGTCAATGTAAAGAGAGCTCCATGTGTATAATGTATACCGTGTCAGTCACAGTCAATGCGAACACGGAGAGCTCCAGTGTGTATAATGTTATACGTGTCAGCCACAGTCAATGTAACACGGAGAGTCCATGTGTATAATGTATACCGTGTCAGTCACAGTCAATGCGAACACAGAGAGATCCATGTGTAAATGTATAAACCACTCATGTTTGATTATGTACGACACTGATGAATGCAATCAAGAGAGAGGTATCAAGGTTGATAATGTCTGACACAGCTGAATGCAATAAAGAGAGAGGTAATCAAGTTGATAATGTCTGAAACAGCTGAATGTAATCAAGAGAGAGGTAATCAAGGTTGATAATGTCTGACACAGCTGAATGCAATAAAGGGAGAGTAATCAATGTTGATATGTACGACACAGATGAATGCAATCAAGAGAGAGGTAATCAACTTGATTATGTTCTGACACAGATGAATGCAATCATGAAAGAGGTAATGCCATTGATTACCCCAGTGACGTGGCAATTCAAGTCTATTTTCCCAAAAATCAGAAATTCACAGATAACTTGGAAACGCTTCCCAGATTCCTTAGTTAAAGAGAGCATCCTTTCCGATATTTCACAACGATCTTAGCAAAGTTCATGTCTCAATTTGTGGGATGAGCTACAGCTCCTATATTTCTGTCATCTTATCATTACAATCCCGGGAGTTCCTATTATGGGCAGATTACATCCAAATCTCTTAACTTGTTCGATCATGAAAACCATAGATGTTTCTTTACATATTCTCCTGGGCATCAATATAGTTCCCTGACAATTTTCCTAATTTACTAGGAATCTCCAAATTCAAATGTTTGTGCTTTTGCCATTTCTCTATGATATGGATTTTCCCTCCTATCGTGCGTGGAGAGCTATCACACACATGTTCCTTGCTTATCACCCCTCTATTGATACGTACACGTCTCCTGACAGATTTCTATTACTAAAGGGAAACCATAGAATCACTTGGACTTGTATTCATAATAAATGTTATTAGAGGGGCATAATAACCTCGTATGTCTTACTTCCACCCCCACAAAATGATATAATGAAAATCAGTCAGATAAGCCATTAATAATCAATTCCCAGGTCCCTGTATTCCGAGGAGATTGCAAGTCTGTGTAATTACACGCAATGCTGGAAGAAACAAATCCTGACATTTATTCCATTATACTAAGAGGCATATTGATAAAACAAGGAAAATAGGATTAGCCCTAAGTGATATTTGCCTGTTTATGAGGAAAGATCCATCTTCTCTACTGACAATAAATGAAATAAATAATATATATTTATTTCATTTTTCAAGAACTTTCACATATTAAATATAAATAATATATAGCATATATGTTTGGAAACTACAACTCCAGCATGCATTGGTTGCAGAATACAGGGAGGATGAGGAGGGGGGGGGTTTCCTGCTGCTAGATAGGGGGGGGTTCCTGCTGCTAGATACTGGAATTGTGGGGATGGACTTACCCTAGTGGTACTGGTGACTGGAGATGAATGAAAAACCTACTGAAGTTCCCAAAATCCGATTCAGACCCAATTTCACTATTCCATAGCAAACAGGAATTTCGTTTAGTTTCAAATGCCATTTTCCGAATTTTTGATTTTCTAATATGTGATTTTCAATCTGGTAAAATCCGTTGGATCGGCATATTTTTGAAACCAGATTTGTTTAGAAACAGGATTCATCTCTCGTGGTAACTGACTGATCAAATTGAGACAATCGTGTATATATAATATTGTAACGTATATGGCCAAAACAAAATTACTACTGCAGATTGGTCTGGTGCAGTTAATATGCACACGCACTAGCATTGGATTACTTGCCTACTAAGCCAAAGCACAATCTACACTAAACCCTCACTAGCATGCATCATATCCAATTACCACCCCCACATCACTCCATAGTCTACTAACCAGAAACACCAAAAGGCCACAAGCTCTGTGCCCCATTGCTCGTCCTCTCTATCCATTTTGCTGGCTGTTCAAAACGGACACCTCCAGCCATACTTCCCAAAACAATGTACATTTCTCCTCAACAGTATGGACAGGGTCTCCCTTAATCCTGGTACACCCATCCAATTTTTATACTATCTTCCAGGATCACCACTACCCATCATTCAACTGATGGTTGTTCACTGGTCAGAAGAAAAAGTGCATAGCTGACATCAACGGCACCTCTGATCAAGGCAATTTACCAAAATTACTTATTGAACTTTTATCCGATTTGCAGAAGTTCAACCAAGATCTTGACCCTCACACATAAATGACCACCGATATTTCAACCCAATCGACCAAAATATCAGGGAAAACAGTTAATGGAATGTCTTGAATACTAAGCATTGGATGGGAGGCCTCTTCCCTCCTTGTTAAAAGCCAGTAGGCGGGGAAGTTATAGCCTTCAATACTAATCCAATGCAAGGTCAGGGAACAACCTTCCCTCGAAATGCACCAAGCAGGGAGTGTCAGCCCAGATAAATGACCCAAGGTAAACTGTTAGGACCTTCCATACTGGGGTTACCTGACGTGGTTGGAAGGCTTTTCACTTTTATGCATAAAATTGTAACTAACCCCCCCATGTTTTTCTGTTTGCACTAGCATAGATATTATGATATATGGGGCCCAGGAATGTGCAGTGATCATCTCTTTTCCTGTTTGTTCTCAGGTGCGCCATACACACAGTTGCCTAACTTACATGCATAAAATTGTAACTAAACCCCCCATATTTTTACTGTTTGCACTAGCGAGATATTAGGATATATGGGGCCCAGGAATGTGCAGTCATCTCTTTCTTGTTTGTTCTAATTGGGATAAATTATCGGACTGGGTATACCTGGCCTTGATAAACACAATCATGGGCACTGTATTTCTTGCCTTCTGTGCTTAATATGCATTGCTTACCCATTGGTGTTTATCGTACATTCACTAGCACTCTTATCACAAGCCTATTTAGGTTCATATGTACAAGCCCTGAACGTTAATGGCACAGGCTCTAATGTTGCTTTATAAGCATGCTGTAAGATTAATATAACAAGCCTTATCATTAAGGCTGTTAACAAATAGGGGATTTAATACACAAGTACTATTGGATTAACAATCGTCACTTTAATATAAAGAAAGGTGACATGCAAAATGGCAGCCACCATTTATTGTAACATATAGGTATATCTGTCCCCATCAAACTGAAAATGGATGCTTTGCATACAAGATGAGCTTTTCCTTGGTTTATTTATTTAAAAAACGAATGAGAAGAGATAAAATCCTAAAAAAAAAAAAAAAAAGCTATATTAAATCTATAATCGGTTTATTTTATTTGACTTTAAAGGGTAACTGTGGTCTCAATTCTTCCAAACTAGTTAGAATTATATAAAAATCCTTCCATCGTACCTTCAAAATAAAACCTAAATCACACCTCTAGATGAATTCATGGAGAAGTTATGCTGGAGGTTCACAATGTAACTTTCCTGGTTGAACATGGCTTTTCTCAGCCATGTGACCAGCTTGTAGTCATGTGACCATCCTGTCTGCATTAATAGGCTTCCCTTCTCAACTGCCAATTTTTTCCTCATGTACTTCCTGATTTCCCCAGCATTAAGTCCTTACTGAGCATGCTTCACCCCCTGGGGGGAAAGGGCCGGCAGAGGTCAGATGATGTCACTCAACCTACTGGAAGCAGGAAGTTTGAACTTCCCCCCAATGTCATTTCTCGCAGGTTCCAGCAGAGATTTGATTGTTGGCTCAGTGTAAAGGAAATACTGCAGGCTTTCATTTAACCCTAACTTGTTTTGAGACCACAGTTGCCCTAAATATTGGGGGGGGAATCTGTCTGCTAATGAGATCCGAAAAGGAAACAGCTGGCTATAGGTGATATTTTAATTGGCTACGTGAGATTTCAGGACAGCCAGGGCATTTACCTGTTTTCGTGTTAATAAACCGCAGGGCGTCAGGTGACAGACGGAAGGATATTGAGTGAAAATGGGAAAGAAAAAAAAAAAAACGCTCAATTATTCTTAATATATTATAATTAAATTTTCCAGTTTTGACCTTAAAGAAAAAAAACTTGAAAACATTTTTTTTAAAGAGGAGATGGAGTCAGTTTCAGGAGACTTGGCTGCAATGACTCATGCTGTAGACCGAGATGACAACCGTTTGCTATCAGATGTAGCGGAAATACAATTCCCCCATGCCTGTAGATCCAACACTAAAGTTGCTTGGTGCAGGAAAAACAAAATACCAACGAAATGTTCTGATGGGAAAAAAATCCTAAGGAACTAGCTCAAAACTACTGAATAACCACGTATCATTGCCTTTGTATGTTATCCGTAGCCATATGACACCGGTATACAAACGGTGCTAGGTACCACACCACTTGTGTGTGTGTTGTGATGCGATTTGTGCTCCGTTCAACCTGCGTTCGCATTCCGATGCAATTCTAGGTATCCTTGATGACGTGTTCCTTAACTTTATGCCATGTGGTTGTTCAGCACACTGTGGCTTCACATTGAAATCTGCAAAGAGCAGAGTGGAGTGAGGGCATGACGAATCGAGCGAGACTGCAGGAATGCATCAACTCAAGAATGAAAATGGTTAAAGCAAGAGAACGATGGTATGGTGCGTGAAGGACTGAAGATACAAATTACTAGCAAGTGTGTATAATAACAGTGAGATAGGAGGAATTAATAAACATTGGTGTTATTGAAGAGGGGAGAATGAGAAAAAAAAGACTACACAGGACGATATACAAGCAAAAATGGGTCTGTAATATCGATCACACAAATCAGCAAGCCAATAAAGAAGTCAAACTATGTGGTCTGATTTTCAGAGGACACCACACCCACTCTATGCTATGGCCACAGTTAGAAAGCAAGTGATATATATTTAAAAATATTATTTTAAAGTTGTCAAATGTCCAGCCCATTTGATAACTTTTGGGGTATAGTAGGTCTCCCTCCCCCAGCCCCAACCACTATAATAGTTTTAGCAGAAACTCCCCGATCATTACTTACCTTCCCCCTTTCCTCCGACGATCTTTCCTGACCCTCTGCTGCATGAAACTGCAAGCAGTAGGCCGGACTGGCAGCCTGTACGTGATTGGCTAGACAGCGAGTCATGGACGTGGCTGCTGGCAGTGGAGAGTGCTAGGGGAGAGAGGGTAAGGTAAGTAGAGTTCGGGGGAGTTTCTGACAAAACTATTATAGCGGTGGGGGGTCGTGGGTGGGGGGAAGACCTACTGTACCCCAAAGGGGTTTTACACTAGGGGGAGGGAGAGCAAACGAGTGGGAGAGGGAGGGGGGGGGGGCTGCAGTGCGCATGGCTAAATTCTCCCAGAGTCCTATATGGACTCTCCAGGCTCCTGGTGTTCGTTTTTTGTTTGAGAGCTTGGGGGGGATGCGAGCAGGCCATTTGGGAGAGGGGTGTGTAAGGAAAGGATTTTATGCACACACAATGGGGCCAGTAGTGGGGTTAAATTATAATTTTGAGGGTGGACATGCCCTTTAATTGGTGGTTTCTGGGCTAAATCTGGACTAAATGGGGCTTTTTTGTTGTACCAAGAGGTGCAGAAGTTTGCCTGTGCTCTTATATGCAACAAGAACCAGGTATTACTAAATATTTTCTAACAGACCAGTAAAAAGCTTACATCTGATTGGCTGCTTTAAATCAACCCAGTGACTGAGACACTATTAGCGATCCGGCAAACAGAAACCATTTTTATACACAGATAATCACTGGATGGGCAGATTATGGTCATTGAAAGTGTGGGCTCATTCTTGAAATCATGGCAGTTCGGTTACGCTGGCAGTTCTGTGAAATGACCAAATTAAAAATCAAACCAAATTAAAATGTTGGCATCGCTTTTGAATTTTCTCCATCGCATTCGACAACTTTCCACAAAGTTCCTCCCTTCAAAGTTCCAAAATTCCAGATGTTCTAAACTATGCCGGATCATTACTTACACTACTCCACATTCATACAATTCAATGTTTGTCAAAAGAAGTTTAAAAATATAATTTATTATCTACATATTTTAAATCCAATTAACTTACCTGTACCAGTATGTTGCTGCATTTGTTTTCCTTACAAACGTTTACTTATAATAATATTCCCGCACCTCTTACTGGGGCTGTTTAATCTACGTACTGGATTGTCCAATCAGGATAATGCCTTCTCTGCATTAGTGTTAATGGATTCCCTGCAGTGTCCGTGAAAGTAACCAGTATTATCTCCATTCATGCACGTTCCTATAGAATATTAGGATCTCCGCTGCTTTGCTATTTACTCCCACTGCGCCGCCATCCTTTATTTTCTGAGTTCTATCAATTTTTACAGAAAAAGATTGATCAATTCCCTATGTTCTCAATATATTCTCTGTTGGCAGTGCCTATTGTACCTTTCATGCCCGCAGTCCAGGATTATATAGTGTTTTTACAGCGTTTCAATGCAGGTTGGATCTGACCAAACGTTTCTTTGGTTAAATATTTGATAACACTCAAGGAGATATACCCAGAGCCACTATCGATCTGGATTAAATCTCCTGAACGCGATTTAATACCGCCTTTGCGATTGTAAGTAAATCCCAAAAAGGGATTGCTCACAACGGGATTTTAATGCCAGCCATTGAATCACGAGAGCCGGCTGCCCGGGCTCTTTCTGATTCCCGTGCAGCCGGTTCCAAGTAAGAAGTTTAAGTCACACTAACTGATAGCGAAGGCACGCTACTGAAAAAATGACTTTGCCTCTTCTTAATCTATAATTGAATACATGTAAGTATTTGATTTGCTGTGTGTGTTGCTGCATGTGTTGCTGCATGCCTTCAATCCAGCACACATTTTGTTGGAGCAGTATCCCCCCCTCCCTCTTTTAACCACTCCCACTTCCATCCGACCTGACTTTTTCCCCCCACAAACGAACTGTCAAGCCTGCACAACATCATACAGCATTCCAACTGTCAAACTCTGTCACCATTCCAGCTACAGTAAACTACTCACAGAAGAATAGTATTTGAGAACAAGGAACTTGATTGACAGTTTTAGATTGGATATCTAAAGAAATAGGGGGCAGATCAAGGAAAAAAACATACAGTGTGGGTTGGGAAGAATTATAGTTTCCAGTTATGGTCAATTTAAAAAACCTATTTTTCGGTATAGATGCCCTTTAACTCCAAAAAAAGAGTGCAGCTCCTCTCGATAATGAGCTGACTGTCTAAGACATTTTAGACAGCTTGTATCTTGGGATTACTTCAGAAAGCTTTCAATATTGTTCAGCAATCAGTGAATGTTGGCATCGCATAAATGGAATTGTGGGTTCCCTGCCATTCACGCTCACAGTTTGAGTGTTTGTGATGTGCCCTGGCTAGGTTGGCATCACTTTACAGTTGGAAGAAAGTTTGCACCCTGTGGTAAGCGATGGCGAGTGCCAGGATATGAAATGGGAATTAAACAGTAACCTGTAATATCATGTTTCTATAAACTATCCACAAATATAGTATATATATATATTTACTATATACTGCAATACACGTGCTATAAATATACTGTTAAATTTTATCTTTATTATCAGTGCTTATCTATTGTCATCCATTATAATCAGTGTTCAGCTGTCATCAGTTATATTATTTCTTAGCTATGTTATCAGTTTATAATCAGTTTTTAGTTATGTCATAATTATAATCAGTGTTTGCTATGTCATCAGTTATAATCAGTGCTTAGCTATGTCATCAGTTATAATGTTTCTTAGCTATGTCATCATTATAATCAGTGTTTAGCTATGTCATCAGTTTATAATCAGTGTTTAGCTTGTCATTAATAAAGTGTTTAGCTATGTCATATATTTAATCAGTGGTTTAGCTATGTCATCATTATAATCATTGCTAGCTATGTCATCAGTTATAATGATTTTAGCTATGTCACAGTTTATATCAGTGTTTAGCTATGTCATCAGTTATAATCAGTGCTTAGCTGTCATCAGTTATAATTAGTATTTAGCTATGTCATCAGTTATAATCAGTGTTTAGCTATGTCATCAGTTATAATCAGTGCTTCGCTGTCATCAGTTATAATAGTATTTAGCTATATCATCAGTTATAATCAGTGTTTAGCTATGTCATCATTATAATCAGTGCTTAGCTTTCATCAGTTTATAATAGATATTTAGCTATGTCATCAGTGTCATATGACTCACTAAAGTTTGTGTGTGTGTTTATATATATCATACAAACAGTTTATTTAGAGCCTACAATGAAATTTGATTGAAATCCCCAACTTACATAAATATAGACACAAAATATAAATAAATTGTTTCTTTAAAGCTCAAGTATGCACATTTTCAGACCCTAAAGGGCATGTCCACACCCAAAACTAAAATTTAATCCCATACTGGACCCACTGTATAATGTCAAAAAATCCTTACCTTACATCTCTGTTCCAAATGGTTCCTCTGCAGTGCTTGTCCAAGCCAAGGAAGTGAAGAGTAGAGAGCTGTCTTCCTGTACCTCCGGGAGGTTTGCAGGCATCTCTGTGAAGATATTCCCCCCCTCCCTCCCTTCATTCAGATTCTTCACTCACTCTGTAGGTTTAGTGAAGCGTATAATCATTTTTCTTGTAATGTAGTCTCCCCCTCCCAACCCAAACCACATAGTTAGTTAGTAAAAAAAAAAAACGGACTTACCAGCCGAGGTCCTCTGCTGTTTCAATATCCGGCAGCCCACCGTCTGTGATTGGCTGCCTCTCAGCCAATCACAGGCGTGGCTGTGGAAAACCCCTGCATTATAGAAAAATATACACACTATTTTGCTTTTTTTGCGCTTGCACATGCATTTTTTCTGATCATTGAAATCGCACAACGAAAACGCATTTTCGGGTGTGATTGCGCATGCGATTTGTAGCACAGTGTGGCCGTGCCCTTAGGGTGACATACCCTTTAACTATCTGGTACAACCCATTGTGAGGACCTGTTATGGTGTCTCAGACCACTCCATTCAGCTGGTCTGACCCTGGCTGGGTAAACCTCCTTGCTGTAATCCTTCTGTATATTGGGAGTTTATTCAATAAAAGTTCTTATCGTTTAAAATGGTGCTAATTTGCCCCAACCAATCAGTTGTTAGCTTTCAAATGTTACTAAGTTCTGATTGGTTGGGGCAAAAATTAGCACCAATTTAAACGATAAGCAGGGTTATTCAATATGTTCTTATCGTTTAAATGGTGCTAATTTTGCCCCAACCAATCAATGTTAGCTTTCAAATGTTAAATAAGATCTGATTGGTTGGGACAAAATTAGCACCATTTTAAACGATAAGAACTTTATTGAATCCCCTGAAGAACTTTATTGAATCTCCCTGATTGTATCGTTGCACCATTTACACCTCTAGGGGCGCTAAAGTGTGTTGTGAGCAAGGAAATGTCTAGCGGGTGAAGTTCCTTGAGATCCACCCTGTGCATCGTCCTGGTCTCTGTTCTTCAGTTTCCCGTCACCCTAGTACATCAATCCCATTGCGAGCAACTGTCCAACCAAGCACACACACACTCATATCCGAGCCATGCCATCTGCAAACGCTGCTGCCAATGAGCTAACAAACAGGAGTCCCTGTACCCTCCAACTAAATGGCAAACTTGGCTTGTTCTGACTAGAAGACGGTTGGTTCTGGGCCAGCACCGTACTTTACTCACACAGGCCCTTGTTTTTTTCTCTTCGCTGGTGGTTTAAACCCTTAGCAGCTGTAACCATTTTCCGGAGACCGGAGCTTTTTTATATCCTTATCTTTGTATTGATATTGGATCATTATTTATATAGGAAAGATGGAACTAAACCCCAAAATTAAAGTGATGCAAATGAATACATAATATACAACAATCTAGCACCCTTGATGGCTGCCTTAAAGGGCATGTTCACCACTCATAAAAAACGATGTATAGGTAAAATCCCCCATAACCCAAAACCACAATACATCTAAAGCTGACAGACGTGGACTAACCATTGAAATATTCTTTCCTTTTTTACTCTCAAAACATTTTTGCCTCCTGTCAATCAATTTTACAAGCTCGCACATGCTCAGAGGCAGCTAGGTAATAACATTCCGTGATTGGCTGTGATGTTAACTGTCACGTCCATGACTGACGACACCCCAGGAGGTGTAAACAGGGGTAAGAGAACTCAACAGGATTTCAGGTTAGTTTTACAGCTCTCAGATCACAGTTTTTGAGTTGCACCTTCATGCACAAAGGAAGGTCGGTACTTTAAAGACTTTTTATTTATTTTTTAAAAAATGTTTTTACATTTTAAAAAGCTTTAAAGTATCAAAACGGGGGGGGGGGTTATAATCTCAAAAATAAGACTTAGTGTCCCTTTAAGAATAATTCTGTATTGCAGTTTTTAGCTTGTTAAAAGTTATTATTTGGAAGTTCTTAAAAAAATCTTACAAACTCCAACGTTAGATAATATCTGACACAGCTGAATGCAATAAAGGGAGAGGTAATCAATTTTGATTATGTACGACACTGATGAATGCAATCAAGAGAGAGGTAATCATGATCAAGGTTGATAATGTCTACACAGCTGAATGCAATCAAGAGAGATGTAATCAAGGTTGATAATGTCTGACACAGCTGATTGCAATAAAGGGAGAGGTAATCAATGTTGATTATGTAGACCTGATGAATGCAATCAAGAGAGAGGTAATCAAGGTTGATAATGCTGACACCGCTGATGCATCAAGAGAGAGGGAATCAAGGTTGATAATATTGACACAGCTGAATGCATAAAGGGAGAGGTAATCAATGTGATTATGTATGACACTGATGAATGCAATCAAGAGAGAGGTAATCAGGTTGATAATGTCTGACACAGCTGAATGCAATCAAGAGAGAGGGAATCAAGGTTGATATATCTGACACCATGAATGCAATAAAGGGAGAGGTAAAAATTTTGATTGTACGACACTGAATGCAATCAAGAGAGAGGTAATCAAGGTTGATAATGTCTGACACAGCTGAATGCAATCAAAAGGGAGGTAATCAAGGTTGATAATGTCTGAAACAGCTGAATGCAATCAAGAGAGAGGTAATCAAGGTTGATAAGTCTGACCAAGCTGAATGCAATCAAAAGAGAGGTAATCAAGGTTGATATGTACGACACTGATGAATGCAATCAAGAGAGAGTATCAAGGTTGATAATGTCTGACACAGCTGAATGCAATAAAGAGAGAGGTAATCAAGGTTGATAATGTCTGAAACAGCTGAATGTATCAAGAGAGAGGTAATCAAGGTTGATAATGCTGACACAGCTGAATGCAATAAAGGGAGAGTAATCAATGTTGATTATGTACGACACAGATGAATGCAATCAAGAGAGGTAATCAACATTGATTATGCGACACAGATGAATGCAATATGAAAGAGAGGTAATGCACATTGATTACCCCAGTGACGTGGCAATTCAAGTCTATTTCCAAAAATCAGAAATTCACAGATAACTTGGAAACGCCACAGATTCCTTAGTTAAAAGAGAGCATCCTTCCCGATATTTCACACACGTCTGTAGCCAAGTTCATGTTTCATTGTGGGATGAGCTACAGCTCCTATATGTTCTGTCATCTTATCATTACAATCGGGAGTTCCTATTATGGGCAGATTACATCCAAATCTCTTAAGTTCGATCAGAAAACCATAGATGTTTTACATATTATCCCTGGGCATCAATATAGTTCCCTGACAATTTTCCTATTAACTAGGAATCTCCAAATTCAAATGTTGTGCTTTTGTCCATTTCTCTATGATAGGATTTTACCTCCTATACGTGCGTGGGAGAGCTAATCACCACATGTTCCTTGCTTATCACCCCTTATTGATACGTACACGTCTCCTGACAGATTTCTATTACTAAAGGGAAACCATAGAATCACTTGGACTTGTATTCAGTAATAAATGTTATTAGAGGGAGCATAATAACCTCGTATGGCTTAATTCCACCCCACAAAATGATATAATGAAAATCAGTCAGATAAGCCATTAATATCAATTCCCAGGTCTCCCTGTATTCCGAGGAGATTGCAGTCTGTGTAATTAACAGCAATGCTGGAAGAAACAAATCCTGACATTTATTCCATTATACTAAGAGGCATATTGATAAAACAAGGAAAATTGGATTAGCCTAAGTGATATTTGCTGTTTATGAGGAAAGATCCATCTTCTCTACTGCAATAAAATGAAATAAATAAAATAATATTATCATTTTCAAGAACTTCCATATATAAATATAAATATATAAAGCATATATGTTGGAAACTACAACTCCAGCATGCATGGTGCAGAATACAGGGAGGATGAAGGGAGGGGGGGGGTTACTGCTGCTAGATAGGGGGGGGGGGTTCCTGCTGCTAGATACTGGAATTGTGGGGATGGACCTACCCTAGTGGTACTGGTGACTGGAGAGAATGAAAAACCTACTGAAGTTCCCAAATCCGATTCAGACCCATTTTCGACTATTCCATAGCAAAAACAGGAATTTCGATTAGTTTCAAATGCCATTTTCCGAATTTTTGATTTTCTAATATGTGATTTTCAATCTTGGTAAAATCCGTTGGATCGGCATATTTTGAAACCAGATTGTTTAGAAACAGGGATTCATCTTCGTGGTGACTGACGACTGATTCAAATTGAGACAATCGTGTATATATAATATTGTAACGGATATGGCACAAAAAATATACTACTGCAGATTGGTCTGGTGCAGTTAATAGCAACAGCACTAGCATTGGATTACTGCCTACTAAGCCAAATGCACAATTACACTAACCCTCACTAGCATGTCAATTCATATTACCACCCCACAGCAGTCCATTAGTCTAATAACCAGAAAAATCCATTAAATAGGTCTTCTACAAGTCTGTGCCCCATTGGCTCGTCATCTCTATCCATTTTGCTGGCTGTTTCAAACAGGACACCTCCAGCCATATTCCCAAAACAATGTACATTTCTCTCAACAGTATGGACAGGGTCTCCCTTAATCCTGGTACACACCATCCAATTTTATACTATCTTCCAGGATCCACAGCTACCCATCATTCAACTGATGGTTGTTCACTGGTCAGAAAGAAAAGTGCATTAGCTGACATCAACGGCACTACTGATAAGGCAAGTTACCAAAATATCTTATTGAAATTTATCCGATTTGCAGAAGTTCAACCAAGATCTTGACCCTCACACATAAAATGACCACCGATATTTCAACCCAATCGACCAAAATATCAGGGAAAAACAGTTAATTGGAATGTCTTGAATACTAAGCATTGGATGGGAGGCCTTCCCTCCTTGTTAAAAGCCAGTAGGCGGGGGAGAGTTATAGCCTTCAATACTAATCCATGCAAGGTCAGGGAGACAAACCTTCCCTCGAAAAGCACCAAGCAGGGAGTGTAGCCCAGAAAAGACCCAGGTAAACTGTTAGGACCTTCCATACTGGGGTTACCTGACTGGTTGGAAGGCTTTCACTTTTATGCATAAAATTGTAACTAAACCCCCCCATGTTTTTCTGTTTGCACTAGCATAGATATTATGATATATGGGGCCCAGGAATGTGCAGTGTCATCTCTTTCCTGTTTGTTCTCAGGTGCGCCATAACAACAGTTTGCCTAACTTACATGCCTAAAATTGTAACTAAACCCCCCATATTTTTACTGGTTGCACTAGCGCAGATATTAGGATATATGGGGCCCAGGAATGTGCATTGATCATCTCTTTTCTGTTTGTTCAATTGGGATAAATTATCGGACTGGGTATACCTGGCCTTGATAAACACAATCAGGGGCACTGTTTCTTGCCTTCTGTGGTTAATAGCATTGCTTACCCATTGGTGTTATACGTACATTCACTAGCACTCTTATCACAAGCCTATTTAGGTT
Source organism: Hymenochirus boettgeri (assembly GCA_019447015.1). Lineage (NCBI taxonomy): Eukaryota > Metazoa > Chordata > Amphibia > Anura > Pipidae > Hymenochirus > Hymenochirus boettgeri. The sequence continues at coordinate 24,342,266 of CM033469.1, forward strand.
CAATGTACAAGCCCTGAACAGTTAATGTGCACAGGCTCTAATGTTGTTTATAAGCATGCTGTAAGATTAATATTAACAAGCCTTATCATTAAGGCTTGTTAACAATAGGGGATTTAATAGCACAAGTACTATTGGATTAACAATCGTCACTTTAATATAAAAGAAAGGTGACAATGCAAAATGGCACAGCACCATTTATTGTAACATATAGGTATATCTGTCCATCAAAATGAAAATGGATGCTTTGCATACAAGTGAGCTTTTCTGGTTTATTTATTTAAAAAACGAATGAGAAGAGATAAAATCCTTAAAAAAAAAAAAAAAAAAGCTATATTTAAATTCTAAATGGTTATTTTATTTGACTTTAAAGGGTAACTGTGGTCTCAAATTCTTCAAACTAGTTAGAATTATATAAAAATCCTTCCATCGTACCTTCAAAATAAAACCTAAATCACCCCTCTAGATAGAATTCATGAGAAGTTATTGTGGAAAGGTTCACAATGTAACTTCCTGGTTGAAAATGGCTGTTCTCAGCCATGTGACACGCTTGTAGTCAGTGACCATCCTGTCTGCATTAATAGGCTTCCCTTCTCAACTGCCAATTTTTTCCTCATGTACTTCCTGATTTCCCCAGCATTAAGTCCTTACTGAGCATGCTTCACCCCTGGGGGAAAGGGCCGGCAGAGGTCAGATGATGTCACTCAACCTACTGGAAGCAGGAAGTTTGAACATTCACCCCAATGTCATTTCTCGCAGGTTCCAGCCAGAGATGTGATTGTTGGTCAGTGTAAAGGAAAAACTGCAGGCTTCATTTACCCTAACTTGTTTTGAGACCACAGTTGCCCTTTAATAGTGGGGGAGGGGGGAATCTGTCTGCTAATGAGATCCGAAAGGAAACAGCTGGCTATAGGTGATTTTAATTGGCTACGTGAGATTTCAGGACAGCCAGGGCATTTACCTGTTTTCGTGTTAATAAACCGCAGGGCGTCAGGTTGACAGACAGGAAGGATATTGAAGGTGAAAATGGGAAAGAAAAAAAAAAAAACGTCTCAATATTCTTAGATATATATATTAATGAAATTTTCCAGTTTTGACCTTGAAAGAAAAAAAAAACTTGAAATAAAATTTTTTTTTAAAGAGGAAGATGGAGTCAGTTTCAGGAGACTTGGCTGCAAGACTCATGCTGTAGACCGAGGATAGACAACCGTTTGCTATCAGGATGGTAGCGGAAATAAATTCCCTCCATGCCTGTAGATCACCACTAAAGTTGCTTGGTGCAGGAAAAACAAAATACCAACGAAATGTTTTGATGGGAAAAAAATCCTAAGGAACTAGCTCAGAAACAGAATAACACAACGTATCATTTGCCTTTGTATGTTATCCGTAGCCATATAGACACCGGTATACAAACAGGTGGGCTAGGTACCACACCACTTGTGTGTGTGTGTTGGAGTGCGATTTTGTGCTCCGTTCAACCTGGCGGTTCGCATGCCAATGCAATTCTACTGGATAGTTCCCGCTATGTGCACTGCGTTCCTGTCTGTTATTGGTTCGCATGCGTGCAGATCGCAGGCTGTCAATAAATTGATAAGGCCTGGAAAGCAGCATGCAGGAGTATCACGCACAGCAGCACACTACTGTGCGTGATAGTGGGACTAACCCTAATTGCTTCTTAGCACAAACAGCTTCTTCCTTATTTTAAGCACGCTGAGGTCTTTCCCATTGGGAGAGGAGGGGTAAGGATGTAACTTATTTCAAACATGGTTACTTTAATTAGGAATTACCTAAAATGGTCATACAGAGACAGTACCAGGCAATTATGGGTGATAATATCGATCACACAAAATTTCAGCAAGCTCAATAAAGTAAATAGCAAACTATGTTGGTCTGATTTTATCAGAGGACACCACACACCACTCTATGTCTATGGCCACAGTTAGAAAGGCAAGTGATATATTATTTAAAAATATTATTTTAAGTTGTCAAATGTCCAGCCCATTTGATAACTTTTGGGGTATAGTAGGTCTCCCTCCCAGCCCCAACCACTATAATAGTTTGCAGAAACTCCCCGATCATTACTACCTTCCCCCTTCCTCCGACGATCTGTCCTGACCCTCTGTTGCATGAAACTGCAAGCAGTAGGCCGGACTGGCAGCATGTACGTGATTGGCTAGGAGGCAGCGAGTCATGGACGTGGCTGTGGCAGTGGAGAGTGCTAGGGGAGAGAGGTAAGGTAAGTAGAGTTCGGGGAGTTTCTGACAAAAACTATTATAGCGGTTGGGGCTGGGGAGGAAGACCTACTGTACCCCAAAGGGGTTTTACACTAGGGGGAGGAGAGCAAAACGAGTGGGGAGGGAGGGGGGGGGGGCTGCAGTGCGCATGGCTAAATTCTCCCAGAGTCCTATATGGACTCTGCCAGGCTCCTGGTGTTCGTTTTTTGAGACTTTGGAGGGGGCATAGCAGGGCAGCCATTTGGAGCAGGGGTGTAAGGAAAGGATTTTTATGCACTACACAATGGGGCCAGTAGTAGTGGGTTAAATTATAAATTTTGAGGGTGGACATGCCTTAATTGGTGGTTTTGGGCTAAATCTGGACTAAATGGGGCTTTTTTGTTGTACCAAGAGGTGCAGAAGTTGCCTGTGCTCTAATATGAACAAAGAACCAGGTATTACTATATTTCTAACAGACCAGTAAAAAGCTTACATCGATTGGTGCTTTAATCAACCCAGTGACTGAGACACTATTAGCGATCCGGCAAACAGAAACCATTATTATACACAGATAAATCACTGGATGGGCAGATTATGGTCATTGAAAGTGTGTGGCTCATTCTTGAAATCATGGCAGTTCGGTTACGCTGGCAGTTCTGTGAAATGACCAAAAATTAAAAATCAAACCAAATTAAAATGTTGGCATCGCATTTTGATTTCTCCATCGCATTTCGACAACTTTCCACAAAGTTCCTCCCTTCAAAGTTTTCAAAATTCCAGATGTTTTAAACTATGCCGGATCATTACTTACACTACTCCACATTCCATACATTCAAATGTTGTCAAAAGAAGTTTAAAAAATAATTTATTATCTACATATGTTTTAAATCCAATTAACTTACCTGTACCAATGTTGCTGCATTGTTTTCCTTACAAACAGTTTACTTATAAATAATATTCCGGCACCTTTACGGGGCTGTTTAATCTACGTACTGGATGTCCAATCAGGATAAGCCTTCTCTGCATTAGTGTTAATGGATTCCCTGCAGTGTCCGTGAAAGTAACCAGGTATTATCTCCATTCATGCACGTTCCTATAGAATATTAGGATCTCGCGGCTTTGCTATTTACTCCCACTGCGCCGCCATCCTTTATTTTCGGTTCTATCAATATTTTTACAGAAAAAGATTGATCAACCTATGTTCAAATACTCTGTGTTGCAGTGCCTATTGTACCTTTCATGCCGCCAGTCCAGGATTAATTGGTTTACAGCGTTTCAATGCAGGTTGGATCTGACCAAACGTTTCTTTTGGTAAATATGATAACACTCAAGGGATATTACCAGAGCCACTATCGATCTGGATAAATCTCCTGAACGCGATTTAATACCGCCTTGCGAGTAAGTAAATCCCAAAAAGGGATTGCTCACAACGGGATTTTAATGCCAGCCATTGAATACAGAGAGCCGGCTGCCGGGCATCTTTTTTGATTCCGTGCAGCCGGTTCAAGTATAGAAGTTAAAGTCACACTAACTGATAGCGAAGGCACGCTACTGAAAAAATGACTTGCCTCTCTTAATCTATATTGAATACATGTAAGTATTTGATTTGCTGTGTGTGCTGAGTGTTGCTGCATGCCTTCAATCCAGACACAATTTTGTTAGGAGCAGTATCCCCCCTCCTCTTTTAAACACTCCACTTCCATCCGACCTGACTTTTTCCCCCCACAAACGAACTGTCAAGCTGCACACATCATACAGCATTCCAACTGTCAAAACTCTGTCACCATTCCAGCTACAGTAAAACTACTCACAGAAGAATAGTATTTGAGAACAAGGAACTTGATTGACAGTTTTAGATTGGAATCTAAAGAAATGGGGGCAGATCAAGGAAAAAAACATACAGTGGTGGTTGGGAAGAATTATAGTTTCCAGTTATGGTCAATTTAAAATAACCTATTTTTCGGTATAGATGCCCTTTAACTCCAAAAAAAGAGTGCAGCTCCTCTCGATAAATGAGGTGACTGTCTAGACATTTAGACAGCTTGTATCTATGGGTTACTTCGAGAAAGCTTTCAATATTGTTCAGCACATCAGTGAATGTTGGCATCGCATAAATGGAATTGGGGTTCCCTGCCAGATTCACGCTCACAGTTTGAGTGTTTGATGATGTGCCCGGCTAGGGTGGCATCACTTTACAGTTGGAAAGAATTAGTTTGCCACCTGTGGAGAGCAGATGGCGAGTGCCAGGATATGAAATGGAATTAACAGTAACCTGTAATATCATGTTTCTCTATAAACTATCCACAAATTGTATATATATATATTTACTATATAACTGCAATACACGTGCTATAAATATACTGTAAATTTTATCTTTATTATCAGTGCTTATCTATTGTCATCCATTATAATCAGTGTTCAGCTGTCAATCAGTTATATTAGTTCTTAGCTATTTATCAGTTATAATAAGTTTTTAGTTATGTCATTAATTATAATCAGTGTTTAGCTATGTATCAGTATAACAGTGCTTAGCATGTCATCAGTTATAATGTTTCTTAGCTATGTCATCATTATAATCAGTGTTTAGCTATGTCATCAGTTATAATCAGTGTTTAGCTATGTCATTAATTTAATCAGTGGTTTAGTATGTCATTAGTATAATCAGTGTTAGCTATGTCACAGTTATAATCAGGTAGCTTAGCTTGTCATCAGTTATAATGATTTCTTAGCATGTCATCAGTTATAATCAGTGTTTAGCTATGTCATCAGTTATAATCAGTGCTTAGCTGCATCAGTTATAATAGTATTAGCTAGTCATCAGTTTATAACAGTGTTTAGCTATTCATCAGTTATAATCAGTGGTTCGCTGTCATCAGTTATAATTAGTATTTAGCTATATCATCAGTTATAATCAGTGTTTAGCTATGTCATCAGTATAATCAGTGCTTAGCGTCATCAGTTATAATTAGTATTGCTATGTCATCAGTGTCATAGACTCACTAAAGTTTGTGTGTGTGTTATATATACATACAACAGTTTATTTAGAGCCTACAATGAAATTGATTGAAATCCACAACTTACATAAATATAGACACAAAATAAATAAATTGTGTCTTTAAAGTAAGTAGTAATGCACATTTTCAGACCCTTAAAGGGCATGTCCACACCCAAAAACTAAAATTTAATCCCATACTGGACCACTGTTAATGCTAAAAAATCTTACCTTACATCTCTGTTCAAAATGGTTCCTCTGCAGTGCTGCCAAAGTCCAGGAAAGTGAAGAGTAGGAGCGTCTTCCTGTATCCTCCGGAGGTAATTGCAGGCATGTCTGTGAATAGATTCCCCCCCTCCCTCCCTTCATTCAGACTTCACTCTGTTAGGTTTAGTGAAGCGTATAATCATTTTTCTGTAATGTAGTTCTCCCTCCCAACCCAAACCACATAGTAGTTAGTAAAAAAAAAAAACGGATTACCAGCCGAGGTCCCTCGGCTGTTTCAATATCCGGCAGCCCCGTCTGTGATTGCTGCCTCTCAGCCAATCACAGGCGTGGCTGTGGAAAACCCCTGCATTATAGAAAAATATAGCACATATTTTGCTTTTTTTGCGCTTGCACATGCATTTTTTCTGATCATGAAATCGCAGCACGAAAACACGCATTTTCGGGTGTGATTGCGCATGCGATTTGTAGCACAGTGTGGCCGTGCCCTTAGGGTAGACATACCCTTAACTATCTGGTACAACCCATTGAAGGACCTGTTATGGTGTCTAGACAACTCCATTCAGCTGGTCTGGACCCTGGCTGGGTAAACCATCCTTGTGTAATCTTCTGTATATTGGGAGTTATTCAATAAAAGTTCTTATCGTTTAAAATGGTGCTAATTTTGCCCCAACCAATCATTGTTAGCTTTCAAATGTTACATAAGTTCTGATGGTTGGGGCAAAAATTAGCACCAATTTAAACGATAAGCAGGGTTATTCAATATAAGTTCTTATCGTTTAAAATGGTGCTAATATGCCCCAACCAATCAGATGTTAGCTTTCAAATGTTAAATAAGATCTGATTGGTTGGGACAAAATTAGCACCATTTTAAACGATAAGAACTTTTAGTTGAATCTCCCTGAAGAACTTTTATTGAATCTCCCTGATTGTATCTGTTGCACCATTTACACCTCTAGGGGCGCTAAAGTGTGTGTTGTGAGAAAGGAAATGTCTAGGCGGGTGAAGTTCCTTGAGATCCACCCTGTGCATCGTCCTGGTCCTGTTCTTTCAGTTTCCCGTCACCTAGTACATCAATCCCATTAGCGAGCAAGCTGTCCAACCAAGCACACACACACTCATATCCGAGCCATGCCATCTGCAAACGCTGCTGCCAATGAGCTAAACAAACAGGAGTCCCTGTAACCTCCAACTAAATGGCAAACTTGGCTGTGTTCTGACTAGAAGACGGTTGGTTCTGGGCCAGCACCGTACTTTACTCACACAGGCCCTTGTTTTTCTCTTCGCTGGTGGTTTAACCACCGTAGCAGCTGTAACCATTTTCGGAGACCGGAGCTTTTTTTATCCTTATCTTTGTATTGATATTGGATCATTATTTATTATAGGAAATGATGGAACTAAACCCCAAAAAATTAAAGTGATGCAATGAATACATAATATACAACAATCTAGCACCCTTGATGGCTGCCTTAAAGGGCATGTCACCACTCAAATGAAAAAACGATGTATAGGTAAAATCCCCCATAACCCCAAACCACTACATACTAAAGCTGACAGACGTAGGAATAACCAGTGAAATATTCTTTCTTTTACTTTTTTTCTCAAAACATTTTGCCTCCTGTCCAATCAATTTTACAAGCTCGCACATGCTCAGAGGAGCTAGGGGAATAACATTCCGTGATTGGCTGTGATGTTAACTGTCACGTCCATGACTGACGACACAACCAGGAAGTGTAAACAGGGGTAAGAGAACTCACAGGAATTCAGGTTAGTTTTACAGCTCTCAGATCACCAGTTTTTGAGTTGCACTTCATGCACAAAGGAAGGTCGGTACTTTAAAGACATTTTTATTTATTTTTTAAAAAATGTTTTTACATTTTAAAAGCTTTAAAGGGTATCAAACGGGGGGGGGGGTTATATAATCTCAAAAATAAGACTTTGTGTCCTTTAAGACATAATTCTGTATTGCAGTTTTAGCTTGTTTAAAAGTTATTATTTTGGGGGAAGTTCCCCTTAAAAATTATACGTAATCTAAAATTTTCATTTTGGGGGTGGACATGCCCTTAAATTATGACGGTATCGTTATTTTACACCCGGCTTTATAAAATCCTGGTCCTGGTCCCAGAACAATCCGAGATCATGTTTAATAGTAAAGGAAATCTTCAGGCTTTGCTCAGCTTTGCCATTTAATTAATAGTCCAAACAGACAAAAGCTTTTTATATTTTGTGCCCAGCTGAGCTACCCTGTTGTTCTTACACATTTCCCATTCCCTGCTCGTCCATACACTGCAGATGTGTGTTATCCATCCCTATAGCTGTTATATAACATCAACTCTATCATTAACGCAAAGGTTTCTCCTTTCATTTTAATACGCAGTGGCTACTATACGTGATGCCCCCCCCCATCTCCCCCTTTCTCTCCCCCCAGATGCCAGGCAGCCGCTGTGACCTGTGCATATGTGCCCTGGCAAGCTTTAATGGCTGAGGAGGAGAAACGTGGGCAGATAAACACATTTTGGTGCCAGGTTAACACGATCTGAACTTTTAATAAAATTGAGATTTGGAATTTTAATTTCCCCATTTAAAGGGCAAATACAACATATTTCTTTAAACAAAAAAATATGAATGTCATACAATTCACACGGTGTAATATTATGGCCCATGAGCCGCAGCCATGATTTCAGATGATTGTGTTGAAATATCATGGTAATTTTGCCACAAACGAATTGGATGAAAGTTAGATTGTTGGTGAATTTTGCCCAATTGTGTGGTCTTCAATGAGCCACACCATGTTAAAATGTTGGCTATTGCATGTTATATTCCATCACCAGACTACCATTTTATTGATTATGGTCTGTCAAAATTTGTACTGTGTGTAACAGGCCAAAAAGATTTTTCACAGACTTGGGGAACTCCATACAAATCTCCATACAAGGCCACAACTTCAAAAAGGTAGAAAGGGAGCACCACACAGCAATCAATACGTAACAATTTATTAGCAGCTGTATTCCATATGAAAATTCCCACTTCGCTTGATCCGTTTTTCACCTGATTTCGCACTCGATAGGCGTCAAATAAATGCCCAGTGAGCAGCTGTACTGCACAATCAGGGCCGCCTCTCAATGAGGCAGGGTGAAGCACATTACAGAGCAGCACCCTGTAGGGAGGCAGCAGTTTTAAAGGCAGATTTTTTTTTCCCCTGGCCCCTGCCTGGGGCACATGATTTTTACATGTGCCTGGGACACATGATTTTTCCATGATTTGCCAGCCCTGCAGATCAAAAATCAATGTTGGGCATCATTTACCAGTCACGTGGGCATCATTTCCAGTCATGTGTATAAAGCCCCTCCCATTCTGAACAAGCCACACCCCACTTATAAAATCACAGCTCCTGAATTTTTTTTTCAGGTGCCAAAAGTCTAGAGACGTCCCTGCACACAATAATCGTATGTGTATGGTAGTTCGGTCGAGCATCGTTGCTTGTCCGAATTGGCTGAGAATGAATGATGAGACTGAGGGAAATTTGGTACTGAAGGGATTAGCCCTTTATCTCTAAGTGTGTGCCCAGCTTAATAAATAAGTTTTAGCCTGGCAAAGGCATTTGGATTTCTCACTTCTTTACTTGGTAATGAAATTGAATGGAACTTTGTGTAGTATCTATTCAATGCCGAGAAAAGAAAGATTTGATATTTCCATTAGAATCTGACGCTTCACCTTTGTCATGGTAAGTAGATTTTTGTTGTAACTTGGAAGGGAGAGATGAAAATCCAAAGACCCATTTTACAATTGAGGCTGGAAATATCTGGTCTTATAAGAGCGATTTACCAATGTTACAACAGGAAATCGCATTATGGAAGCTGAAACCTAATTTTACGGTGCATTGTTTACGGCAATCATATTATAATAATAATATATAAGTGAAAATACACCCAAGGAGAGGAATAAATTCAACTACCATTTCATTTGACTTAAAGGGGAAGTTGAGCACAAATACAACAGTTGCTTTCAAGAAAAGAGGGGGTGGTTCCTTTCAGGGTTATTCAATAAAAGTTCTTATCATTAAAATTGTGCTAATTTTGCCCCAACCCATCAGATGTTCTTTCAAATGTTAAATAATATCTGATTGGTTTGGGCAAAATCAGTGGCGTAGCTAGAGATCTAGGGCATTGGGCAGAATTTGGCGATGGGTCCCCCGACCCCACCACAAACACAAAATTAGCATTACATCTTCTTGTGGCACGATAACTAGTGAATGGTTATCCCTGTACACAGACACACAGTAAGAGGCACAGATACTTCCCCCCCTTCCAAATATCTACATGTAATACAGTAATAGGCACAGATAACCCACCATCCCTATCAATATACACATGTAGTACACTAACCCCTCCGTTAATTGGTTGGCAAATTGGCAGTGGTAAATGCTTGGTGCATCAAGAACTTAAGCACAGAAACTGCCACTGTTTACACTGCCAATTTTCAACATTTTACCAATGCCAGCGCTGGCTGGCACAATAGTGGTGGAAAATATTTCCGTTCCATGCAGATGCAGAGGAATTCTAGACCCGCACAACTCTGGCTCGCTCCATTCAGTGGTTCTCTCTGCGAGCAGCGCGCACCCACCAGCCTGCGGGTGGTGCGCCACCCTGTATTTCCTGCAGAAGACGCGCATGCGAGACGGAGGACAGCTAGCAGAATCCGAAACCTGCAAATCTCAATAATAGGTTGCCTTCGGCCAGGCCTCCAAGGTAAGTGCGACCGTGGCGACCTACGTCACTGGGCAAAATTAGCACCATTTTCAACGATAAGAACTTTTATTGAATCTTTGTGCTAATATAAATGCTTCCAAAGTACTGACTTCCTGTTTGATACTGTCCTGCCCCTTAACTCAGGCCCCTGGGTGGTCAGTTGCTCATTAGAGATCTGAGCATGTTAGTCCCTGCTTTTTTAAAAAAAAGCCTCTTTACATTTTAACGACTCCGATGTTACTAATACCATCTTAACTAGTAACTGGAATAAAAATGATTTACCAGTTTGTTCTATTGTACTATTTCACATCCTGTGGGCGGGCAACTCATACAGAGAAACCCCTCCTTTAATTGATAACTAGAGGGTACATTTTTCCACTGTGGTTGCAGGATTTAGATGGCTGGATAAAGTAAAACGTGGGAATAGCAATCCTTATTAAGACAAAATAAAGGGCAGGGCCACACTAGTGTGCGCTTTTAAAGCGTGATCCGATTACAATCACGATCGGAAAGCGATCGTGGACTTGTGTGGACTAGTGTGGCCTAGCCCTATGTGTTTAAAAGGATGGACCAGAAATATTATTAGAAATAGTATTGAATACCTCCCAACTTTCCGGGTGAGGAAACAGGGGCAATGCCATAAATAGCCCTTCCTCCAGGAACAGCCAGCCACTGCCTGGAATGCCCGGCTACAACCTAAACAGCATAACCACACAACCAGAACGGCCACGCCAGCAAGGATTACCGGAACAGACCCGGTTTGAAGGGAAACCTGATGGTTGGGGGACGGGGGGGGGTATGCTGTTATATTGAGATACTAAACAGTACGGATCCTGGAATGAAACATCCTTATGTACTTGGCGATGTACTGGCTGCAGGAAACAGATTCCATTTCTGGACTGTTGATTTTAATGAACATATAATAGTTCCCCAAAGGATTCCATATGCGAGCAATAAATATTATTTATAGGTCATAGAAATGTATTTGACATGTTTTAATCCACATGAAGGACGAATGCATAAATCGAACAAGACATTGAGGGCAATTTACAACCGCAGTGACTTGTGATATTTTAAACAACACGCGGATATATGTGACTGCCGTAAAGCAATGTGGTGTAATATAGTATACGTTACAGTAGTAAATTAATCAGCCAAGATATGAACATATGTAGTTACCATATAAGGACCAAATCCTCAAAAACACGCGAGTATGTATCGCAAAAGTACCCACGCCACCGTGGGTTTGCGTAGTTCAACGTTACTATTTAACGTCAGCTAATGGCTATAATAAAGTCGTGCTGGGGTTAAATCCTGCGCAAATCCAGTATTAAATACCGAGAGCCACACTGAACCGATTGCAGCTCTGGGTACTGAGACCTGTATGATATTACTGCAGTAGACTTCTTTTATATCATTGGGGGCTTTATACTTTGCATTATCTGTAGCTAAGGATCATATGATACAGTGGATATTAATAGTCTGCATACACATGAATGCAAAACGATTTTAATAAGAAAAATCCTGACTGAACTTATTCCAAACTTTGTTGCAAAATGGCCTCTGGGTGTCCTTTCCGACCAGTTGTCTCTTTGTCTTCTTGTTAATATGTTACCTTGGAGGCACGTCTTGTACCATCACTGTAAAGGGTATGCCCACCTAAGAAAACTACATTTGGGGTTTCAGTTTTATTGAAGAACGGGAGGTAAAGGAGCTGTGTCTTACCTCCTGTTCTCAATAAAACCTGCCGGAGCCGGGAGAGAAATTGAAGAACAGAGGTAAGGAGCTGTGTCTACCTCCTGTTCTTCATAAAACCTGCGGAGCCAGGAGAGAAATTGAAGAACAGGAGGTAAGGAGGAGCTGTGTCTTACCTCCTGTTCTTCAATAAAACCTGCAGGAGCCGGGCGAGAAATTGAAGAACAGGAGGTAAAGGAGCTGTGTCTTCACCTCCTGTCTTCAATAAAACCTGCAGGAGCCAAGAGGAGAGAAATTGAAGAACAGGAGGTAAGGAGCTGTGTCTTACCTCATGTTCTTCAATAAAACTGCAGGAGCCAGGAGAGAAATTGAAGAACAGGAGGTAAAGGAGCTGTGTCTACCTCCTGTTCTTCAATTAAACCTGCAGTAGCCGGGAGAGAAAGTAAGAAATGTACAAAAGTCCCTCAGCACTTGTCAGAGGACGCGGCGGATGAGCGAGCAATCGGGTAAGTTTCTTTCCTTCACTCCCGGCTCCAGCAGGTTTTATTGAGAACAGGAGGTAAGACAGCTTCTTTACCTCCCGTTCTTCAATAAAACTGAAACCCCAAAAGTAGTTTCTTAGGTGGACATACCCTTGAAGTCATATTTTCTTAGTTGGTTGAAGACAGTCTTCACTGTCTCCGTCAACTTTTGATATACTATTTTGTACCCCTGTCCCTCTACCGATGGCGTAGATAGTTCGCTCCACCAAACATCAAACCATACCTCCCCACGTAACAGCACCTACCCCAGGACACCCCGACCACCACGGAACTTTTGACGATGTTTCTTTGGTGAGTGGTATTCTTCACCGTAAGATTTATCCCATAGATTCATTGTTCTACATTCGTAAATGCTGCATCCTGCACCTGTAAAGTACCCTGCAGCATGAGCGTTTGCCCTGCAATCTGCTCAATAGTCACAATCGGAGGTCATGTGATACAAAAAACATTCACATGTGCTCCGATAATGGATGTGGCCATCTACCTTGGGGACCCCTTGTCTTCTGGGCTCCCCTGGTAGTCACGCCCCCTGACCTGGAGTTTCAGTACATCTTACATGGTCAGTGGTCGTATTTCTGTCTTCGGCAAAGTATCCCTTTAATTAATCCCAAGGGATACGTAATTAAGGATTATCTATTAAAAACCAATAATATGATCCTATATATTACACGACACCCTCTACACCCACACCTGTAAATGTTTTATATATAAATGTAGTATAATAAATTCAATAATTGATTGTGGCTTGTGTTGTTTTGGGCTCAATCTCTGGTTAACACAAGGATAGAAAGCAATATGGCAGCTCACCCTGTTATGTATGGTTCAATTTTTCCAGAATCCCCCCCCCCCTTTTTAATTAAAAAAATAAAGATAAACTTTTTAATTTTCCACATTTCCTCTCCACAATTCCTGCAGTAATAACATTTTTGTATTTATAATTTAACACAATAGCTATTCCTGGCATTAACTGACCGAATATATTCTATCTCCAATTAACCCCGTCATTACGGCGAGAGCCAGGAGCAAGAGAACGTCTTATATCGTTTAGCAAAGTAACAGATGTTTTTTTCCAGTACCGCGGCGGATTACAAAAACAGCGAATCTGGGAACGCATGTTAAAATGTTAGCCAATTAAATATACAAGCAGTTAATAGCAAGAGTGACTCAAAGGCTTCAGATGAATTAAATTGGGCGTCTTTTCTTTAAAAAAAAAAATCTGTGCAACAATATTATAGTAATATAGTAGAAAAGGTTGAATAAAGACATGGTATCTCCTATCTACTTGCATTGACAGCTGGTCCATAGAAAGGCAAGTAAAGGAATCAGTCACAAGAAGTAATAACACTAGACAATGCAGTTATTCCTATCATAAGCTATTCCTATCATAATCTACTTCATTCCAGTCTTAAATGAAACACCTTACCACTGATGCACCAAAGACTTAAATGTTAGTTTTAAAGGGTAACTGTGTCCAAAATGACTGCAAATCTCTTGTGTTTTTCTATTAAAAGGGAAAATAAACAGTTAACTGGTCCCTCACGGACTGGCAACTGCTTGGTAATTGAGATGCTGTAGCTTTTACTATGGGATTCACATCACGGTAAGAACACGGTTAAATTCCAGCCATAGAGAAGAGAGGTGAACCAATTGACAATCGAGCTGCACGGCTGGAAAACTGACAGTAATTGTATTTCTGGCAGCAGCTCGGGGTCAAGCTCGTCTTCCGGCGTTTGTGAGAGGCTGATAACAGATTCTCTCTCACCGGCTCTTTCTAAATTTAAACCTTTTCCTTAAACACAAGTAAATGTGTTCCCGGTTACAGGTTGGTCCAGGCGCGGGATGAAGAGTCTCCGGAAGGGAAGTTTGAATTTTAAACAGAGAAATCTCAGTTGTAAGCGTTGACGTGGTGAAGGAATGGGGAACATAACTTTGCCCCTTGAAGATGATGATGTTGTGTAAGAACCAAAATGTAAACAGGGAAAGAGAAACAGCTGGTGGAACCTAACTAGTGATGGCCTATATAAATCTCCCTTGTCAAATATCAAAGTAGAATCTTACAGTCTCCGCGCGCTAGTAAATACTGTTTAACTGTTGCTGACCCACAGATAAACCAAATAAAGAAAATTTGTAATAGAAAAAAAATTTTGCTAATAATATTCTACTGTCAAGGAGCACACAGAGACTGAGTGGGGGGGTCGGACACGTGCTCTCACTGCTGCCCCCTAAAGTTTAAACAGGGAACTTGCTGTTGTCACTTTAATTCTGTTGTTCTTTGGGTAGACTGATTGAACCATAAACCTATTGTTTTGCATTCTTACCCACGTTTATTTCAAACTCTTTGCATTGGTGAACACTGATACATTGTTGACATGAATCTTCTTTTTTTAGTTTGTGGAATGAGATTTTTGACTGCTCAGTAAAACCTTTAGGTCAAAAGTATTTGCTTGGAGTTGTTAACATGTATTTGAGGCTGCCATAACTGTTCTTTACCAAAGAGAATTCCCCGAACCTGTAATCCATAATTGAATCCTGGTAATTAATTATCATTGCTTCACATTAAAAAAACAGTTTTCCGTGGAATGAAATGGGAAAAATAAATAAAATTCAAGGACAAGTTAAAAATAAATACAAGTGGGAAGAGCAAATGAGATAAAGTGGGTGGGGCAACGTGAGAGGAGAGTATACAAGCAAAAATGAAATGAGAAGAGCAAAGAGATAAAGGGGTGGGGCAATAGAGAGAGGGTATACAGGCATAATGAAATGAGAAGAGCAAATGAGATATAAGTGGGTGGGGCAATACGAGAGGAAGGTATACAGAGCATAATGTAAATGAGAGCATAAATGAGAGTAAAGTGGGTGGGCAATACGAGAGGAGGGTATACAGAGCATAATGAAATGCAGAAGAGCAAAATGAGATAAAGTGGGTGGGGCAATACGAGAGGGGGTATACAGAGCATAATGAAATGAGAAGAGCAAAATGATATAACAGTCTTCTGCGTGGTTTTTGGCAACCGAGATGGAGAGCTAAAACGAGTCATAAGTATGAAACCCTCCCCCCGAGCATGCCCAAGAGTATGTCCCTTTTTTGTTTCCCCATCCTTTTAAGTTTTCTTCCGTTCTCGGCTTTTTCCTTAAAAGGAGAATCGTACTCATAAAAGCCTGGGCCCCGGCCTCTCCCCCCATGATTTCATTCCCACAACTGTGCCCCTTCTCGGCCGTTCGGCGGCACATCTTACGAAGATTGGACGCCGCGTTCACTTCCAAGAGCATCACCGCCCCATAACTTGAACTGAGCAACGAGCCCCCAACCCACTCGACCCGATAAAGTCGCGGAGGGAGGGCGCCGGTTAGCAAAGACTGCAAACTCGAACACTCTGACCGAACCCCCCCTACAACCGCAGCAAAATTTAGAATCTAAAGGGCCCCGGGGCCCGGCCGGCACCACCAGACCTCCCCTCCGCAAGGTTGATAATGTCTGACACAGCTGAATGCAATCAAGAGAGAGGTGATCAAGGTTGATAATGTCTTACACAGCTGAATGCAATCAAGAGAGATGTAATCAAGGTTGATAATGTCTGACACAGCTGAATGCAATAAAGGGATGGAGCAAAATTAGCACCATTTTAAACGATAAGAACTTTTATTGAATAACCCTGTTAGTTCTTTCAAAAACGAACTTCATGTCCAGTTGATCTAATTGAAAACCACAGATATATCACATGTTTTATTTTAATTTCACCCTCCCTTCTTGTTCCTGCTCTATTGGATATGCAGATTGGTGATAGACACAAAACCGAACTCGAACCAGGGTTCAAACCGAACTTTATGAGTTCGGACAAACTCAAACTATTCGAACTAGTTAGTTTTTCCGGACTCACGGCTGTATTTTCGATAATTATCGAATTTACGAGCCATTCGCTAACCCTAGAATGTATCATTTGGTAACCCTTGAAGGTATTGTTCATTTTCGGTAACCCTCGAATGTATGGATTGTTTTCGCTAACCCTAGAATGTATCGTTCGCTAACCCTCTAATGTATCGTTCATTTTTGGTAACCCTTGAATGTATAGCTCATTTTCGCTAATGTATTGTTATCTAATCCGCGAAAGTATTGTTAATTTTCAGTAACCCTCGTAAGTATCGTTCGATTTCAGTAACCCTCGAATTTATGGTTCTATTTTCGCTAACCCTCGAAAGTATCGCTCGGTAACCCTCGAATTGGCCGGGACCCTCGAATGTAGCTTGCATAAACCCGACAATTGCCCGATCATAAAGTAAGGAGTGTTTAAACAGGTTTTGGTAATAGTAACATATTCCCCAAACGATTTCCCAGGTGCCACAGCCATTTAAAGTAAGTGTTAGTTTAGCTATATCTGTTGTATTCAATTAGATCAACTGGACTTGAAATGTAGTTCTACCATTATGTGTATCTATCCTAGATGTATTAATACATTACATTATGGGTATCTACCTTAACTTACAGTATGTTGTATATACCTTACATTAGGTGTAGGTACTCTACGTACAGGTATCTACTTACATTATGTGTATGCTACTTACACTTACATTATGTGTATCTACCTTACATTATGTGTATACCACATTATGTGGTATCTACCACATTCCAACTTACATTATGTGTATCTACCTTACATATGTGTATCTACATTAATATGTGTATCTCCTACACTACATTATGGGCTACTTCTATCTACATTATGTGTATCTGACCGTGACATTATGTGTAATACTACACTTACATTATGTGTATCTACCTTACATGATGTGTATCACCTTACCTTACATTATGGTATCCTTACACTGTACATTATGTGTATCTACCTTACCCTACATTATGTGTATCTACCTTACTATCTTATATTGTATCATACCTTACAGATGTATCTACCTTACACTTGTGTATCTATCCTTAGATTGTATGTAATTACCTTACATTATGGTATCTACCCTTAATTATGTGTATCTACCTTACATTTATGTGTATCTACCTTACACTATGTGTATCTATCCTTAGTTGTATGTATCTACCTAAATTATGGTATTGACCTTACATTAGTGTATCTACCCTTACATTATGTGTATCTACCTTATATTATGTGCATTACCCCTTACATATGTGTAATCTACCCTATTGTTGTATCACCCTTACTTATTGGTTATCTAACTTTATTGTGATCACTTACATATGTGTTCTACCTTACATTATGTGTATCTACCTACATTATGTTTATCTACCCTTACATTATGTGTATCTACCCTTACATTATGTGTATCACTATTAATTATGTGTATCATCCTAGATTGTTTGTAATCTACCTTACATTATGTGTATCTACCCTTTACATTATGTGTATCTACCTTAATATGGTATCTACCTTACATTATGTGTATCTACCCTTACCATTATTGTGTATCTACCTACATTATGTGTATCACCTACCATTTACTGTGTGTATCTATCCTTACATTATGTGTATTACCCTTACATTATGTGTATCTACCCTTACATATGTGTATCTACCATGATCTACTTATTATGGTATCTACCTTACATTATGGTGTATCTTACCTTACATTATGTGTATCTACCTTATATGATGTGTATCATACCTACCCTTACATTATGGTATCTACCTTATCTACATAGTATGTGTATTTACTTACCCTTACATTTGTATACTACTATGTGTATTACCTGACATATGTGTATCTACCTGTACTCATATTGTGTATCAACTAACATTAGGTTATTACCCTACATTATGTGTATCTACCTTACCACTATGTGTATATACCTTACATATGTGATCTACCTTACATTATGTGTATCTACCGTACCCTTACATTATGTGATCTACCTACATTATGTGGTATCTACCTTACATTATGTGTATCTACCTTACCCTTACATTATGTGTAATCTACCTACAGTATGTGTATCTACCTACACATTATGTGTATCTACCTACACTATGTGTATCTACCCTTACATTATGGTATCTACCTTACCCTCCTTACATTATGTGATCTACCTAAATTATGTGTATCTACCTACATTATGTGTATCTACCGTAAATTAGAATATCTACTTACATTATGTGTATCTACACTTAACTTATGGTATCTACCTACATTATGTGTATTACCTACATTATGTGTATATAACTTAAATTATATGTATCTAACCTTACATTATGGTATCTACCTTACATTATGTGATCTACTCATACATTAGGTGTATCTATCCTACATTATTTACCTACATATGTGATCTACCTTACATATGGTATACCTTACAATGGTATTACCCTTACATTCTGTGTATCACCTTAAATTATGTGTATCTACCCTACATTATGTGTATCTACCCTTACATTATGTGTATCTACTTAATTATGTGTGATCTACCCTTACATTATGTGTTATCTACCCTTACATTATGTGTATCTACCTTACAATAGTGTATCTACACTTACATTATGTGTATCTATCCTTACATTATGTGTATCTACCTTACATTATGTGTATCTATCCTTACTGTTCGAGTTTCGAACGGACCCGGACTTCTCGAACATCTCGGACGCGGACTTTCGATATTTCCCGGACTTTCGATGATTATCTAATGTTCGAACGTTGAGTATCGAATCCCGCGAGTAAAATGTACATGGTATCTAGGCGCGAACATCGAATCTGCGGTAAAGTCCCATTACAGCCTATACGCGAGTATCGAATCTGCGAGTAAAATGTCCATGTTACTCCGAACGTTTCGGACGCGAAAGCTCGAAAGTAGCGTGCGTGCGAGTAAAAATCGATTTTACTTAAGTCCTGGATATTGGAACATGCTCCCCAGACCATTTCCCAGGTCCCACAGCCATTTACATTAAGTTACAATTATATTTAGTTGTATTGACTTGAACTTTTCGAAACTATTGCCTCCCATAGACTTAATGGGTCCGTTTTCGAACTTTCGAACTTTTACAATAGTTCGAAAGTTCGAAAACGGACCGAACTTTCAATAGTTCGACCATCTCTAATTATGTGTATCTATCCTTACATTATGTGTATCTATGCTTGGATTTTGTGTAACTATCTTATATTATGTGTACCTACCACATTAAGGTATCTATCCTTGGATTTGTGTATCTATCCTAGATTATGTGGGGATAAAAAAAATCATAATCAACAGCTAAAAAATATGAGATAAATAAGATATAGTAAGATAAATAACATGGTACATGCGGTCTCTTATTGTCACACTGGTAATAGTAAGATAATAACATTGGTACATGATGTCTCTTTTATTGTCAAACTGGTAGTAGTAAGATAAAACATTGGTACATGCAGTCTCTTTTATTGTCACACTGGTAGTAGTAAGATAAATAACATTGGTAAATGCGGTCTCTTTTATTGTAAAACTGGTACTAGTAAGATGATAACATTGGTACATGATGTCTCTTTATTGTTCAAACTGGTAGGTAGTAAGATAAAAACATTGGTACATGCAGTCTCTTTTATTGTCACACTGGTAGTAGTAAGATAAATAACATGTTTAAATGCGGTCTCTTTTATTGTCAAACTGGTACTAGTAAGATAAAAACATGGTACATGCAGTCTCTTTATGTCACACTGGTAGTGTAAGATAAATAACATTGGTAAATGCGGTCTCTTTTATTGTAAACTGGTATAGTAAGATATAACATGGTACATGCAGTCTCTTTTATTGTCACACTGGTAGTAGTAAGATAAATAACATTGGTAAATGCGTCTCTTTTATTGTCAAACTGGTACTAGTAAGAAGAATAAACATTGGTACATGATGTCTCTTTATTGTCACACTGGTAGGAGTAAGATAAATAACATTGGTACATGCGGTCTCTTTTTTGTCACCCACTGGTAAAATAGTAAGATAAAAGACATGTGTACATGATGTCTCTTTTATTGTCACAATGGTAGTAGTAAGATAAATAACATTGGTACATGCGGTCTCTTTTATTGTCACACTGGTAATAGTAAGATAAAAACATTGGTACATGCGGTCTCTTTTATTGTCACACTGGGATAGAAGATAAATAGCTGGTAATGATGTCTCTTTTATTGTCACACGTAGTAGTAAGATAAATAGCATTGGACATGATGGTCTCTTTTATGTCACACTGGTAATAGTAAGATAAATAGCATTGGTACATGATGTCTCTTTTATTGTCACACTGGTGTAGTAAGATAAATAGCATTGTACATGAGTTCTCTTTATGTCACACTGGGTAGTAGTAAGATAAATAACATTGGTCATGCGGTCTCTTTTTGTCACACTGGTAATAGTAAGTAAATAGCATTGGTACAAGCGGTCTTTTATTGTCACACTGGTAATAGTAAGATAATAGCATTGGTACATGCGTTCTCTTTTATTGTCACACTGGTGTAGTAAGATAAATAGAATTGGTACATGCGGTCTCTTTATTGTCACACTGGTAATAGTAAGATAAATAGCATTGGTACATGCGGTCTCTTTTATGTCACACTGGTAGTAGTAAGATAAATAGCATTGGTACATGCGGTCTCTTTTATTGTCACACTGGTAGTAGTAAGATAAATAGCATTGGTACATGCGGTCTCTTTATTGTCACATGGTAGTAAGATAAATAACATTGGTACATGCGGTCTCTTTATTGTCACACTGGTAATAGTAAGATAAATGCATTGGTACATGCGGTCTCTTTTATTGTCCACCTGGTAGTAAGATAAATAACAGTGGTACATGCGGTCTTTTTTGTCACACGGTAGTATGAGAGAAATAACATTGGTACATGCGATCCGTTTAGTCTTTTGTGTGTATTCAATACATCTTATCTTAATGAAATACACAGCTGCAGTTAACTATCGGCAGATTCAATAAAAGTTCTTTTGTTTAAAATGGGGCTAATTGCCCCAACCAATCAGATTTTATTTAACATTTGAAAGCTAACATCGATTGGTGAGGCAAAATTAGCACCATTTTTACGATAAGAATTTTATTGAATAACCCTGTATGTGTCTCTTCAACCTGACGTGCCTCTGCAATCTCCTCAACAGTTGTGGGTAAACTGTGGGTAAACTTGTATGTACCAGTCACTGGGCAAATTTAAAGTATTATTCACTGTGAGCAAACTTAAAGTACCAGTCATTGTGGGAAACCTGATATGTAGCAGTCACGTAGGCAAACTGGATGTCCCGGGCATGTTACAAGTCTATGTGGGCTGGGCACGCAGGACCTCTTTATATTACAAGTCTGTGTGGACTGGGTACGAGGACATCATTATTTTTACCATTCTGTGTGGGCTAGGCATCCAACCTCTTCCCATTGGCTACATCACAGACTCCGGAAAAGGACCGTTCTGGTGCACTTCCGCAATCCGTCATGTAGCCAATTGGAAGACATGCCTAATGTAGGGGGGAACTTAATGTAAGTAAGTTCCACTGTTAGGTAAAGTAATGGTTTAGGCCCTCACCTGAGTAATATGAAACTATGGAAGAAGAGAAGTGATGGGGAAGGTGAATATAGTTGCCTTTAAGAGTGGATATTAATGGAAGTCAATGGGGGAGTGGTAGTTTGAAAAGTCTGGATGATTTACAGCTAAACTAACATGCTTGTGAAGGTTCTCATTCATCCAGGTCATGGTATATCTGTTGTATTCAATTAGATCAACTGGACTTGAAATGTAGTTCTTGAAGAAGTTTCGCTAGTCATCCGACTGGCTCTCATTCAGAATGACTTGTACAAGAATCTGTGGCAATTATGTACCCGGAAAATCCCAATTAGCATATCACAGCCAGGTGTTAAGGTGGTGATTAGATAGTGGCTAAGAGGTGTTACAGGAACGCCCAGAGTAAGGTGTCAAAACAGCATTGTACATGGCAGACAGTTGGTGTCGAAGCCCCCCACCTCTATTTAGGCTTGGTTTCTTTATTTTCACATATTTTCCTTAACACCTCTCTTGAACCAGTCACGTTCCTTCGCCAGTATGTTAACATTACAATCTTCAAAGGTATGTCCTTTATCCTTAAGATGCAGATACACGGCTGAGTCTGACCCGAGGAATTGGCTCTTCTGTGCGGGCCATACGTTGATGCAGTTGCTGTTGGTCTCCCCCACATACAAATCAGAGCATTCTCACTGCACTGCACGCATATATGATGTCGCTTTTCTTGTGTTTTGGTATGGGTCTTCGGATGTACCAATGCTGCCTCAGTGTGTTGTCGGTGTTAAGCAGACAGGGATACGATGTTTTTGAAAATTCTTCTTAATTTCTCGGAGACCCTGCTACATATGGGATGACCCTGTTCTTCCTCCTGTCTTGCTTTTCCCCTTCATGTTGGTATTCGTGTTCTTTCTTTCCTTCTACTTCTTTTGACAAAGGCCCAGTCTGGATATCCACAAGTTTTAAGGGCTCCTTGAAGTTTAATTTCTTAGCCTCGCCTCGTGCTAGTGGGGATGTTCTCGCTCTGTGTTGCATACCTTTGAAGATTGTAATGTTAACATACTGGCGAAGGAACGTGACTGGTTCAAGAGAGGTGAAGGAGGCATTTATGTGAAAATAAAGAAAACCAAGCCTAAATAGAGGTGGGGGGGTTCGACACCAACTGTCTCCATGTACAATGCTGTTTTAACACCTTACTCGGGCGTTCCTATAACACCTCTTAGCCACTATCTAATCCACACCCTAACACCTGGCTGTGATATGCTAATTGGATTTTCCAGGGTACATAATTGCCACAGATTCTGTACAAGTCATTCTGAATTGAGAAAGCCAGTCGGAGACTAGCGAAACGTCTTAAAAACATACTGGCGAAGGAACGTGACTGGTTCAAGAGAGGTGTTAAGGAAAATATGTGAAAATAAAGAAACCAAGCCTAAATAGAGGTGGGGGGCTTCGACACCAACTGTCTGCCATGTACAATGCTGTTTTGACACCTTACTCTGGGCGTTCCTGTAACACCTCTTAGCCACTATCTAATCACACCCTTAACACCTGGCTGTGAACTACATTTCAAGTCCAGTTGATCTAATTGAATACAACAGATATACCATGACCTGGATGAATGAGAACCTTCACAAGCATGTTAGTTTAGCTGTAAATCATCCAGACTTTTCAAACTACCACTCCCCCATTGACTTCCATTAATATCCATCTTAAAGGACAATTATATTCACCTTCCCCATCACTTCTCTTCTTCCATAGTTTCATATTACTCAGGTGAGGGCCTAAACCATTACTTTACCTAACAGTGGAACTTACTTACATTAAGTTCCCCCCTACATTAGAGCATGTCTTCCAATTGGCTACATGACGGATTGCGGAAGTGCACCAGAACGGTCCTTTTCCGGAGTCTGTGATGTAGCCAATGGGAAGAGGTTGGATGCCTAGCCCACACAGAATGGTAAAAATAAGATGTCCTCGTAACCAGTCCACACAGACTTGTATATATAAGAGGTCCTCGTGCCCAGCCCACATAGACTTGTAAACATGCCCAGGGACATCCACGTTTGCCTACAGTGACTGCTACATATCAGGTTTCCCACAATGACTGGTACATTTAAGTTTGCTCACAGTGAATAATACTTTAAATTTGCCCAGTGACTGGTACATACAAGTTTACCCACAGTTTACCCACAACTGGTTGAGGAGATTGCAGAGGCAGCGTCAGGTATGAAGAGACACATACAGGGTTATTCAATAAAAGTTCTTATCGTTAAAAATGGTGCTAATTTTGCCTCAACCAATCAGATGTTAGCTTTCAAATGTTAAATAAAATCTGATTGGTTGGGGCAAAATTAGCACCATTTTAAACAATAAGAACTTTTATTGAATCTGCCTGATAGTTACTGCAGGCTGTGTATTTCATTAAGATTAAGATTGTATTGAATACACACATAAAGAGCCTAAACGAGATCGCATGTACCAATGTTATTTATCTTCATACTACCAGTGTGACAATAAAAGAGACCGCATGTACCAATGTTATTTATC